>QJSC01008266.1:190055-595622 GCA_003697955.1 Calidris pygmaea
ATGAAGGCGGCGGCGGTGGGAGAGGGGGGACTCGGCGCTGGGGGCGGGGGGGGCGGACGGAGCGGTCCGTGCGCCTAATTCCAGCAATCCAGGGTTAAATCTCGGGGCTGGGGATTTTTGAGGGTGGCGTGGATGCGAGGAGTGCTTTTAAAGGAGAGGATTAGGGATGCGTAGTTAAGTTTTGAGGCTGTGAAGAAGGATTTGAGAAAGAGGTACCGAAGGGGGCTGGGGCAAGGTGAAGTGGGCACTTAAGCTAAAGAATCTGTGAGGTTGTCTACTTTAGATAGTTTCCAGCGTTATCAGAGCAAACAGCCATATGTTAAGGTATCCCTAAAGCGAATGTTTGGAAAGCCCTCAGGTTGTGTCCCCCCAGCCCTCGCAGATAACAATCAGCGCAGCTTCAACCCGAGCGTGCCAGCCGCTGGGGGCAGTTAATTGAGGGCTTTTGCGCCGATAAGACCTACAAAAGCAGCAAAGCCTTACCCGGAAATAGCTAAAAAAGCTGTAACAAGTACAACAAAACCTCGTCGTTGTAGGGCTTTCCTGCAATAGATAAACGGACTGTGTTTCAGTGTGATTACAAAATCTCCAGTTTCCACTGCTGACTCTGGCTGAATGGTATGTTCGGAGCCGATCTCACCCTGTTCACCTAATGGTGTTTGTTAGCATGATACTGGGCAGCGCTCGGTAGTGCTCAGCGCTGCCTTAACTATCGCAGGCCTTCAAATTGCAGCTAAATGCAGCAAAATTTGTTAGCGGAAACAAACCTTTACGGAGATTTAAAGGCGAAACAGTCTGAAAATATGTTGCCGGGGAGCAGAATATATGCAGCATATTCCACAATGAAAGGGAGATTTTGGAAGGTCATGGAGTAAATTCCCATAATCTTCGTAAATGCAGTTTTGAATTTCCTCTTGGTGTCCGAAGGCAATTAGTTACAATTTTGATGCAGTTCAGATTTTTAAAACCGCAATATAAATAATAAAAACTTCTGCAATATACAGACAAGGCAGAGATTATGCAGAATAGTTCCTGCAGGCATGTGCCATGCTTCTTCAACTTCTGCACTTGAACACAATTTTTCACCCTCCTTTTCCACTTTATTAAATCTCTCCTAACATTTTGAATTATATATAACTGTAGATTCTACTCACTGTTACCTACAGCTGGTGTTTTGTGTGTGTGTTTTTTAAATGCAAGTGAACAAAAACATGGCCCAGCTTTTTTTGCGATGCCCTAGTTTTAAGCTGCAGGAATGTAATGACAGCAGAGAGTTTGCCACTGTCATTTTCTATTTATATGTTTTTCTTGGGAAATTGGATAGAGTTGAATTACCACAGTACTTTCTTGGAGTGTAACTTTTATTTAGTTTGCTTGTTTTGCCTGGCCTTTTGTACTGATAATGGTAATAAATATTTACAAGAAATTCAAACATCGCATTTAATCAAGATAAAACAACTGTGTGTAATGTATGCCTTGACTAGGCATATTTCTAGCTGATGAGACTACATCTCCCCGCGTACAACTCTTTATTTTGCCTTTAGCTGTAGATCAAGATGGGTTACAGCTTGTTTGGGGCCTGTAGTCGCTGGAGTCATTAGCGCCACAGTCAAGGAGGCAGTAACAAGAACCATTGCAAAACTCTTTCAGCACTGCATCATAAACTGTGACTGAATCATTGAGAAGAATCATATTTCACTGTTTTGAACAAGGATTTTCTATTAGCATAATAAAGCATATTTAAAATGATGTGCTGTTCTGCAGGATATTTTTAGAGAATACTATTTTTAGAGGATTTTTTTTCTGCTTCCTGTTACATCTTTTAAAAAGTCTTTAGATGGATAGCATTTGCCAAGAGTATTTAAAACAAGTTTCTGTGTCTGAATAAACAGATCTTTACCATCTATGCACTTTACTACCTATGCTTGGTTATTGCAGGCAGGAGGATAATTTTGTCCAATGTATTCATTGAAACTGTCAATTTAGAAAATTCCACACTTAGTCCAATAAAGCTGTTCCAAATGACATGATTTCCCATAAAAAGAGGATATGGGATTGCAGTTGCTACTGGGATCACATGGTAATTTAACTGCATTTTGGAATTGGTTTCCATTGTAATGGCCATATTCTGTGCCACTCTGCTGTAATCTCTGGGTGTTGGTGTTGCCTAATGCTCCTTTCAACTCTTTCGGTTTTAACACCAGTTAGTGAAACTTCTTTTATTATAAGGTATATCGTGAGGTATCAGATTTTTGTCTGTATGTTGCTTAAGCAGGGTATGTTTAGTTAGGTATATTAACTGTTGTGTTGCATGATTTAGATTTATTGATCCCTAAGTGAAAAAGCTGTCCTTCTTTCAGTGTATCACATGCGGTTTATTTAAAAGGTCAGGACAAGCAGAGCCTTTGGTTTCAACTTCCCTTACTTATCGTCCCTGTTTCTCTTATTGCCTATCATGAATATTCAGTGTAGATGGGAAATCATAGAATTGTCTGGGTGGTAGGGACCTTTAAGGTCATTGAGTCCATCCATTAACCTAGCACTGCCAAATCCAGCACTAAACCGTGTCCCTAAGCACCACATCTACCCATCTTTTAAATACCTCCAGGGATTCAACCACTTCCCTGGGCAGTGTTTGATATGTTTGATAACCCTCCTAGTGAAGAAATTTTCCTAGTATCTGTCCTAAACCTGAAGATTTAGGTTGTCTAAATAAAGGGCATGTATACCCTTCAACATCTCTGACACAAAAAATGTAGGTGTTGATCATGTAATGTATTTGAAGTTACTCTGCAGCCTTTAAAAAGCTTGTAGACTCTTGGGTTTGTTTTGTTTGGAATAGGTTTTATATCACCTAATAACACTCATCTAAATATTAAGTATATAAGCAGGCTGTTGTCCAGGCTGTCTTGGTTCAATGGAGAGAGACAGGAACCTTCAGATGGTTATTACTGCTGTGCTTACGTTGGTGTCTAAAGCAGGTTGGGTGAGTTGCCTTCTGAGGGTGACTTTTTCTCTCCTGTAGTTTCTGTGGCTACAGAAGAAGCTTAGATGACCACCTAGACTAGACCCTTACTTTTTAGATGGGTGAAATGAAAATGACCTGTGATGCTTAGAGGTTATCTAATAGAAATCTTCATATTCGTTACATGTGTGGCTTGTAGTGGTGTGGTCATGAACTTGCCAGAACTTTATACTTGGCTTGTGAAGTACTAATGCCATGCCCCATCTCCTCCAGTGGGCTGTACCTATTTTTGGAATTGAAAAGCTTGCTGAATGACTATGCTGCAGGCTTTACGTCTTTTTGGTACTATTCACGGATTCACAGATTTGACAGAGTTGGAAGGGACCTCTAGAGATCATCCAGTCCAACTCCCCTACCAAAGCAGGGTTGCCCAGAGCACATCACTCAGGACAGCATCCAGGCAGGGCTTGAAGATCTCCAGAGAAGGGGACTCCACACCCTCCCTGGGCAGCCTCTTCCAGGGCTCTGCCACCCTCACCCCAAAGAAGTTCTTCCTCAGATTGGAGTGGAACTTCCCATCTTCCAGCTTGTGCCCGTTGCCCCTCGTCCTGTCACTGGGAACCACTGAGAAGAGTCCGGCTCCATCCTCCTTCAGCCCACCCTTTAGGATGGGGTCTCCCCTCAGCCTTCTCTTCTCCAGGCTAAAGAGTCCCAGCTCTCTCAGCCTTTCCTCGTAAGGGAGGTGCTCTAATCCCTTAATCATTTTAGTTGCCCTACGTTGGACTCTCTCCAGTAGTTCCCTGTCCCTCTTGAACTGGGGAGCCCAGAACACTGGCTCCTGCAACACCCTGGTGTGATGACATCTGTGGGTATCTGCTCAGGCAGCTGTGCCTTTGGGAACTCCATAAAATGGCAATACTATAACTATGATTCATAATCACATGATGTTTAAATCATAAAAAGTGCACACCTAGGGTGTATCCTATATCCAGACTGAATTTATCTGAAAGATGTCACAAAGACTTTGACCTTTTGAAGAATGTCATATGCAAATGTCCTACATTCTTGAAATGCAGCAGTTCTGATGTAAATCATTTTCTGCTGGAGTCTTGAAAGGCGCTATGCAAACTGCCACGCTTTGGCCCCTCTGAGGTGAGCTTTATGCTCTCCTGGTACCTTTTTAAAACAACATTCAAACAGTTAGGATATTTGTTAAAAACAAATGCTAGTAATTTTCAGTCTACAAAATTAGACTTGTATCTTAGAGCATCACAGCAATGCTCAGTCATGAGTGTTATTTTTCCAGTGAGAATTTGCTGATGGAAGTAACCTGCAATTCAGGAAAATCAGCAAATGCAAAGTACATTAAAGAGCTAAATATCGATAGAGGGAAAATCCTTTTATGCTGAAAATTAATAGAAAGCTTTATTCTAGAATATTGATACTATTTTTGTCTCACCATTTTTTTGCACCCCAGCTGGAGTACAGTGTCCAGTTTTGGAGTCTTCAGCACAGGAAGGACATGGACCTGTTGGAACGGGTCCAGAGGAGGGCTACAAAGGTGCTCAGAGGGCTGGAGCACCTCTGCTGCGAGGACAGACTGAGAGAGTTTGGACTGTTCAGCTTGGAGGAGAGAAGGCTCCGGGGAGACCTTAGAGCAGCCTTCCAATACCTGAAGGGAGCTACAGGAGAGCTGGGGAGGGACTCTTTGTCAGGGAGTGCAGTGACAGGACAAGGGGTAACAGTTTTAAATTGGAAGAGGGGAGATTTAGATTAGATATTAGGAAGAAATTCTTTGCTGTGAGAGTGTTGAGACACTGGAACAGGTTGCCCAGAGAAGCTGTGGCTGCCCCATCCCTGGAGGGGTTCAAGGCCAGGCTGGATGGGGCTTGGAGCACCCTGATCTGGTGGGAGGTGTCCCTGCCCAGGGCAGGGGGTTGGAACTCAATGAATCTTCAAAGCACCTTCCAACCCAAACCATTCTATGATTCTGTATAAAAAGGGACGAAATGGACATGCTTGATGTCTGAGGCAGTGCTGGCATGGCATTCCAGGGTATGCCAATTCACTTTGGGCCCTGTGCTATTTACCAGATTCATGATGGTAGGATGTAAATGGTCTCATTGGGACCATTTGCATTACTCTTCAGCACAGAAACCATGAAACAGCTTAAAGCAACATTAGTAGAAAACATGAGTTGATTTGAACTATTCTAAAGGCTGGGTCGAATTCACACAGGACAGGACTCCAGAACAGATACCATTCTAAAGGGGATACCCTTTACTGAATTTTCATCTGTTCAGTGGTGAATGCTTACAATGTCTTTGTGTTCAATTGCTGAAAGTCTAATTTTCTTGACAAGATCTTCTTGTGCTATAAGACAAGCTGCGAAGTAGAGAACAACCAGAATATTTTATCAGCTAGGCTTTAGCCTATTCCATGCATCAGATGATTCTTCTGTTTTAAAAATGTAAGGGTGTATGTAAGATGCTGTTTCCATTTGCTATTAGTAGTCCGTGCATGAAGGCTTGTATCCTCACTGAAGTCAGTGACAAAGCTTCCATTGACCTTAGCATTGCAGGATCAAACCCTCAGTCATTAGCATGTTGTAAAAATGGCTGTTATCCCAGCCAATTTTAATGGGTCTGCCTACAATTGTCAGTTGTTTAACCTAAAAATTAGCTTAGCAATCACAGCTAAAATTACATGTCAGACTGTTGATGCATAAGAATACTTCATACTGAGTCATCAAGAGTCTTATGATGCTCTTAGAGTTTTATAATTATTAACATTCAAGCAAGAGATTCTGAAATCTGATAAAGAATAGAATTTCCACACATGAAGGAGATTAGTTGTGATGAGAGGATGAAATTTATATTCTGTAAATTCCGTTTTTTGTATTACCATTCCTTTTCTTCTTTAAATAGCTGGATTTAGTTGCCTTCCCTGTACGACCAAACACAACTTGCTTTTTGCTACATCCATTCATATAAATCTGTTCATCAGTTGTATCTTTTAACAAGCCTGTTAGCTGGGACACAGCTGAGGAGATATTTTTTTGTGTGTCAACTAAATAGTTAAATGAAACTAAAAGCAACTTGTCAGAATCAAATTGCCAAGGTATGGAGATATTTGAAATCTGAACAATCTGAGTGTTTTTCAAAATAGGTTTTCCACAGTTCCAAGGATTCTGGAGAGTCCAGGATTTAAAGGATAACCCTGTTCTGGAGCTGGGTTTTGCCACTTACACCTTTTTTAGTTGACAACATAACTGGGGTTTAAATTTAGTTTCATTACATGGGTTCCGATGTGGTGTGGCTGTAAGAAGTAAAGACATTGTTTCCTGTTTGCTGGCTTGGGGCACATGATAAAAATGGATGTGAAATCACAAGCTATATGTGGTGGTTTTCTTAAAGAAGCAAATCGAGCAGTAATTTGGATTCTTAGCATTTTTATGACAACGCTTGGCCTCCTCCCTGCAACGGTCTTGTGTTTCTTTGGGGATGGTACAAAGCAACAAAGGGCATTATGAAAAGAAACTGCTTCTTGTGCAGTTCAAGCTCAGAGTTTCAGGAGGAGAAACGTGTCAGGGACAGAAATCTCATATTGCAGGTCGCATTAGGCTAAGTTCTTTTGTAGAAAATTGAAGTGCAAGTAATGTGGTGCAGCTTAGTATCAGAGTATTACTCAAAACATGGATGCTACTTGGAGATAATCCAGATCTCCACCCTAAACAGAAAGGTATCCTTCTTTCTCAGGAGATTTCAGTTAATCCAATGGATTAGGAGTCTCACTACTTCTTGAGAGATTTGGGAATGTGATTTGAATCATAGCATGAATCATAGAATACTCTCACCCTGACAGTAAGGAGTTTCTTTCTAATATCTAATTTAAATCTCCCCTCTTTCAGTTTAAAACCGTTGCCCCTCATCCTCGTCTTGTTGCTCCGCTCCCTGACAAAGAGTCCCTCCCCAGCTCTCCTGTAGCCCCCTTCAGATACTGGAAGGCCACAATACGGTCTCCCTGGAGCCTTCTCTTCTCCAGGCTGAATAACCCCAACTGTCTCAGCCTGTCTTCATAAGAGAGGTGCTCCAGATCTTTTATCATCTTTGTGGCCCTCCTCTGTTCCGTCTACAAAAATGAAGTTTACGATCTTTTCTGAACATGAATTCTGAAAGCATTGAAGTTGATCCAATGCCTTTCAAATTAGACTCAAGATTCTCACTGACCTCAGCGAGTCTGGATTTGGTTTAAATTTCCTTTTTGCTTGGGGAAGCATTAGTACTGTCTATGACTTTCATCAGTTTAAGCTAGATTAATGATGCAGTAGCCATTTATCATAAAATCATAGAATAATTTTGGTTGGAAGGGGCTTCTGGAGGTCATCTAGTTCAACTCCTGGCTCAAAGCAGGTCCAGTGAGATGGGGTTGCTTAGGTCTTTGTCTAGCTGAGTTTTGAATATCCCTGAGGATGGAAGTTCCACCTCTCTGGTCACCTGTTTCTGTGTTTCCTGAGTTGCAATTTTTGTTTCTATTTTATCAGAGTTAGGTTGATGGTTGGACTAGATGATCTTAAAGGTCCCTTCTGACCTAGACGATTCTATGAATCTATGATTCTGTTGTTTCTTGCCTTATCAGTATGTACCTCTGAAGAGCCTGCAGTTGAAGACAGCAATAAAATCTTCTCTTACCCTTCTTTTCTTGCAACAAAACAAAGATGGTTCTCTAAGTCTCTCTCCATCTCTGCAGCACTTTCTCCAGTATATTGAAGAATTTAATTACCCAGGAAGGACTAGGAGGTTGCTTACATAACTTTGCTTTAAATACTTGTGGCTAATATCTTGCCTGTTGCTGTGTTATATCAAATGCTTTTTAATATCTTTAAAAAACTCAGCTATGCAAAATAAAAATATTTTTTGCCACTCTCCTGAACCTCTCTGCGTTGACACCTGGGCTACCATACACAGAAAGCTGACTGATCTTCAACAAAGCAGCCAGTTCCTTGCACTGAGGCTTAATGTCAAGTAAAAGTCGATTTCAGAAAGAGGAATAGGTGAAATGCTTCTCAGATCACCTACAAATGTTGGATTTGTGTTTCTATAGATTTTAACTGAAACTTTTTGCAGCATACCATCCTATACACCTTGGAAGAGGAACAGGGCCAGCTTCCTGACAGACCTGCCTGATCCTGGGCAATGCAGGAAACTTTTTTAGATGTTGGCAGTAGTTAGAGCAGTCTTGGAGCGACTTTTTCTTGGGGCTGATTACCAGAGAGGGACTGTTGGAGTACCAGGGGCACCAAACTTACCCTCTCCCAACACCAGCACGTCCTGTCCTTCAGCTCATTGAGAAAGCCGTGTGCTCTAATTTGCTTCTCTCACATCCAGGGATTTTCCCAGATGAATAATTAGATCAGCTCTCTGTTCATTGTGTTGCTGGAATGGAAGCTAATATTTAGCCACTGTACCTCCTTACCTCTTTACCTCCTTAAAATATGTACCATCTAAGCATGACTACTGCCTGTGACTTCTGTTAAGCGAGATACACAGAAAAAGAATTCCCCAGTAACATATGCTTCTAGAGCCCCTTACATAATATCTTCATTAAAATACCAGTCACAGGGTTCTGCAAAGAGCCAGGTCAGACTGTGATCAGCTTTTTAGGCCATGTTCACTTTTGGACTTTTCGCCTGAGAAATGCCCCAGGTTCACATGCTTGATTATGCAATTATTTTCTTGAATTCATGAAAAAACTCTCCCCGTGCTCAGTTTACAACCCCAAAGCTGGATCTTTCTCAAAACTTATATTCTGATAATAAAAGGTTTAGAAACAAAAATCTGGATTTTTCTCTTAAAAATGATGTTTATTAATGAAAATTCTCAGATATTTTGTGCTTTGCTTTGGAAATACCAGCAGAGGGTGCCTGAGCTAGGGAGCAAGCCCCATCCCAGATTTGTGCTGGAATTGTTAACAGTATGAGTGTAAATAAAGAAATAAACTTTAATTCAGTGCTCTGTTAAAACCAAAGAGGAATACATTAATGAAAATGAAGGGAAACCAACTGTCTTAGGAAAACTGCACTATTAAAAGACTGTCAAAAAAGTAGTACTAATGATTAAGGAAAAAAATAATTTGGGGATTAGGAAAGGAATTTTACGATTCTGTCATTGGCTAACGGCTACTAAAGGACTGGTTCCCTGAAGTATCTTTTCCTGGGTTCTGGCTGACAATAGCAGGTGCTCAGGCGGACAAAGCTCTGCAGAATCAGCCTGTTGGACACCACCTTCTTTTCCTCCTTCTGTCCCTCACTTCACATTAAATGTTGCAAGAGAGGAAGTTTTCACTAGTTCCCTGTGTGAGTAGTCTTTTCAGTACTCGTGCAATGAGAGAGCCCGCGCAGAAGGAAACCTTTCCAGATTGATCACAACAGATTTAAATTGAATAAATATTGTTATATATGGCTATATATTTATTTGGAAAATTCCAGATGTGGAAAGTGGTGCAAATCATTCAGTTACTTTGGTGACCTTGAAACCCAGCCCAGAATGATAGATGCGAAACAGAGATTTAAGTATCAGAATGTAAATATCAATGATAATGTCTTCCTCTTCTTCACCATCAGAAGAGGTTTGTTCTATACCAAGAAAGCAAGAAAGCTTTTTTTTTTTTTTAAAGAAAAACATGAAATACTTGCTTTCCTTCACTTATCCAGATATATTCATATGACATGGCGTGTTCAGATATTTTCTAGTCTTACCTATAGCTATTCTTCTGAGAAGTCCTTCATATATTTGTATCTTGACTTCTTCTAATATTTCATTTGAATAATCATGAAGAATTACATAATACTAATGTCACAGAAGCAAAATTGCATTATCATCAAATGGAGTTTTGTTCAAATAACCTAAACATATTCTGTATTTCTGTTATTTATGTAAACACAGGTGATTTAGTCACACCCTTAATGTAAACCAAAAAAAGTGTTATAAAAAGGAAATGGATAGTATAACTTGAGTAGTCTGGGTTCCATCGCTGTCCGTCATACGAAACAAATCTTCATATAAATGGCCCATCTCCTGCAGAAAAGGTTGGAGTTTTTCTGGATTTCTCTGAGTAAAAGTGCTTTTAATGTCAATAAACACAAAGAGAAGTCAAAACAGTGTGGTCTAGAGGAATGAGCAGGGCGCAGTCAGGCAGTCCTGAATAAAATTCACCCTTATGTGAAGGACACATCTGTAACACTTCAGTCGCATTCAAATATCCAGGTAGGTCAGTGAGGGAGACTTGATGCTCAGGAGCTCTTTGTCTGGAGGCAAACGTTGTCCTTTGAAAGTAACATGCCCCTTTTAAACAGATACAGTCAATGTAGGTGTCAGTAAAAGCACACCCAGCACTTTGCAAACAAAAAGCGAAGCCAAGCGGTCTATAATCTAATTGAAAAGCCATGGATGTGAAATATGGAAGAAGGGCAAAGCCAAGTGTAGCTGCAGGTGGCTGGGATCAGCACAGAGTTTTACAGCTTCAGACACAAGTGTCACACTGGGTAGAGGGTAGGAAGTGGCTCCTGCTTCTTGTGTTGAAGAAAGCTTTCCCAGGGGATGCCACAAAGTCAGTGACCAACAACCAGGAGTTACCTACTTCTGTGTCTGAAGATGCTTCCTAAATTTGTCCTGGCTGTCTGAATAAGAATTGTCTTGCCACTGTGTATTTTTATTTTACTATTTTGTATTTTTCTGTGATGCTCTTCTGTTATCAGATGTTTTTCCATGTATTTTTTTTTTTTTCTGAGGGAAGAAACAGTGAAGCGTAGGGAGGAGAGAGGAGGAAAGAATGATTTACTCACAGTTACACCAGTTTAACTTAGGGTGTGCTTAGCTGAACAGCTGCAAAAAGTTGGGTAACCATCTTTGCTGTGTCTTTGCTAGTAAGTAAAACAATCTGTGGACTTTCTAGTCCTGACACCAACTGACCTGACCTGGCTTATGTCTGTAGCTGATGCCCCTCAGCCGTACTCCACGTTCCTTGGGACAGTGTTTGTGAGCCAAGCCATGCCATGAGCCACAGTAACAGTTCAAAGTATGGATGGACACAGCCAGCGTATGACTCCACGTCTTGACCCTGTTTGACTTACTGGTGCAGATGTAGCTTACTCTGTCAAAAAAGCGATTTCTCTGGTTTATTTTATATTTCTTGGGAACAGGTTGTACTAAACTGTGATGCAGTGGCCAGGAAGGCAGTACCAACAGTTTTAGTTACTGTTTTAAAAATGGATAGAAGAGACGGCAGTGCAGCTTGCCCTAATTATAACTAGACTCCCAAGTTTTAAACTGATGGGAGCCCACACACAAAATCTTAACTAAGCAGTCTGAAATGAAATGGGTGCAAGAAGTAAGTAAAATTAAGGAGAAATATGAAAGAAGAAAAGACGGAAGTCTTTAAGTCTTTAGAAGCAGGATCTAAAGATGGAGGTCTTTAAGTGGCCTGAGTAAGAAGGCAGGCATAAGGGGCTAAAAACCATGAAGATTTAATAACGTCCTAAAAGCTGAACTGAGAGGAGATGAGGGTAGCTAGGAACGCAGGAGCTTAAGTGCACAACAGCTCAGAGACTTGAGCTCAAGAAGGTAATTCTGGTGCAGGAAGCAGAGGGCTTAGCTCTTTGTAAGTAACAGGAAACATTTCACTGACACAGCAACAGCAGAGTGAGCAGACCTCAAATTAGCGTGACATCAAAATGAATCCTGTATTTAAAAGACTTGAATTGATGACCCTTACCAACGATAATTTTTTAAGTTTTACGTTTTCAGTAAATGCTATTAAGAAAGAGACATTTTCTGAAATAATAATTTGCAGTTAAACCATGTATAAAATAAAAGCTGTAGAAAGATCTATGCAAAGAGTATTTTGGCACTCTGTTACATTCACATGGGACTGTCTTTGTCTGGATGTGCGTTTGTCTCCTCTTCTAGCAAAACGAAAGCATATGGCATAGGTAACATTCGGAAGCACACAGCATGGAGTGAAATCTGCCCTTACTTCACTTGTACTCATTCTGTGATGGATTCTCCCTAAAATTTTGTTTTCCTAAACAAAGCAAAGAGCTTTTCTCCTTAGAAGCTGTTCTGTTTCACTCACAGTGGAAGAGGAAATAGAGGAAGAAGGAATATAGTGCTGCTTATTGCTATTCATTTTAATGTTACTGTACCCACATAAATAATTTACTGAAGTCAGACAATTTTTCAAATCTATGTTTTACACAGACACTAAAACATTCTCAGATAATTGCACTGGAGCTGTATTTACTCATCAAAGAAATTGCATCACAGTACCATGGAAAACATTCACACCCATGTTCTCACAGTATTATTACCAGGGCTGGCATCAAGTCATCTGAGGCCCCCTTGTGAACATTCAAAGAGGAAGCACTTCACCCATAAATCTGTGAAAATTTACTCGTTTTATAGAATCATAGAATCACAGAATAGTTTGGGTTGGAAGTGACCTTAAAGATCATTGAGTTCCAACCCCCCTGCCATAGGCAGGGACATCTTTCTCTAGACCAGGTTGCTCAAAGCCCCGTCCAACCTGGCCTTAAACACCTCCACAACTTCTCTGGGCAACCTGGGCCAGCGTCTCACCACCCTCACAGTAAACATTTTTTTTCCTTAAACCCAAACTACATTTACCCACTTTAAAAACGATGCCCCTTGCGCTGTCACTACAGCCCCTGGTAAAAACTCTGTGTTTCTTATAAGCGCCTTCACATGTTAAAAGATCACAATAAGGTCTTCTCAGCACTTTCTCTTCTCCAGGCTGAGCAACCGCAACTCTCTCAGCCTGTCTTCATAGCAGAGGTGCTCCAGTCCTCTGATCATCTTCATGGCTGTCCTCTGAACGTGTCCATGTCTTTTTTGTGCTGGGGGCCCCAGAGCTGGACACAGTACTTCAGGTGGGGTCTCACCAGAGCAGAGGGGGTGGATGTGGGCTGCGAGTGCACATTGCAGGTTTATGTCCAATTTTTCATCCACCAGTATCCCCAAGTCGTTCTCCACAGGATAGCACTCAATCCATTCATCCCCCAGTTCCACTGTGCCATTACACTTTGCACAAGGTCTTCTCAATACTGCACAACTGGAGAAAAAACAATAATATCTAGAAACAGCAGTCTAATCAAACATTAATTTCTGCCTTAATGCTTCGGAGACAGAAGGCAGCTTATCTTGCTTTTATTTACATTAAGTGTATCAATGTAATTTGTGTAACTCTTAAGAATAAGGCACATTATCATGTTATGTGCTGAGTTTAATTGATCTGTTATCTACTGCCGGAGAGTTAACATAGAGAACCTCAGCAAGGTTCGCAGCAGGGTGTGGAGCAAGACTGTGACCTCCCACATTGGTAACTATTTCTCATGTTGTTTTCAGAGCCTGTACTTCAGCTTTACATTGGCTCTTGCACTTCACAGCTGCAGTTAAGTACTTTGTATAGGTATCAGAATGTGTTTACTGAACTCCAAAGTGCTTTCTGCATCAATCACAGCACAAAGCGAAACAGAACTCTTAATCATTCTGTTGATGACCAGGTTGACTTTTAGAAACGGTTTAACAGTAACAGCCTCTTCAGAAAGTGAAACTTAGCTTCTCAGATGGAAATGAAGTTCAGGCATGAGAAGGAGAAATATTTTAGGTTTTCCTTGAGAATTTAGATATTGGTCACATCCAAGGGCTTTGTTACGATGTGATCCTTTAAGAGATGTTTTTCACTTTGTTTTGGTACTTTATCATACAGCTGGCTCTGAAGCAACAAAAAGAGTGTATGCTGCTGTCAACACTCAGTTTTATTTCCAGATGGAAAGTCAAAGCACTGCTGGCCATCAAGGTGAGACTGGAAGCTGGCAACCCTGGACTCCCATCAATCATTTGCCAGTTGCTTTGGGATTGTTTACAGCAGCCATATATAAAAGCTGCAGCCTGTCATAGCTTTGCAGCTTTTTAGCTGGTGGGGATCTCAAAAGAAATCTTTTTAATAGATTCGGGTGTGTACAACTAAGATAATTCCGTAAATACAGTTATCTGTCATTAAGATATTACTAATGAGATGAGCATATTTACTTTTTATAAGTTGGAATGCAGCAAGAATGGACATTACCTTTTAAAGAACCTTCTAATTTTTTCCAGTGCTCCCCTTGACGTGCTCAGTCTGACACTCAGCATGCCTTCACCCACCAAGCAGGCACTTCACGCCCATCTTTGTAATCTTGGGGACAGGCAGTAAAATCCTCACTGATGGAAACTTTGCAGGCGTACAAATATATATATTGTGTGTATATATATGTAAAAAATGCGTATATATATATGTATATAAGAACTGCATGACTGGAGTTTTTTTTAACAGGAGAAATCTATTTTACTCAGTTTTGTTGTAAAAGAAGGGCTGAAACACAGAGTTATAGGATAAA
Organism: Calidris pygmaea; assembly: GCA_003697955.1. Classification (NCBI taxonomy): domain Eukaryota; kingdom Metazoa; phylum Chordata; class Aves; order Charadriiformes; family Scolopacidae; genus Calidris; species Calidris pygmaea. The sequence goes on from QJSC01008266.1 coordinate 204,476, forward strand.
TTCTCACCACTTACCATTCACAGGATGCTGGGACCTCCTGAGCTTTTCCTACGCATCCTTTCTGTGCTTTGTCTGAGCTGCTGTATATCTGGCTCTTTGGGGGTAGCCGGGAAAATCCCTACTGGGAATATACTGTCCAGGTCCAGTGCCTGTCCTCTTCCAGTGTTGTACTGCCTGCTCTGGTGTGTTGTGGTGCAAAGCTCTGCGGCTGGGTGTGCACCATCTGCACCTAGCACAAGGAGGAGATAAGGTCCAGAAAATGTTTTACCAGAGCTTATAAGGATCTGGCAGGGATGGACAGCTGAACTTTGCAATGAGAAAATTTGTTCATCGTGCCCTAATTTTCCACTGGAAAGTAAGAAAAATAGTTTAAATTACTTGCTATTTATATATATTATTTGTGTTTTGTGTGGCATTAAGGTTCCATTGTGCTATGCATTGCACTAACATAAAATAGTTCTGAACTCTGAGAAAGCAGGGAAACACAAAGAATATCTGTAACCATGACACAGAACTGTGAGCAGCCACAGTTCCTGTGCTAGTCTTCCCTCATAGCTCCCGAAGGCCCATTTCCACTCTGAAACACAACCACCATTTAATTAACGATTGGTTTGAACACCACTGAGGATAGGTGTTATTTGCAGAAACAGAATATGCTGGCAATGTATGCACTTTTATTTTTCCGTCAGCTTTCCCTTTCATACAGATTAAGTTCTGATTGATTTGCTGAAAAATCAGTCAGGACCTAAAGGTTTAAAGACAGACCGTGGCTGTGGATTAGGTTCTGATTGACTTGCTGAAAAATCAGTCAGGACCTGAAAGTTTACAGGTAGACCAAAGCTGTAATGCAAATTTTGTGGCAGTTCAGGTGTTGATTCGTGCATGCTTTGGTCATAGATGGAGCTGGGACACACTGGGGAGTAGTGTGGTAAGCATGGCCATCCCGTCCTGAGACTTCTGACAGATCAGGCCTCAGCCCATGAGATTTTGGGATGAGGGTCTGGGTGTCCCTCTGAACAGCTGTGTGGCCTGTCCTGCATAAACTCTGCATGCGTTTGTGTCTTGCAAGGAGAGAGAAACTATTACGGGTTCCTCTTTTATGTCTGTACCTCCTGCTGTGACAGACTTTGCGACATCAAGGTAGTAAGAATAGAGTTTTGTGCCTCTGCAGATAAGCACTAGCAAATCTGCGGTGAAGAAGAGCAGTAGGTGAGAGCGATGTGATTCCCAGAGACGCCGCAGACCCTGGGCTTCCAGCACTGGTGGGTATCCAGCGCCATTGTTTTGGAGTCTAGGGTTTAGACCCACGGTCTGAGACCCTGGCGGAGCGGGTGTGTGCCGAGGGCTGGGTTGGCCTGGGCTGGCAGCACAGTGGGGGGACACAGCCCAGAGCAGCACGGCTGCACACACCGCGGGAGGGAAGGCCTCCAGTCCCTGCTCCCTCGGTCGGGGCTGCGGTGGGGCCTGTGAGGGGAGCGGGGGCTGCCCGCAGCTGGGCTGGGGGGCACCGGCGGGGGAAAGGGGGAGAGGAACGGCCGGTGTCCCCAGGGGACAGCCGTGAGCCCTTCTCGGGAAGACGGGCACCGCTTTTTGATCTCTGCGCCGCCAGGGTTTGATCTGCGAAGCCGAAGAGCCCTGGACGCCCGCCCAGCGCCCGAGGGCGAGCGGCGCCCGGCCTTGTTTTCGAGCAGGGAAAGGCCGGGCGGCCCGCGGGGGCACGGCCCGGGGGGAGCGGGGGAGGGGGGGGAATAAAAGAGGTCCCCGCTCCCAGAAACTGACCTTCGCACCTCGGTCAACACGCACGGCCTCTCCCCCACAAACCCGCCGCTGATTGACCGCGCCAGCCCCGCGGCCGCCTTCCTTCACCCTCCGGCCCCGTCCGCCGCGGGGCTCCCGCGGGGAGCAAGGGCAGGCCGCGGCGGGCGGGAGGGCGGCCGTGCGGAGCGGAGCGTACACTGCCCCTGCCCGGCGGGGAAGCGGGGCGGTGGGGGGTGGAAGGGGCAGCCGGAGGAGGCGGGGAAGAGGAGGCCGGCGCTGGCTTCGGGCAGCGGGGGCGGCTCCCGCCGCGCCGCCGCCCTGATAAAACGCAGGCGTCGGGAAGGGGGGGCTGGCGGCGGTGAGAGGGGGCGGCCATGGCGTGGGGCTGCGCGCTCTGCCTGGCGCTGGCGGGAGGCGCCCTCCTGGCGCTGCTGGCCCAGCTGCTGCGCTGGGTGCGGGCCGACGGCGACCTCACGCTGCTGTGGGCCGAGTGGCGGGGGAAGAAGCCAGGTAAAGCCGCCCCCCAGGGGAAGGGGGGGGGTGCCGGGGCAGGGAGCGGTGTCGCCATGGGGGGTGTCTGCGTAGGGGGGTCCGTGAGGGGAAGGGACGTGTTGGCCTGTGGGGAGGGAGGAGAGGGGTTCCCGGGGACGGGGCTGAAGGCGCCTCGGCTCGGTCGCGCCTGTTCTTGGCAGCTGTCCGGCGGGCTTATCTGAAGATCAGTAAAAACAACCCCCAAAGCATAACTTTCCTGCCCTTAACCAGCCGTGTGCACCCCTCCCGCACCAACGCAGCTCTCCAGAAAGGAACCTCCAGCGGGTCTGTGGCGAGCGCTGGCTCCTTTGGCCCAAAACTGGTTGTTTTGCAGGGTTTCTGGGCAGGTGCCCGGCTCTGGGGCAGGGACCCAGGCTTTGAGGATCAGGGACGGTGTCGATGGAAGGAAAAGGAAGGAGAGAGGTTGCTCTGCTGCACCTGTAGCCTGGACGGGTTCCTTCCTCGTTTGTTCAGCTGCTCTTTCAGTTTGTTCTGGCATTTTCAAGCAGATCTCGGCCTCACAGTAGTGATGAAAGTGTTTAGCATAGTAAACGTCAGTATTAACGTTCGGATTAAATGGGTTTCCTCTCCTGAGAGTTGTGCCCCAAAAGGCACTGGGGAGCAGCGCTCACGGTTGCTGTCTGTGGCTTTGCACCAGTTCTGTGGGAGGTGCTGCTTTTGACACCTGTGGGTACCAATAAAATGCCTTCAGACGGGGATTTTCAGCTCTTTCTTGTGTTGATCTGACTAATTCTGCCTACTACTGCACAAACATCTTTAAAAATCATAGGTTTTATTCGCTTAACAGAGGCTTTTTATCAGAAAAGCCACAAATTTCTGAATACCCCCCCCCCCTCAGCCTTGCCAGCAGTGGGGACTGGGGGCTGCTGCAAGCTGTGCGGGGGGATGAGGTGAAGGTGGGGAGCTCTTCTTGCATCTCACCGGCTGAGGGAAGAAGCTGATCTGAAAGAAGATGGGGCAAATGACACTTCGAGCTCGTCCCATGTGAGAAATGAAACTGGATGTTGGGTTGAGATGGGGAGATAGAACCACATTGAATGAAGGCGGATCAGGAATGTGTGACTGGGGGCAATGGTGCAGTAAGGGTTTGAGACCATCATTCAGTAGGGCATGGTGGCGTGGGTGAAGGTCAGCATTAGAAAGGGCTTGAGAGAATAGTACAGCGAACTGGTTGAGACACCTCTCTCTTCTGCTTTCAGTAGAAGCTTGCTGCAAAAGTGCTAGTCCATATAATGGACAAGAGAATAGAAAAGCATGCACAAGTAATAAAGTACTAAGAAATACTAAACTTAGGTCTGCGTGAGCAAACCACATGTAACTCTTAGGACATGCAGCTCAAAGTTTTATAGTGACTCCATCAGGTAGTTCCCTTACTATAAGAAAACTAGAAAAAAGCTTTGTGTGTGTACTTTGCAAAGATAATGGACTCAGGGCAGAGAAACAAGATGAACAGAATTGAAGCTTTGTCCTGAGGGATCTATGTGCAATGCTCATCAAGATGTAGGAGCTCTCAGGCAGACAAAGTGTTATTTGGATGTAGCCTTCAGTCTTATTGCAAGCCTGGAAACCTTTTAACTAGTCCCTAAAAGTTCCCATATAAAGAGCAATGTAATTATTTTCTGATGTAGTTGTTTCAACATGTGAAGAATCAGGCAGAATTTTGTCAACATGAGCTCCTTTGCTCCACAAAGAGGTGAGCTGTGTTTTGTCCCTCCCAGCCTCAGTGCTTGTAATTAGCTAAAATACGTAGCTGAAATGGTAGCATTTAAGTGGCACTTTGCTGGTACTTCAGCCATATACATGTGGGATGGTGGTGCCACAGTGCTGGTTCTAACTGTTCAGGTAGGAAAACAGAAGGGACAAATACTAGAAAATATGTTTCTTTAAATATATTCCCCCTTTTCTCTTCCTCCTCGCTATATTGTGCACTTAATTTAGTGTGCCTAGGTAAGTAGCATGTGGATCTCATGGGAAAAAACTCTTGATTTTTATTTAAAGCTGTTCTCAGATCTGCTAGTCTTGCAGTCATTATATTATGTTACTGCTTCTACAACTTTATTACAGATGTTGAAGTTTTTGGAGATAAAAATACCAGAAAGCAGACTGATCTCGTGTGTTTCTTTCTCTTTTACCATAATTGCGAAGAAGGGCCTTAATATAGGTATGGCTGGTTCCATTTAAATGGTTCAGTTCTACTGGAAGAATTCACTTCTGGATTTTGTCATTGGCAGGTGCTGGATTGCTTCCCATCTTCCAAATATTTGTGTGGCTGGGATACAGGGGTTACTGGGTGCTGGATGGCTTTCCTTATGTGTTGTGTTTCATTAGCTGAACCACAGTCACTCTAAATAGTGTTCTTTTCAGAGGCAGTGTAGTATTATCAAGCTAAGGAGGATCCTTTTACATATGAAAACCTATGTATCTGAAAGCCTACTCCCAAATTAAAGCTGGGAATAACGGTATGATTCTTTAGGGCCCTGGGGAGAACGTTCTGCTTTGGTTTCATTTGTTGCATGAATGAAATGGTAACCTTGTGCTATAGGAGCTATAAAATGTTGGAAAAAAACCCTAAATAGGGCTACAAAAGCACTTCTTGGATTACCTGCAGTACTACTTTGTTCAACCTCTCATTTGTTACGCCTTGTAACACAGTAGTTAATGGTTAGTGATAGTATAAGCTGAATCTGCTTTTCTTTTTTAATTTGTCATGGTTAATTTTTAAACTTATTTCCAGTAACAACAGGACGTATTCTAGAGGAAGCTGGTGGTTTGGTACTTGTTCTACAACGGCATTTGAGCTAAGGTTTCCATTATGTTAACTCCCCGTAGCTCAGTGCTTGGTAACTATCAGCACTGAGGAATCAGTGGAAAACTTTCCTTATTTCAACTATTTTGTCCACAGAACAAGATCTGAATAACTGCAGTGAAGCTGCCTAAGACAGGTCTGGAACAGGGAAACTAAATGGTAGGAGGCAGCTGATTTCTTTCAGTAGCAAGGGGAGGTGAGTGTGGTAAGCAGGGTTGAAGGTATGTCCACATGTTCTTTTGTTCATGTAGTGTTTGTCTACACAGGTTTTCTGCCAAAAAAAACCCCCAGTAATAGGAGACGTGAACCCCCATGTTTCTTGTGATTAATTCAATGAATTAGTTATGTATTGGAATAAAACTGGAGGAAGAGAGTGTGAATAAGCTTTATAGACAGCAGCGATTTGGTATAATTATTAATAAAGTGGTTATTCCTACAACTTCAGCAACACCTGTTTCCACCTCCCAAGTACATTTCTCCTTTGAAAGGGGGGCTGTTGCTGCTTTTTGTTACTGTTTTTAAAAGCAAACAAAAAACCCCAGACAACCCAAAGCCACCACGTCTTGGGTTTAGGAGGGATTTTTCTGTGACTAAAATACCATCATAAAAAAAGGCAAATAATACTGACTGCCAGTGCCACAAACTCAAGCTGAGTTCTGACAGTGAGTCTTGACTACTCTCTGCTTTTGTCGGAAGGGTGGAAGGTTTAGTGCTGGTCCCTTCCTGGGATTTATGTCTTTAAGACTCTGAAAGTAGAAATTTGCAACACAGCGTATTATGGAGAGAACCCAGAACTGATTACTGAAGTAAGCAGGAAGTAAAAGCAGCCCCAGCCACTGGGGCTACAGTGAAAAAGAAGTACTTTTGCTAGATTAAATATGAGTAAGTTTTGGTGAGCTGAAAAATGCTATTCTGGCCTTTTGCAGAATGGAACTGGATTTAAGTCTCAGGAAATGCATTTCACTCTGCTATTTGAATAATACCATGAAGGCTATGTAGGAAAAAGTTTAGAAAGGCCAAAGCCCAACTAGAACTTAACCTGGCCTTGGATGTTAAGAACAATAAAAAGAATTTCTATAAATATATTAGTTTAGGATATTGTTTACCTGGACTTTAATAAGGCCTTTGATACAGAATCCCACAGGATCCTCCTGGAGAAATTGGCTGTCCATGGCTCAGACTGGAGTAATCTCCATTGGGTTAAAAACTGGCTGGAGGCCCAGCCCAGAGAGTGGTGGTGAATGGAGTTAAATCCAGTTGGCAGCCAGTCACGAGTGGTGTCCCACAAGGCTGGGTATTGGGGCCAGTTCTCTTTAACATCTTTATCAATGATCTGGACGAGGGGATCGAGTGCACCCTCAGTCAGTTCGCAGACGACACCAAGCTGGGTGGCAGTGTCGACCTGCTGGAGGGTAGAGAGGCTTTGCAGGGGGATTTGGACAGGCTGGATCGATGGGCTGAGGCCAATGGGATGAGGTTCAACAAGGCCAAGTGCCGGGTCCTGCCCTTGGGTCACACCAACCCCCTGCAGCGCTACAGGCTGGGGGCAGAGTGGCTGGAGCTGCCTGGCAGAAAAGGACCTGGGGGTGTTGGTCGACTGTCGACTGAACATGAGCCAGCAGTGTGCCCAGGTGGCCAAGAAGGCCAACAGCATCCTGGCCTGTGTCAGGAACAGTGTGGGGAGTAGGACTCAGGAGGTGATCATCCCCCTGTACTCGGCACTGGTGAGGCCCCACCTTAAGGGCTGTGTCCAGTTTTGGGCCCCTCACCACAAAAAAGACATTGAGGTGCTGGAGCGGGTCCAGAGAAGGGCAATGGAGCTGGTGAGGGGTCTGGAGCACAAGTCTTGTGAGGAGAGGCTGAGGGAGCCGGGGTGTTCAGCCTGGAGAAAAGGAGGCTGAGGGGAGACCTCGCTCTCTCCAACTCCCTGAAAGGAGGGTGTAGCCAGGGGGGGTTGATCTCTTCTCCCAAGTCACAGGTGATAGGACAAGAAGAAATGGTCTCAAGTTGCCCCAGGGGAGGTTCAGATTGGACATTAGGAAAATTTTTTACATGGGAAGGGTTATTAAGCCTTGGAATGGGCTGCCCAGGGAAGGGATTGAGGCACCATCCCTGGAGGTAGACATAACGCTCAGTAACATGGTTTAGTGATGGGTTTTATCGGGTAGGTTGATGGTTGGACTAGATGATCTTAAAGGTTCCTTCCAACCTGGACAATTCTATGATATTGTGAAATTTTTCTTGGTTGTATAGACATTGTTGCAGTACTCTTCTGTACAAAAAAATAGAAGGAAGAGCTCCTGCCAACTTGAGTCAGATTTCCACTAAGACTAATAGTCACTAGGACTAATCTTGAAGAACACCTACAAGTGTTAGGCAATGATACGTTCTGAAAAGTACTCTGCTGTTAGTGATTGTTCATTCTTTAATCATGTTCTAGAATGAAATAGGTGATTTTTCATCCATCTGTTGTATTTGATGATTTTGGATATGTGTCTGGAAGGCTAAGCCCTTTCCCAGTACTCGGGGATGACTGCAAACAAGGGGGGGCAGGCGTGTAAGCAGAGGAATAAAAGGAGCAAGGTGCTGTTATTTTTACTGCAGGTTAAAAAAGCATGCCTGGGCAGGAACTATGAGTACATGGGAAATTCACATGTGAGCTTACACCTTGAGAACTCCATGTACTGTGCTGTACTGGCCAACGCAGGAATTGACCTGCATCAGATACAAAACAAGGTGGATGAACACCCACTTGGTGTGTTCTGATTCGGTGTCTTCGTTCAGAGAAGTTTCTTCTGTCGGTGGTTACTTAAGAACATTTTTTGAGGTAGAACATTATTGGGAAAGGTTTGCTTTGGCTTTTGTTTGGATTTGCAATACAGTAACTGTTTGCTGTCGTTTCCAAGAATTCTCTTCTCCCTTTTCCTCTGAAGCTCTCTTTGATGAGGTTAGTGGAAGTGCTGTACGTGGATGGCTTGCAGAAAAGCAATCAAATTTCTTCCATCAGGTAGATAATCAGTGTTTATTCAGATTAGCCTTGGAACAAAGTTCAAGTGACAACAGAACAGCTATGAACGATTTCGCAACTGCACGTGACCAAAAAATAAAGAAGTCGGGATTTTGTAATAGCTCCCAAAAATGAGCATCTTTTTTAAAAACAATATCAGACTATACCCCTGCAGGGACTTAAATGTTTATCCTAACATTGGCAATGTGTGATCTGCTGTCTTGATTCTTTTGATAGAAGATGAACTGCGTGGCAAGGTTGTCTGGGTGACAGGAGCTTCAAGTGGAATTGGAGAAGAATTGGCTTACCAGCTGTCAAAGATAGGAGCCTTGCTTGCCATCTCAGCAAGAAGAGAGGATGAACTAGAAAGAGTGAAAAAGAAATGCCTTCGTAAGTACAACTTGCTACTTCATGTGAGCAGTTCTACTCTTGCTGCAATGGAGTTGCCACAGAATACTAATCCACATATCAGAGGAATAAATTTCATGAGGAAAGTAAACTTTATACAGAGCTTCACTGTACCTTTGAAACTGTTACTTCCTTTTCGTGAGTGAGAAGCCTTTGTATAGACTTGAATAATGAGTTCCTTCATAAGCCAATGTTACTTAAGTAAGTTATCGTTTGCATTATCAATTGCAAATTGTCTTGTAAGTGTCGTAGTTTTGGCCAGATTGGCCAATCAGAATGACAGAGACACTCCCCCTCCCCTCTTCTCTCTCCAAGGTAGAGATTTACGAGTTTAGAAAAAAACTAAACTACTTTAATGAAAATATTAATAAATAATATTTTTTAAAATGTATATAGTATATGCAAAACCATATCAAGCTCCCAGGATGACGATCAGGTCACCAGCAGGCACAGGGAAAAGTCCCATACTGGACTCAGTGATGGACAGGAGCTGGATTCCAGATCTGAAGTCAGGAATGCTCAGATCGGGATCAAAGGCAGATCCTCCTTGGACATCAGCCATTGAAGAAAGAGAGTTGACCCTCGGATCCCTCAGCTTTTATACTGAGTGTGATGCAGATGGGATGGAATACCCTGTTGGTCAGCTTTAGGTCATCTGCCCTGTCTGCTCTTGCCCAGTGCTGCGACTCCTCTATGCTTTTCTGCTTCCAACCCTCCAACAGGGCAAATAACAAAACAACACGTGGTCATGAACCTGATCTTCTCTTACAGTGGGAGGGACTTCACTGGAATGGTGGGACAGTCTTAGCTGCGGTATATACTAGCTTTAAAGTCTTCTGTAGCCATGTGTTGCAAGTGTGTGCTACTTTAACTATGGGTCAAATAAGTAGGATGGAAACTCTTCAGTAATAGTTACTCTGTATTTTCTATAGCCAGCCTAAGTAGTGAAAGAAAGTAATTTGGCCCACTTCCCCTCTTATCCTTCTCCTTTCAAGTATCTATGTAAACCCAGCTTTCCACCCCTTCCCTTGATTTTCATGTGCGCTAGCCCCCCAGCCATCTTAACGGCCCTATGCTATACTATCTCCAGTTTATCGGTAATTTTCTCGATCTAGGGGGTTCAAAATTGGACACAGTACTCCAGATGGAGAGTGTTGTGTAGATGCACTTAGAAATCACTTCCCTCAGTCTGCTCCTGCTAGTGCAACCCATTAGCATTTGTAATTGCAACAGGTAGTTGCTGACTTGCATTCAACTTGCTGTTGTCCTTCTATCAGGACCTCAGCTCTTGTTTGGAGAGCTGATACCTAGCCATTTGGATGTTGGCCTGCAGCACTACATAGCATAATTCACTTAATAACTGTCCACTAGTTGGACTTTGAATGGTCGATTGCTATTCTTCAGGCCCAGTGACCCAGCCTGTTTTTCACACGCGTTGTAATCCACTCATCTAGACCCCTCCTATTTCCCCAGTATAGCTTCAAGGACGCTATGGAAAGCAACACAATATAGCCAAAGTAAACAATGCCACTGCTCTCCCCTTGTCCACAGAGCCAGTCATCTTATCACAAAAAGCAATTAAGTTGGTCAGGGAGTATATGTTCATGCTAAATCTGTGCTGGCTCTTCCCAGTCACCTTCTTGGCCTTCATGTATGTTCAGGAGGAATTGCCACATAATTTTCACAAGGACTGAAGCTAGGCCGTGTGACATTTAGTTTTCTCCAGTTACTGGGATGCTACTCCACTTACCAAGTACCTTCCAAACACGGGTGACATTGGTCAGCTCTTGTAACTCTTAGGTGTATATACTGCCCTCCTTAGATGTGCAGTTTGTCTCTAACTTGGTCTTCCTCTGACGTTGTTAGTATTTCTTTCCCCCAGAGTCTAGCCTCAAGAGTGTGGGAGACCTGAGAGGAGACCTTGCCAGTGAAAACTAAGGCAATGAAGTCAATGTTTTTCTGTGCCCTTTGTCACTTCACCATCTCTACCCAGCAATGAGCTCACTCTGTCTTTGGTCTTCCTTTTGTTGGTGCTGTACGTATGAAGCCCTTGTTGCCTTTCACATTCCTCACCAGTTTCCACTCCATCTGAGCACTGATCTACCTGATTCAGTCCTTGCATGCTCGGGCAGTGGGTTCATGTGCTTCCTGGGTGGCTTGTCCCTGCTTCCACCTGCATGTATTTTGCAATTGAGTTGAAGAGTGTTCTGTACGGTTGGAGCTAATAGGCTTTAACACGCCTGCTGTAGATGCTATACACAGCAGCAGCTTAAGTAGATAATTTGTGTATTAATGCCAGAAACAAGCACGTATATAATGTGCAAAAGTTAGAGACACCACCCTATGATACACGTTTATGCATTCTCACTGCTTAAAAGCTAAAGGAGAGAGAAGGAAAAGTACCATAAAAGGTATGGTCATACCTGTTGGGTCATGCATATGCCAACTCAACGCTTCATTGCACTTCTGCAGGAGGGAGAGAAAACAACTTGTATAACTTACATGGTTCCTGCAAGTGGCTTCTGTGTTTCCCCCCACCACTCTGCAACATGAGTTGAATTCAGCAGTAATGTTGGGGGCTGTTTTCTCTCAAAAGCCCTAAAAAGGAGGAAAAAAAAAAAAGTAGATAGGGATCAAAGTGGTGGTGTTTCTTGGTTTGATGAACCTCAAGTGTGATTTAAATATGGATAGGTCAAATGAATGACAGACAGTCCATCATTTAGAGAATTATACAGTAATTGAGTTTGGAATGGGCCTCAAGAGGTCATGTTGTCCAGCCTCTGCTAAAAGTTCATGTTCTGTTAAAGACCATTATACAAGATAGAAATAAAAGATATAAGAGGAAATGCTGAAGAGCTGGAAAACAAAGGGTCTATGCTGAGTAGTAGTGTTTATCATGTTACGAGAATTGGATTAACATGTATTGAAAAGATTTGTTGATCTGAAATCCTCTATGGGATCCTATGGGAAGGAGGTGTACACTTGATGTCATTAAAAATATTATTTGAAGTCAGCGTTATTTATGCAGCTGTCTTTCAAAAAAACCCAAGTTATCTCTGAGTGATTGTAACCGTGTTTTAGTGAACAAGTAACTAGAACTTAACAAAATATCAACAGGGAAGAGACAGCCTATGATTGCTTGATAGGAAAATGTCAGTCAGAAGACCTGCTGCTTGGTGGTTGGTCAGTTTGATCCCGACCAGAAGCCATGCATTGTAAAGCTGCTATGCAAGAAGACTTTAAAGGACCTCCAGAAAATGCTGCTCACTAGAAGTACACAGTTTCACAGCTGTATGAAAGTGGCCTTTGCTCTGGGTAGGCTGAACTTTGAGCACTCAGGTTCAGGTGTGTTGCTTCCAAAAGCTGGAGGCCATGTGTAATTAGCTTTGCAGCTGGAGACACTTCACTAAAGGATGTTAACTGTCATATGTTAGTGTTTCTGTAGAATGATGAACTCTTAAACTAAGGTCTCCCACTTGGGAGCAAGTGTTTTTCTGGGTTATTGTAATTGTTCCCTTAAAAACATCAGTTTGGTAGTGGCCAAAAAAGGAGGTGAAGTATTAGGGGTTGTTGTGTCTAAAGAAGTTTATACTGAAGAAGTTTTGAAAAAGGGTAACAAGAATGTTTGAAAGTTTTATGAAAGCTGTGTAGGAGATGTGACTAGAGGAAGGATTCCTCGCAACAGAAAAGAAGTGAAGAGGCTGATAGAGGTGTACAGTCTGAGCACTTTGGGGGAGGGTGGAAATCAGACTGGGCTGCTGGTTGCTCTAAAATGAGAACTAGGCCTCTGCTTTGATGTTTCCTGAAGCCAAAAGTTTCTTACATCATATAAAAGAGCGCTTCCTTCCTTATCAGCAGTTTGCTTCTCTTCTTCTGATTTTTTTTCTTTGCCCCCCCATATAGCTTTCTTGGCTGGGTTGACTGTGTGGGCTTGTTAATCCGTGGCAGGAACACTCCACACCCCAGTAAGCTTCAACTGTGCAAGTCTGCTTGAGAGATCATGAGGCTGATGTGTATCTCTGAAAGGGTAGTTTGAACTTCATGGATTTTTTTTTTTTTTGCTGTCTTTCTGGAAGAAACAGAGGAAAAATGCACATGAAAGGGTCAGAGGGAGCAATAAATGGAAGTACTGGTGGCTTTAAACCAGACAGATGGGTTTATTATAGCAGTAACCTAAATGCTAGTGACCTTTGAACAGAGGCAACTTAGAGATTTAAGTAACCTCCATAGATGTACATCACTGTAAAGACAAAGTTCACTCTTACCTGTATATTCAAGAAATAGTAATTAAAAAATCAGAGCCATGGGCCCTCTAAAGAGGGTAGCTGGTTAGAGGGGAGCAGCTACACTTAGTTGTGGCTAGGAATCAATTTAGAAAAAAAAAATAGCACTATCAAACTAATAAATAAAGTAAAAATACCATGTTATATGTAATTAAAAAAAAAATATTGAAGACTTTCTTTTTGTGGGTCATCTGCCCCAAAACCTCAGGGTAACAAATCACTGCTCAAGAAATACTTTCTGTGGAAAAGGTCAGTTGTTCTGAAGAGACACTGGTAGAAACCCTCAGCATGAAGGCTTGAGCTGGAGGACAGCTGACTTTTATTTCAGGAGATGGATATATTAACGCTATCAGTTAAATAAAAACTTTCTCCTTCTACCTCCTCCAATAGTCTAGCTTCTCTACACTTTGCCTCATAGCTACTCGTGTATATACACTGTGTTTTTGGGTCTAAATTGTACGAGTCCTATTGTCAAGAATAAACACGCTTAACCGGTTAACATACGAGCAAAGTGTCAAGGCTGCCCGTACGCTCCACTTCTGAATGGCTCAGTGAAAAATTTCGGTATAAAATAATCCTGTTGCATATTAATCCCAACTACTGCAATTTATTTGAAGAACTGAATTGTCTATATTGTTTAATATAGACAATTAATTATATAGGTTTAATAAAGTCAAGCAAGCAAAAACACAATCATGAGAAAGAAGGATTTGGTAGGAACTGAGTAAAAATGGAGATGAAAATGAAAACAGCAAACATCTTATTTGGAACTTGTTGTTATGGTTTCTTGGTGTCTTTTAAGTGAAAATGTGGTGTTTAAAAGCACATTTCATTGGTTCCCATTCACTTTATTGTTGTTTTTAGAGATTAGCAACTTGAGTGAAAAAGATATCCTTGTTCTGCGTCTTGACTTGACTGATAGAAGCTCTCATGAAGCTGCAACCAACAGTGTTCTTAAACATTTTGGCAAGGTAAGGTGTGCTTCTGGAGTTAAAAGTTCTTTTTCTTCTCTAGCTCCTATCCTCGCACTTATGTTTACATTTCATTTTTATTCTGTTGTATGGTAAATTCACCAGTATCTACATCTTGCTTAAGTTTCAGTATTAAACATGCAAGAAAGCACCTAGGTTCTCATTCCTTCTGTTCCTTGCTTCTGGGTTTCAGCAGGCTTTGCAGAGACGCAGCACTGAACAAATAATCACTGGTCACTATGAAGAACTAAAAGTTTACTTGCTTGATGTCACTGAATTTCTGGACTCTCTGGAACAATCCTCAGCTGTATATTTAGGGCTTAAAATTGTGTATGAAAGTCAGAACCTTTATTTTATAGTTTTAGTAGTGCATGTAAGTTGGCTACAATATGGGACAAACCTGGACAGCAGGCACAATTTCCTTGTTTTCCTTGTTTTGTGCATAGTTTTCTTGATTGCTTATTCAGAGTACGGAGTTAAGAGAGTAGCAGTCAGATCCAACCAGTACTAAGTACAACTTGCAAAACTTCAAGCTAGGCCTTTAGTCCACCGGTATTTTGATTTCTCAGTGAAATTCTTGGTCCAAAGTTTGTTTCTTCTGTTCTTTACTTTAGTTCTTTTCTGGTTTTGCACAAAACGTATTTTTCAAGGTCACCTTGAAGGACCTGAGCGTTAAGCGTTATTTGCTACAGTGCAGTTGGGTTAAAAATTGTTGTGTGGAAAACAACTTTCCAGCTGTCACTGTTCCTGTACTAGGAGCTAAAACCTTTTTTGGGTGTCAAACAGTGTATTCGTGTTTTGTTGACTCGGCTCAAAATGAGCCAACCATCAATTCGAAGTGGAATGTAGTGGAACTAGTGAACCTAGTGAACCTCTTCAGCAGCTGATACATCTCACTTGTGTATGTCAGAGACAACACCAGAGGGAAGAGCATAGCCAGTTAACAGGTGCCTGAGGAAGTGTAAGTATTAAAGGAAATGTGTTATATTAATATGTCATTGTGTCTTTCCTGAGATTGATGTTTTGGTCAACAACGGTGGACGCTCCCAACGCTCGCTGTTCGTGGATACAAACCTGGATGTCTACAGTGCCATAATCGAACTCAACTACCTGGGTACAATCTCCTTAACAAAACATGTCCTGAATCACATGATCCAAAGGAAAAAAGGAAAGATCGTTACTGTGAGCAGTGTGATGGGTATCATGGGAGCTCCTCTTGCCTCTGGCTACTGTGCCAGTAAGCATGCTCTGCAGGTAAGTTGAATTTTGTGAGATTTAGCTTCGTGGTGTAGTAGACCCACATCAGTTAATGATGTAGCAGAGGACTTTATTCTGTACAGAAAACGCAAATCTCCTCTGAAGTTGCACACAGAATATGTAACTTTCTCAGGTTTTGAAAATCCTTTAAAATTAATTTTCTCTGAAGTGTGAGATGTCTCAGCTCTCAGCATAGATTTATTTTCCTGACTGAAATTAAAATACCATCTTAGTTGGGCCTAGCCACTATGTAATTAATTTCCAATGTGAAACACAAAACCTTAGCTTCTGGCCTTCAGATGAAGGAATACCTAAATCAGAGGAATATTCTGTTGCATGTAGAAGCCCTAATGTTCTCATCTCAATTCAGCTAGGGAGGAAAAGTCACTGGTGAGAGTTCTAAGACTACAGGAGTTTTGTAGGACAGCAAAGTGAGAACAGTGAGTGATAAAGCAGACTACTCGGAGAAATGAGAATTCCTCATCTAGCTGGGAACATCTGAATGAATCTTCCCAACAGTTCTGAATCTTCCTGTGGTGTGAAGAATTGACAGCTCGTAGTGTCTTAGGAAGTTATCTTCTGCAAAACACTTAACTTTCAGTATTGCTTGTGAAGAGCTTTTGAAGGTATTCTCATTTGTGTAGAAAAACATAGGAGCTCAGAAAAGTATTGGGGGGGGAAAAAAGAATGAGGAATCATTTGCTTAACTAGTAAAATTATTTAGATATATTTGTCTTTCACCACTGTTTGACTTCCTGCTAAGGATCTCAGTAGAATAAACATCAGCTGTGCTCAGTGATTTTAAAAAACTGACACCATCTTACTCCCCGCTAGATTTAAGCGCATGAACAGAGTAAAGAGCTTTGCTTAAGCTATGGGGTCAGTATCTTTTTGACAATTTGACTAAAACCAACAAAAATGTAACAAGTGGCTGACACTGCAAAGCCACTAGATGCTTGATAGAAGCAGAAAATGTAGAAGATGGTGACAGGCCTCTGCTGATAACGTTTTCAGTTAGTGATGAGGGGAGATCTATGCCCTTCATTTGAGTGGTAGTGATAAAATTGCCTGTTAGAGGCCAGCTTTTGGTTTAAGTCTAGTAGGTTTAAATTAGAATGCAATTAGCAGAAGCATGGATTCCCTTTATGCTCCTTTATTAAGTGTTCTTTCAGTTGAATTATCTTTTGGGTGTGGTGTACCTGGTCTAAGCACGGCTGATTAGTTGCAGAGTACAAGGAGTTCACATGTTGCTTTAAAATTCTCAGGACTCTGAATCTCATGTTAAGATCAAGAACATGGAAGAAGCTTTAATGAGAGAGCTTATTTTTAATTAATACAGAAATGTTATTAAACTAACTGAACTGTGTATATTTTTGTTAGATTCTACCTTTGCTCAATACCCAGGCCAGACTCCGAACCTCCTTTCTTGTTTATTTCACAGTAATTCTGCAAATACTAATTGCAAGTGTTAAAACATGTGATTTGCAATATAGATTTTGGACAGACTCGGTCTGAGAGTCTCTTGTCAGTCTGGAATTATGATTAGATGTTAGCTTGAAACCCTAAAAAACTAGAAAAGCTTTTTTTGAAATATCAAACTTCACCAGTACAGTTCAGGTAAAGGAATACCGTAGGAATGGCAGTCCTCTTCAGATAGTCCAGGAGCCCATCTCTGATGATGACTGAAAAGAAATGACTAGAGAGAGGGTAGGGGAAAAATAAGATGAAGCCAAAGCGACGCTTTTCTTCTTGTATTTTCCAAGCATCAACCTTTATACTAAGATCTTAATGAAATGAAGACTGGATTTTGGCCACCAATCATTAAATATGTGTGCCTGTCTGACATGAATTCATCTGTTATGGTTTTGGGTTTTTTTTTAATTCATGCCTTGGAGTCTACCACAGTTGACACAGTTAATGCTACAGTCGTAATTATGCCTTTTTTGAAAAAGTCCCTCCTTTCGTTCTGTTGTTGGTTTTTTTGGGCTTTTTTTTTGTTTTTAATGTATTTTTTTTAAATGGCAGTTGGAGGAGGAAGGAATTCTGCTAAGAATTTAATTTTTTTTTTTTCCTTGAAACAACCACACTTTGATTCATGCCAACTGGAATTCTTCAATGTTCTACTGATGAGATTACCCTTTATTTCAGTTCTGGGAGTGCTGTAAGAGCATGAGTCAAGTCCACGGGAGTCTGCATCTGACTTAAAGTTTCTCTCCTAGTGTGATGATGCTCGTGGGACATCACGTGCCATTCATCTAGTTGTAATTCATATAATTGGTGGCATGTGGAGTGGATCAGAAATGGTGGCCTTCAAAGTGTTCCTTAATCAGGAACTTGTATAATAAGCACGTGGATTGCACTGAGCAGCAACCACTACTCTCTTTGTTCAGTCTCTGGTCATTAGGGGCATTTCTAAACGTTTCCGTCATAGTAGAAGGCAGTTCAGTCTTGCCTTCTTCAGCATCTTCTAGGATTTGGTCGCTGAGCTGGAAAACCCCAGAAATGGCTTAAAGCAGTTCTTGTTCACCAGACCCTTTGTCTGCATGTAAGATCTGGGCTTGGGAGAAACGCTCAGATTCTTCCCCTTGCACTTGAGTTCTCCTTTGAGACTGTTCCTAAATCTGGGTCTGCTCCTGCCTGAATTTAAAGAAAAGAGAGCACTTTCTTTTCTTGCCTGGAGAAGAGAAGGCTCCGGGGAGACCTTAGAGCAGCCTTCCAATATCTGAAGGGAGCTACAGGAGAGCTGGGGAGGGGACTCTTTGTCAGGGAGTGCAGTGACAGGACAAGGGGGAACGGTTTTAATATTGGAAGAGGGAAGACTTAGATGAGATACCAGAAAGAAGTTCTTTGCTGTGAGGGTGGTGAGGCACTGGAGCAGGTTGCCCAGAGAAGCTGTGGCTGCCCCATCCCTGGAGGGGTTCAAGGCCAGGCTGGATGGGGCTTGGAGCAACCTGGTCTGGTGGGAGGTGTCCCTGCCCAGGGCAGGGGGGTTGGAACTCAATAATCTTTAAAGTCCCTTCCAACTCTAACCATTCTATGATTCTTGCTTAGGAATTTTAAGCTTCTCTTCTGGGAGGAAGTGGAGGAATTTCATACCAGCTACCTTTGTATATATCTGAGATCAGTGCTGGAATTAGCAAACCCAAATATACTGTAGGTAGTCTCCAGAGGGGACTGGGACTATGTGAGACTGGTCTTCAGGAGGCTCTGTTCAGTGCGTACCAGCCAGGATTTTGGCTGAGCAAGTGTCCTTGGCCATCCTGTGTTGATGGTGAAAACTGCACCTCTTCCATGGTGCAAAAACATGGTGCATGGCCCAGGGGAAGGAGGGGCCACACAGACCCCTTGAAATCTAGGGGGATAGCAGGATGTGACAGAGCAGAAACGGGAGCTTGCTGTGGTCTCTGGCTACGTGCGTTTCACATTTACAGGATGTGTGACCCTTTAATGAAACAGCACTGACTTTGACAGTGCAACTCAAACAACACTCCAGAAAGAGTCTCGGCAGCCCTGTGCTCAGCTGCTGTGGAGGCAGGACCTCCAAAGGTGACACAAACTCGCTGACACGGTACTCGGATCTTGGTATCTTGCAGCTTGCTCAGGTCGGCACGGCTCCCTTTGTAACACTTGGTGGGAAGCAGCAGCCTCAGTGGAGGGTGCCAGAGCCAGTGTGCTCTGCAGGAAGGTGTCTGAAGTTGCCTACAGAGCTGGCTACTGCTGTGTGCCTTTGCGTGGCTCCTCAGGACTGTGGGCAGATGCCCCTTTTTTTGTTGGTTGGTTGTTTTTTTTTTCCTGGGTTCCTTTTTCTCCTAGCATTCCCAGACACACACCCTTCCACCTCCTCGGCTCCTGGAAGTACATCTTGAGTTTGTCTCCTTCATGCAGAATGGGAGTCAATTCCATTCCTCCCCAAGTGGCCAGGGAGTGATGTGGGAGTGTGGACTGGGAGAGCTCTCCTTTGGTCCTGCCCGTGCTGTTTGGCTTTGATGGAATAACTAAGGATTGCCCAAAGAAGGGGAGATGGCTGCACAGGGTGCTGCTTAGGCTGTGTCTCTAGGAGAGCCTGGGCTTCCTGTCACTGCTGCAGTGAATAGGATACGAGGCATTCACATGTACACGGAGGAGCACCACCTCTTCCCCTCACCCTGGTGGCCATGCTCATGACACATGCTGCCACCTTCTCCCCTTTGGGGTCTCTAGTGTCTTTTTACTTGTTACTTTTTGTTCAGCTGGACTGATGGCACAACTTTCGTGGTAGGACTGCACAACTTGGGTGCTGAGGGGCTCTTCTGAGATAAGCGGACTCAAGACCCCTTGGGGAAAAGAAGGGGATGTGGAAAGTGCAGGTTGGGGCTGTTGCCCTGGGGCAATGGGTAAAGCACAGCCGTATTGGTGCCACATCTGAAGGTGTTCACCAGGGGTAGAGGAAGATCCTCTTGGGGCAGGAGGTGATGACTGGAGGGTGGCTAACATGATGCCCGTCTACAAGAAGGGCTGGAAGGAGGATCTGGGAAACTACCAAGCCTGACCTTAGTACCAGGAAAGATCATGAAGAGGGTCATCTTGAGTGAGCTCTCACGGCAAGTGCAGGGCAGCTAAGGGGTCAGGGCCAGTCAGCATGGGTTTATGAAAGGGAAGTCCTGTTTAACCAACCTGTGGCCATGTGACCCGCCTTCTCAATGTGGGGAAGGCTGTGGACGTTGTCTACCTGGACTTTGGTAAGGCCTTTGACACGATCTCCCACAGCATTCTTCTGGAGAAGGTGGCGAATCATGGCATAGACAAGTGTACATTTCACTGGATAAAAAACTGGCTGGATGGCCATGCCCAGAGAGTTATGATTAATGGGGTGAAATCTGGTTGGCGGCCGGTCACCAGTGGTGTCCCTCAGGGCTCAGTTTTGGGGCCAGACTTGTTTAATGTCTTTATTGATGATCTGAAGGAGGGGATCGAGTGCACCCTCAGTAAGTTCGCAGATGACACCAAACTAGGTAGGAGTGTTGATCTGCTTGAGGGTTGGAAAGCTCCACAGAGAGACCTGGACAGGTTAGATCAATGGGCCAAGGCCAATGGGATGAGGTTCAATAAGGCCAGGTGCCGGGTCCTGCATTTCAGTCACAACAACCCCAGGCAACGCTACAGGCTTGGGGAAGAGTGGCTGGAGCTGCCCAGCAGAAAATGACCTGGAGGTGTTGGTGGACAGCTGGCTGAACACGAGCCAGCAGTGTGCCCAGGTGGCCAAGAAGGCCAACAGCCTCCTGGCCTGTGTCAGGACCAGCATGGCCAGCAGGAGCAGGGCAGTGATGGTGCCTCTGGACTGGGCACTGGTGAGGCCTCACCTCGAGGGCTGGGTTCAGTTCTGGGCCCCTCACCACAGGAAGGACATTGAGCTGGTGGAGTGTGTCCAGAGGAGAGCCACCAAGCTGGTGAGGGGTCTGGAGAACAAGTCCTACGAGGAGAGGCTGAGGGAACTGGGCATGTTGAGTTTGGAGAAGAGGAGGCTGAGGGGGGACCTCATTGCCCTCTACAACTCCCTGAAAGGAGGGTGCAGAGAGGTGGGGGTTGGCCTCTTCTCCCAAGGGAATAATGACAGGAGCAGAGGAAATGGTCTGAAGTTGGGACAGGGGAGGTTTAGATGAGATATCGGGAAGAATGACTTTCCTGAGAGGGTGGTCAGGCACTGGAACGGCCTGCCCAGGGAGGTGGTGGAGTCACCATCCCTGGAGGTATGTGGATGTGGCACTTCAGGGCATGCTCTAGTGCCCAAGATTGTAGGGGGTTTTTTTTGTGTGTGTGTGGTTGGACTCGGTGATCTCAGAGGTCCTGTCCAACCATGCTAATTCTGTGATCTAGGGGAGGGCCCAGGTTTTTAATCCAAAACAGCTGGGTGGTTGGCAAATCTGAGATCCTTTCCCATGCGTCCAGAAGCAGACTTCTGGGCATGTAAGTGCCTTTATGTTAGAACTTACTCCTCCAGAAATTACACATCTTTGTGAAGATCCAATACTAGATATGGGACCTGCAGGTACTTATAACTTGAAATACGTGGTCAGCTTTTTTACAGAATATAGCTGTGAAGCATGTATGCAATCTATAAACTGGAATTAGTCCCCAGCAATTGGGACAGTGAAGCTGAGGCTCCACTGGGAGCTAACGATGGGCAGTACCCCCAGTAACGAGCCCCCCAAGTGCTCTGTCGGTGGGACTTGTCCTCAGTACAGGGACAGCAGAACCTGGCTGTTGTTTAGAGAAATTACTGTGTATTTGAGAAGTCAAGGATAGATTCTTCAGTGATGTGCATATATCTCAATGATGTGTATAATTGCAGATAAAATTTTAGATTAGCCAGTGAACACAAAAAGCCAAAAAAAGCAGTAGTAGTTGCTTTTAGTGGAATACTGCTATTTTTATGGTACAGAGTTAGAAAGAAAATATGTAGTCTGTTAAGCCTTGCTACAAGCAGAAATATGGCAAAGGAAAATTACATTATGGTAATCTTTTCTTCTAGGGTTTTTTTAATTCTCTTCGGACTGAACTGACTGACTACCCTGGGATAAGTATTATCAACATATGTCCAGGACCTGTACAGTCTCAGATCATACAAAACGTCTTTACGGAGAATCTTGCAAAGGTAAGGACTCAATTCCGTTGGGAGAAACTCACCTTTTGCTGCAGGCCCAGTTATTCTTTCGTGGTTTTCTTTTCTTTTTCTCCTTGTACCAAAAGTCAGCTTCCTCTTCTTACTAAGGAATGCTTTGATCGGTGCAGAACTACGTATAGTCTTCTAATTCTTGGTGGTATCAAGTCTGTACTAAATGAAAATAAAATTTGAGAGTCGCTATGCCTTCTCTCTTCCAACACGTACAATCCAAGTCCAGTAAAATTTACTGTACGGCCACCCTGCTGCAGTTTTAGGGGAAAAGCCAGGATTTTCTGGACACAGTTCTGCACGCAGAATAGCATCCTTTCTGCACAGGTTGCTTTTTGTTTGCCCCCGTCACGATGCCCCCGGTTCGGCTGACCCCGTTGTTGGCAAAGCTGCTCGAGTCAGCTGCCGGGCGGCGGGCGTGCTTCTGGTGGGGATTGCTCAAGGGGAAAAGGCAAACCTCAAAACTGCACTGTTGCCTTTAACAAAGGCTGTCTAACAGAGTAGCTGGCTAAAATTGCTACTGCGATGCATCAAAGTGTCATCTGTCCTAAATTCGATCAGTTTAAAGCTTAGGATAACCCAGCAGTGGGAGCAGGGAGGGTAATCTCCTGTTGTTAAACTGAATTCTGAAAGGAATTTTGGCTTGCAAAACTTCATACTTCTGTGAAAGAAAAGATGTACTTTTTGAGCAGTCTGGAATGCTGGCAAAACAAATTCCTCAGATTTCAGCGCGGCAAAAGGAGGAAGACTGAATCTAGAGCAGAATTGCTTTTGCTTTGAGAAATAGCAGGGATTGACAGAGCGGTCTGTTACTGCTGGAGTGAGATGCACATAAACTCACGGGGCTGTGGCTTGTGGTCACCGAGCGATGCGTGTGGACAGGATGACAAGGAGGACATCGCTGCCACTGAAGAAGCCTGTTGCTTTTCTCTTGTTGGAGGTGGCTGCCCCCAGAGGAGAGCTGGCAGGAATGGTTAAGTTGATGGGGAATGTGGCCTCGTCTACTAACTTGCAGCATATAACGGGCTGGGCAGCTGGGGAGGGGAACATTCCTGTTTCTCAGAGGCCTCAGCTGCAGAATGGGTAACTTGTCCTAATACCTCTATTTCACAATAGCGTAGAAGCCGTGCTGAAGCAGGATGGATTTAGGGGTCCATTTTTTTAACCTTCCTTGACCCTTCAATGGAGACATTAATTAAAAGACTGCTTTATTTAAGCGTTTGTGGTAAAGGAAGTTGGTAGGTGTTCCCACACCAAAGACTGAGCATAGTGGGGGATGGGGTCCCCAGCCCCAGTCTCTGCGACACTGGCTGGTTATCCTGCTTGTGCACAGTGGAGAAACTGGGAGGAGTACCTCTGTGGCACGGAGTGTCACCCTTTCTATCCCGCAAAGAGAAGTCCATTTCTAATCCCTCCTGGCTCTGTCTCCCCTCCAGTCCATAGAGAACAGCGGTGATCAGTCCCACAAGATGCCAACCGACCGCTGTGTCCGGCTCACCCTGGTGAGCACAGCCAACGACCTGAAGGAAGCCTGGATCAGTGACCACCCCTACCTGGCTGTTTGCTACCTCTGGCAGTACGCGCCCACCTGGGCTTGGTGGCTGATGAACAGAATGGGCAAGAGGAGGATACAAAACTTCAAGAGCGGAGTGGTAAGTTTATTCCTCTCTCCTCCACTTACTTGCTTTTTTCACTCTGCTGCCAGACCCTTTAGCCACGGTAATGTTGGGATGGCGTTTTGGATCCCTGGCTTTTTTTTTTCTCTCCTCACTTCCCTAGCAGCTGGTGGCAGGCCAGGCTCCAGCACCTGGTTGTCTAGGGTGGCTGCAGCGTGGCCCCGTCACAGAGCGGTGAAGTCAGTACGTTGTGTAGTGCCAAAGGTCTTACTCAGAACTCGGCATTAACACAGAGCTGAGCCATTGTAAATAGCTGAGCTAGTGTAAATTGTTTCATTAAGGCTTGAAAATGTCTCTCTTGGTTGTGTCTAGTTTTTATATCGGACACATAATCTGAGCACCTCCTGGGGTACGTTAAGCAATGCCACTGTCTGTCAGGGGGGCTTCACCCACATTTCCGTCCCCGAAGGCAGGCGTGCAGCACCATGTTCTGTTGGTGCAACTCTGCTTGGCAGATGGTGCTTTTCTTCCTGGGTTTTTGTTGAACTTGGTGCAAAAAAACCCATGTAAAAGTACTCCAAAAGCAGAAAATGCAAAAATAAGGGAGGCACCTGCAGCTTAAAGCTTCTTACTCCCACACTGTAACGGCCCACTGTCACAAACTGTGTCAGAGTAACACTGTGGGTGGAGGACTTAAGTAAGGGGAGGAAATACCAATTTTATGTATTCTTACTCCAGGACGCTGATGCCTCTTACTCAAGAAAGAAGAAGTAAGGAGAAACGTGTACAAAATCCTGCTTGTGCTAAGACTGAGAATTTTTTTTCATATTACGTGACTGCAAACGAAAGCTTTTTTTATCTGTTGTGCCTTTGTCGTCATGTAACTCGACAAATCTATCAAGCTGTATACACATTTGACTAAATAAAAATCTCTTTCTAAGCAAACCTGTTTCGTGTCAGACTCCCAGAGGCGGAATTGTTAAGCTTCCAAGAACTGAGACAGAAGAGGCCGGGCAGCATTATTTTGTTTTTCTGCTGCTATGACACTGGCAGACACTTAGCAAGCAGGCTAAGAGTCATATACCCAGAGGATCCTGTTTCCCTCACTCTTTCATTCCTAATGGACCTTCAACAAAAAGACCCCAAGTAGAAGCTTGTGATGTAAAAGGTAAGGAGGTACAGCCTGTGGTTGAAGCGTTCCTTTGGGAAAAGGAGATTATATTTCGTCTTCGCTGGAGGGGTGGTCTGAGAGCAAAATGCGAATCATCATGTTTATTTAGAGCTAAATTCCTTAACTTCTGGCACAACTTAGTCTTTAGGTCCCTCGGCACCACTGCAGAGTCCGCAGCCTTCTGGTTGTAAGCCTGAGACGGGGAGTGCATATCAAAGCAGTGGGGAGGGGAGAGGGCGATGGTGTAAGTGTAACCCCTGTGGTTGGCAGCGCCAAATCTATCATCGAGGGGAGAGGAGCGGGGAAAGTTCCTGTAGCAGAAGAGCCTGTAGCTGTGAGAGGGGGCGTGCTATTAATGAGAAATCCAACTCTGCAGCAGATTGCTTCCAGCCAAAACACCAGAGCTTGTGTCGGAGCTGCCTGAGGGCAGCTGTCGCAGGACAGGCAAGTTCAGCATGAAACAAATGCCGAGTTCCCAGTTGGGTGGGACACGGGCCCTGCTGCATGGAGAGTTCCCAGTTGGGTGGGACACGGGCCCTGCTGCATGGAGAGTTCCCAGTTTGGTGGGACATGGGCCCTGCTGCATGGAGAGTTCCCAGTTTGGTGGGACACGGGCCCTGCTGCATGGAGAGTTCCCAGTTTGGTGGGACACGGGCCCTGCTGCATGGAGAGTTCCCAGTTTGGTGGGACACGGGCCCTGCTGCATGGAGCAGAGGCCAGGTGAAGCAACGTGGGTGTTCCTGGTGCTGGACAGGAACAGCCCCAAGGATTGATCTTACCATCCCACTGACTCCCAATTCAACCATTAGCTAAAAGTACCTCTGTGGTGGTTACTCGTCTGTACTTACAAGGCTGGTGACCTTCCTCCTGTTGACAAAGGCCTCAGTAACATTGGGACGTGCCTCGGGCCACACACTGTCCAGGTAAGAAAAATTCTTATTTATATCACTGTGTGATAATAAATTTATAAATTATTGGACGTTTCCAGCCATAGCAAGGAGTAAGTCAAGAGTGATGTTTTTAACATGACATTTAAGAAAGATGGAAAATACTGTCTGGGGAAAAAAAAGCTCTTGCTTGAGCTAAGGGCAGTTGCTGCTAGACAAGTAAACGCAGCCCCACCGCCCCAGACTGTGCTACTGCCACCACCAGCACGAGAAAGAACCGCACGAAAGAGCAGCAGCAGCGCTGGCAGGGGGTGAGGATGTTGCTTCCCAAACTTTCCAAAAAGGACAAAGTATTGGAGAGCTGGGCAGAAAGGAACCTGATGAACTTCAACAAAGGCCAGTGCAGGGTGCTGCACCTGGGGAGAAATAACCCCCTGCACCAGGACAGGTTGGGGGTGACCTGCTGGAGAGCAGCTCTGAGGAGAAAGACCTGGGAGTCCTGGTGGACAACAGGATGCCCATGAGCCAGCAATGGGCCCTTGTGGCCAAGGAGGCCAATGGCATCCTGGGGGGCATCAGGAAGAGTGTGAGCAGCAGGTGGAGGGAGGTCATCCTGCCCCTCTGCTCTGCCCTGGGGAGGCCCCATCTGGAGCACTGGGTCCAGTTCTGGGCTCCCCAGTTCCAGAAGGACAGGGAACTGCTGGAGAGGGCACAGCAGAGGGCTACAAAGGTGATGAGGGGCCTGGAGCATCTCCCTTACGAGGAGAGGCTGAGGGACTTGGGGCTTTTTAGTCTGGAGAAGAGAAGGCTGAGGGGGGATCTAATCAATGCTTATAAATACTTCAAGGGAAGGTGTCAGGAGGACGGGGATGGTCTTTTTTCGGTGGTTCCCAGTGACAGGACAAGAGGGAATGGGCACAAACTTTAACACAGGAAGTTCCATCTCAACATGAGGAGGAACTTCTTTCCTGTGAGGGTGGCAGAGCCCTGGAAGAGGCTGCCCAGGGAGGTGGTGGAGTCTCCTTCTCTGGAGACATTCAAATCCCACCTGGACATGTTCCTGTGCAACCTGCTCTGGGTGGCCCTGCTTTGGTAGGGGGTTGGACTCCAGAGGACCCTTCCCACCCCATACCATTCTGTGATTCACCACTTGAAAACCTCACTTCCCTGACACTTACGTACTTTAAACTGATTGCTGTTGCTTTATGGTACATGAGTAGGATGAAGGAGTCTCCAAGGCTTATATGGGGTTTTTTGTAAAGGCACAAAAAATGGGGTGAAAACCCTCTAGTGCAGATTTAAAACTCTTGGAGGAAGGAATGAAGGTTCTCCAAAGCCACGATGAAGGTGTCTTACACTTACCTTCGTGTGATAAACTCTGTAAAGCCAGCAGGTGTTGGTAAGAACTAAGTGAAGCTGATGCACACAGCTGGTTAGAACCACGGAGCAGGTCTCAGCAGTTACACAGGAAAACTGGGGGGACTGTCCTATAAGCTCAGGCCTGGATGTTCAGCCCAGTACTTGTATCCCAAGGGTAGGCTCACTAACACAGATATTACATGCTTAGGGATCTGCAGACAAGTCGAAGGTGCTCTAAATTCCTGATAAATCAAAAGAATTGCTCCAGGACAACCAGGACACAGCTCAAGGGTGCGCAGACAACGCACCGCGCTGCCCAGGGGCACTCAGGTGCACCAAGCTGTAACTCATGGGTCTGCCAAAAAAAAAAAAAAAAAAAAAAAAAAAAGAGATAATCTAAACCAGATTACAGAAAATGGTAACATGAATTGGGGTCATACTGTTGCAAAACATCCCGGAAGGTGTAAAGTGGTTCAGTATATTAACAAGCAAGGGGCTGTAGGAGGCAGGGCCTGGGACAGCGGGGAGAGGATGTTAGAGCTCCGCGTTCCTGTGTGTCGCTCGTTCTCTCCCTCCCTCTGGTACCGGTGGGGATCTCTGCTGGGATACCAGCACTGGTACCAGCAACGCTCTTCCAGAAGGCTTGATGGCTGAGGGAGGGAACCAGAGGAAAGGGAGAGAAAACCATCCCAGCTCTCTTCAGCTTTTCTCAACTGGTTTATTCAATTTACAGAAGACAAAGGAGGAGGGCAGAAATTATAACCATCTTCAAATAAAAGACTGCTCCTGCAAAAAAAGGTAAGTAAACTTTCTGTGACCGTACAGAAAACAAGTAGTAAAAGGCTTACAATGAGGCGGGGAGGTTTAATTAGATGTAGGGAAAAATCCAAACTTTCCAACTGCTGTAAGAACAGCAAAGAACGGGAGCGAACTAGCTGACAAGTTCATGATACTCCTGGTATTGAAAGTTTTTAATCAGATTAAATATTTGCCAGGAGTACTTCCTTTGGAGAGGGAGCCGATGTAGGTGCTCTCTAAAAGCTCCTTCTGGATCAGCTTCATCACTCTCTTTGCCGGCACAATTCATGGCCAAGCAAGGTGACTTTAGGTTACTGGCAGTTTCTCATCTATGCTCCTGCACACCCAACAGTCACCTTCTAAAAGCTGCTTCCGTCGATGTTCTGTGTGAATTCCATCCTGCACATGAAGGTGTCGTACCACAGGGTCTGACAGGTGTTTCCTTTCCACTTCTGCCTATTTTTTTTTTTTTTTTTAAGATCCTTTATGGTCACCGATCAAAAGAAATGGCTAACAGCCAAGTAATAAACATGCTCCAATTACAACAGTGGGTGTTCTAAACTAGTACAGAGCAGATCTGATTTAAATCGATTCTACAGGTTGGAAAAGACAATTCCCTACCCCCTGCTTGGTACAGGCCAGCAGTGACCGCCCTGGAACTACTGACCTACAGAGAAAACACATTTACGTGCTAAGGCAAGTGGTAACCAACAGGATAAACAAGCCACTGGAGAGCTGACCCAGAGCCCTCTTCAAGGACCTGTAACGCTGCAAACCAACCTCAAAATTCTGTTCTGACCTCTGGTATGGCTGAAAAAAAAAAATATAAAATTAATTCTTGCACAGACAGCTGGATTCTGGCTCCCTGTCATCAGGCTCTCGCTGTATTTGTGGAAGACTGGTTAGTGATGTGGATGTAGGTTGCAAAAAAATGCACATAATATTTTTAGATATAAAAAAATACATGGATATCGGAGGAAGGAAATAAAATTAAGCCATTTGGACTTAAATTCCTTCTCTCCCCTAATTACACGTCTACTTTCACCAGTAGGTCACACAGGTGTTTAATGTGTCAGAATGCAGAATTTTATATAAATTCTCTTTGCTCCCAAAACAAGTACTTTGGTAAAAATCATCCCTTACAACTTACTTTGTTGAAGCAGAGCTGATAACTTACTACAACTAAGAAAGATCAGCTAAAGTCATATATTGTAACAAATGCCGAAACTGAAGTCAGTCAAATATAAAATGGCCAGAACAATAATAATAATAATAAAAAAAAAAATCATATAAATAGCTGTATGTACACTTTGGTTACCAACTCTGTGGTTCATGGTACTACAGTGAGCTGTAACCTGACTGTCAGTGCAAGTCACCTGTCCAACTATTAAAAAGAACAAAAAATATTTAAAAAAAATAATAATCAGAACACACCAAAAATAGTTAATGATCAGAATGATGCTGCTCTTCTCTAAACTGGAGAAGAGAATTTCAGCACCTCCTGGCTCGTCAGCCGCACAGGCAACGGTGTCTCACGTGTTCCAGCAACAAGAAATCGGTTCAAAACTTCCCGCCTGCTGAAGGTTCTGGCCGGCACCATTTCCATGCAAATTCCATCCGCTGGCTTGGCGCTGCCATCCAACGCCGTTTGGAGAGTAAAATCTAATTTACAGTGCACAAATGTAGCATGAACATTTGCTTCCCCGCGCGCAGATGGAAAATACAAAATAATAATTAAAAAGCGCTACAGATGTTCTAGAACAAAGGCAGATGCAGCAGTTCGGAAGAATAAATGGGGTAGCCAAGAGGTGGGTCTGCAGCTTGCACAGTGAGGTTTCGCAGCAGAACGGGGTGTGCCTGGATGCTGTATCGTTCCTCATCATCGTTTGTAGCATACAGCAGCTCCCAGGACAGATTTGCCCACTGACCTCGGACAGCTTCGTCGTTAAGTTTTCCCACTTGTACTAACAATTCCTGAAGAGTGAGGACTCGCCCAGTGTAAATTCCCTTTAAGAGAAAAACAGATCAAAACGTTCAGTACGTTCTCCAAGCATTTTGGTTAAAAAGCACTAAATCAAGCAGCGAAGCTACATACTATGAGTATCGGCCCTTTAAAAATGGCAAAGTGTATGAACTTGTCTCCTTGGTTCAAATCTTCCATCTAGGAAGGAGTCAGGAAATCCTGCTGCATCCAAAGAACCACGTGGTGCGATTTTCAACAACAGTGGTGCCAACTCCTGTCTAGTGCAAGCAAACCCTAGTTGCACAGCCTTCATGTTTTAGAACACAATTAAAAAGAAGAAAAAAACCCCAAGCAGTGGAAATGAAAAGCAAACTTTGGCCTTGCTTACTAGTAATTTGTCTTCTTACCATGTTTGGGTCATGCCCCAGTGAAAAAAGGTATGGCTTTTCCTGAAGAACTGCTTGCTGCCACTCAAGATCCGATACCAGCCCAATGTACCAGTCGTTTTCATATTCTTCCAGATAGTTAACCAGCTCTTTGAAGTTCTCAACTGGACCCAGGCTTGCTTTGTCAACCATAAGTTTAAAAGTGTATCTGAAAGGTACAGAGCCATACAATAAGTAGGACAAAAGACAGGAGGAAAAAAGCCTTTTCGGGCTAGAAAAGGCAGAGAGGCACCATCAGATGTTATCAAGCACTAGCAACTTTGGAAGTTACTGCTCGTCAGCTGAGGCGCTAGAAGTGAGTATGGGGATGCTTTTAGCTCAATCAGATGTAAAACACATTAGCTTAAACATCCTTCATTCACCTCAAACGCCGTTACCGCTGCCTGATAATGGAAAGTGCCAAACATCTCACTCCATCGCAGATCTCTTAGTTTATGGGGACAATGAAAATGGGTGGGTTTTACCCCACTTATCACAGCAGATTTCCAGTGTTGGAGGCAGCTGCTTTGAGGAAGGGAAGAAGGAAGGAACCTCCGTATCACAGTCTTCACTGCCTGGGGTTACAGGCAACATTTATGGAGGAGGAAGCTAAAAATATATTTAAATGATATGGTTTTAACATGAACTACTCTTAGAGAAGTGATACTTACTTTCGAAGCACAGGATTCTTTACATAGTTTTTATGATATGAGGGAGTATTTTTCTTTTACCTGAAGGCTTTCAGTGCAAGCTGGAATAGCTCCGGTTTGCCGGTTAGCCAGTCCAAACCAACAGACCACGGAATACCGCCAGTGTAGGCTCTGAACACGTGGCTCGGGGCGGGCACGGTGTTATCCAGTCCAAACAGACCAAAACAACACGACAATACTCCATGGACATATAAGTCTTTCAAAGCTTTGTCTTTCATAAGGTCTTCAAGTAA
Organism: Calidris pygmaea; assembly: GCA_003697955.1. NCBI lineage: Eukaryota > Metazoa > Chordata > Aves > Charadriiformes > Scolopacidae > Calidris > Calidris pygmaea. The sequence continues at coordinate 235,329 of QJSC01008266.1, forward strand.
ATTGAAAGGCTTTTCTTTCAGATGAAAAAAGTCCAGCTGACTCAAAATGAAGCGGTACCATTCTTCGGGAAACCTCTGCCTCATTTCGTTGACTTTGGATGTAGGCACCGGGGCTGTTCTCCATTCTTCAGGGATGCTCAACAGCTCTGAGTAAGAGCAACTAAATGTAACCTGAGGTAAAACTTCTTCCTGTTTCCCTTTGTCTACAACAGGAAGGCCAAGCACAACAGCCCTGTATAACTTATCTTCTGGTGACATCTCTTGTGGGACGTCTTGGCTCTGTGCGTCTACAGATCCTGGAATAGACAGATGTACTTTTGGTGTAGTTCCCCACTGCCCGGGATCTTTTCTGTCTTTCATTCTGGTCTCAAGATCAAAAATGTCACTATCATCAGTCCAGTCCTCGATCGTATCAACACTAAAACTATCTTCTTCCCTCAGAGGCCTGGATCTTTCTACTGCACCGCTATGATGATTTTCTGGAAATGATCCTTTTTTGTTCTTGTCGGCATTGCCCGGGCTTTCCCAGGTTTTTGATTTTTTATAACAATACTGGACAAGCATCCATACAAGCACTTTAATGAAATCATCTTTCAGATGCTTTAAATTCTCATGAGAGTCAATTATTCCAGATAACACATTTCTGGCATCGGAATACAGCCGTACAGGTAGAACAGTACAAGGAGTCAAAATGTGTCCAAAATGGTGATTGGGAGAGAGAATCTTTGTCTGCTCCTGATGTTTGAAGGCCATTTCAAAAATTTCATCAACTCTGTGAGCTTCAGCAGCATGACAGGATGTTTCCTGCAATTCTAGCCCCTAAAGCATAAATGAAAACTATTTGGTTTTACTCTTCACCAGTACATCATCTCCAATGACAGCAAGCTGTTTTCTCACAACAAAATTTTTCTGAACAAATAAAGATACATTCCATTATCAATATTTCCACAACTCAACCTACAAATCTAACTAGAAATAATAGCAATAGCAAAGCACTCACCGCAATATTAGACACAGATCTGTGTCTTAAAAAAGTAAATCTTTGCCTCATGATGTGTCACAAGCTAGATGATAAAAAAATTTCACATCTGCTAAGCGTGTCAGTGGCAAGACTAGTTAATATAGCAATAACACTCATCTTAAGAAAAATGACTGTAACATCAGGTAAATTAGTGACATTGTTGAAATAGTGTACAGAAAAATGTTTGCATGATATCAAAACAATAACGTCAGCTGTCAGCAGACAGTTACCTTAATGTTAACACCGCAGTATGTGAAGCCCTTTTCTAGCACCAATATCCACATCAGTCTATCCTGCAAACGGCACAAGTAATGTGATCCAGGGAGAGAGAGACCTAGGCAAGAAAAAGACAAAATGAAAACTAGGGTGTTACTGTGGCATTATTTTGATGAAAACCTGAGGAATTCAACTGCAAACACAAAATATGTCTGCATCTACATCAGAAATTGGTTAAAACTGACTAACTAGTACCCTAGAATCTTAAAGGAACCAGCTGCAAAGCTAGATCTTGAAATTGTAGTGGTATCTTTGAAAAAGCTGTGGAAAACTGGGAAACCCTCACCGAAATGCAGGACTACAACATTCATACCGGACCAGAATTAAGCAACCCCACATTCAATTCCTGCTGTAGACATGACTTTCATGATAAAGACCATCTTTGGCTGCGTTTCCAAGTGCACAGTTTCCACTGATGTCACCTGGAGATGCAAAATTCTTATGACTTCTGAGCACATTAAAGAATTGTCATCTAGCACACAAGTACCTTCATGCCCCTATTTGCTGTGGAGTATGAAGGTTATTTGTTATGGGAGAAATAAAAGTGTAACTTAACAGGATTCGTTACCTACACTACCAGTTCCTAAATGGACTTGTCTGTATTCCAGAACAATTAGAAAACATCCCTTAGGATGCGAATTCCAGAGCATAAATGATTCTGCTCAAATGTCAGCTTACCAATGACATAATATCCCACCCATTCTACAGACACATTGAGGCAGAGAGATAAAGATCCACATTTTCAAGAGCACCTGCTCGACTCTAAAAGATTTGTGAGTCAGTATCAGACACGTTGAACACTAACAGCAGATAGACTACAGATGATTTTTACTGTATCTGAAATACCTCTCTGTGTGTGTATAACAGAATTGATCCCACTGCCTTAAGTTTGACATCACCAAAAATACACCCACACAAAACAAACTGGGATTTGAAAATTTAAGTCCTGAACAGCTTCAGATCACACAAAGTACTCAAAATACTCAAAAAATCTCACAATCTGACTGACTCTGTAAAAATTACACTTATGTCCAAAAAAAGGTCCCTTTTCTCTCTTTTACCTATTTCAACGAAAAGTGCAACATCAAACTTCCTAGCGACTGGTGGTTATACTCTATTTCTTTTAAGTTACAGCCTACTGGCAACTTCTTCTGTACAATGGTGCTGTTCTTAAGCATGACATTTGCTGCCAGTTTATGACCTGCTTCTGCTCTCACTCACATCCAAGTGATCGCTCACTTGCACAGAGTTTTAGTTTTAGAATATTGTAAAATGAAAGAAGTGAAACCAACCATTAAGCTGTAGTTAAAATTTAAGTAACCTTTTCTATCCCACTGAGCTAATGAAGTGCATTTTCTTGCTAACATTTTGCAAAGATTTTAATTCTTTTCTCGCTAGCTGATAAAGCTACTAAAACTCCTTTACATCAAAAAAGTACGGTTTTAAATTAAAACACACCCACGCAAAGTGGTACCTCTTCATTTTTAACTCATCTGAGAACACCACATTTTTTTCTTGCTTGAAGACATTAATTCATAGGTTTTCACATTAAAGAGACTTTTTCTCCCTCTCAAGACTAGCGTTTAAATTATTTAATCTGAGGCATACATGCCACCGCAGTCATGACGGCAATGGGGAAATACATATCTACATCTCTAATATGTATAGATAGAAAATAGATATAACAGATATAAATATATTGATATTATCTATATAAAAATATATCTATTATATATAAAAAACATACATAAGCTGATACAGTAGGCAAACTGAAGTGTCTCTCCTCTTTAGAGGAAAAAAGATTCCTAGTTTTATTTTTTTTAATACCTCTCTCCACACCAGTACTAAAACTGCAGGAAATGTTTCCTAGTAAAGCATGTGCACATAGGCTTCAGCAAAGTGTGATTAAGATTAATTTCCACGGTCTTCAAATATTAGTTCTAGTCATTTTCCAAGAGGTTTGTGTAAATATTTGCTTTTTGTCTAAGGGCAACAATCCTTTGATGATTTAGGTTACACAAAGAGTGTTTCTCAAGAAAACAAGCTTGCAATTTTAACAGTTACTCTGTCTCCAGGTGGGAAAGAGACTCAGCACTTCTTCACCTCCGTTTATATAATTCTGTGAAATACCCATCATGATGTCTTTCACAGGCCTTAAGACCAGAAGTCCTGTTACAACCCTACCCTAACAAGATATGACATTAAGTCTTATCAACTGGTTCTGTTCTCAACTGTTTACTGCTAGTTAGGCTACACCGTGTATTTTACAAACATCCAGTCCACATTCACCATAGCCAAATTAGCAATGTCACCTTCTGGATCCTGAGTAATGGGATTGATGCAGAGAAAGACACATACATACACAACCACAAAGAACAGTCTGACACACCTCCTTATCTCTACTGTTAAGAGAACTCCTCAATTTATTGCCTCCAATTAGGTTCAGTATAAAAAGATTAGGACTGATACTGTTTTCATCACCATTTAGTTTCTCCTTATTTCAAAGATAACACACCACAATTATTTTCTTACAAGAACGTAACAAGTAGAGATGTACGAGAAGGCTAAAAGTAATCACTTTTTCCTCAACTGAACAATCTCTGAATATCAGATTTAACCCATGCCACGAAACGTGGTTTAAATCAGATGCTACGATTCTCCTGTTACCGAGCAAAATCACGTTTCCTAAATACATTTAGCTAGGTTGCTGCCAGCACACCTACCTAAGCTACCGGCTGCCAGTGCAGACTGCAAAGCCACAGCCAGACTTGGAACCATCTGCTGGTAGTAGACGGTGTCGGAGCAAACACAGGCTGTAGCTCCCACGGGTCCTGGCCAGCTTCGGATAGGTCTAGGAAACCCAATCAAAAATACAGGTAGCGTGAAGAGCGGCAGCAAGGGAGAAGAAAGGAGCGCAGAGATGGTGATGAAGGTCAGCAGGATTGGGAAGAAAACGACGTTGAGCGTGATTAAGGTGCCGGTAGATTTGCGACGTTGTTTTTTCTCTGTCCATGATGTCAAAAGAAGAGCTACGGCAAACTGCAACTTTGAGACAAACTGAAGCAGTCGATCCCGTAGGATACCAACCTGCAAGACACGTGGAAACAGCGAGTTTATTTGTGTCGTGTATCATCCCATATTCAGCACTGCCAAAGCTGCCTTATCTACAATTCTAAGAAAATGAGGCGTGATTATCACTGACCGGTATTAGAGTGCAAATCTTAGCACAGTTTTTAGCCTCTGATTGCTAGGTCCTGAACTCTGTAATTCTCTAATATGGGAGGGCAAGGAAACAAAGACTTTAAGTGGCAGCTATCTGCTTAAATTTACAATATGACAATTACCAGCAGGAGTCTGATTCCTGTATCGAGGCTCTTGTTCCACCAGAGTTCTGGGTTTAACACCAACATTTGTGTTATTGACACAACCACAATGTCCAGGAGGGCATTTTCTGTATTCTGCCAGACCTAAAATAGAGGTATGTTAGACACGCATTTAAAAATGTATTTATCTATCTCTGCTTTTGTGACCTGGAATACTTCTTCCTAGGCACCTTAATACTTAAATCATGTAGAAGAGAATTTCTTAGGCTAAAATATTTAAAATTCACATTACCATCCTATATATTCTTGTGAATCCAATGCAAACAGACACAGAATGAAGATTTTGGAGTGAACGGTCTAGTGACAGGAATGCTATCATAGCAAACGGAGACACTGTAATTGAAATAAAAGAAATCATTGATTTTCCTTCAAAAACATAATTAAAATCTACAGAGGTAAGCAGTCTTATTGCATAATGGAAATCTTGGCATAAAGAGAACTCTTCCTTTCATTATTACAAACTCCTCTTTGTATTACACTTCCAGGATATCAAACAGTATATTTGCACGAATAGCCCAAGATGGCAAACATTTATGTTGATGCTTAGCTGTAATTTGCTATTACTTTTTTTGGTGTTTGTTTCTCCCCAGCAGAATGGGAACATTCAAATAAGTAAAAATAAACATGGGAACAGCACTCATTAATCCATTTCCCCAAACTGGTGCTTCTTTATGAAATTAAACAATTTACATCAAATTTTGGTTCCCCCAAAGTAGGTACATTTTCCCTAACCTACCACAAACGAGACTGTTCCCTTTACTAGCAAGTTGTACAAACCAAGTGTTTAGTCAACTTGAAGACTCTCAACTCACTTTTGTTTCTGAGGACCTTTTAAAAAAAAAAAAAAATCTAAGAGGTCCATTTTTTCAAAAGTACTGATGTTAGAGCTAAAATCCTTTAAAAGGCCTTGCTTTCTGAACTGGACTTTTAAAAAGCTCAACTTTTACCCCTAAAAGAAGACATAAATAAAATCACTAATCGCTTTCAGATATTCTGAACCAGTAATTTTGACCTCAATGCACAATTTAGCAAAACATCAACAAATATTTCCATCAACTTGTTTTTTCTTAGTTCATTCATAGAATCTTGCACATACAGTAATTCTAGCGTTGTTTCAATCTTGCCACAAGCATCATCTAACAAACAACAGACAGTGCGTATTCCTACCTAGTGTTAGTAAAATCCTCCTGACAACACCAACTTTCATTAGCCTTCTTTGCTTCTCCATGAACACAGTCACAGTCCTGACATCCTTTGGATAAAAGGGGTTTCGGAAGACTCCAAACAAGTACACTCTCTGAATCTCTCTAAGAATCCACATAATTATAAGTAATATGATCAGAACGTAACTCGCTATAGCCTGAGGACTGGCTTTGGAAAATGATGAAAAGCCTGCGAATTGATGAAGCAGGCTAGCTTCTACGAGAGCAAACATCAAAACAGTCAAATAAAAAATAAATTCCCTCCACCCAAATTGTATTCTAAGACCTCTGTGCATATTTTTAGATTTGCTGGAGGCTAAATGGCTGATCATGGTGTGTTTGAAGGCAAAACCAATCTCGCTTAGGTTAAGACTCAGTATGAACCCAAATCCAGTCATGAAGAGGATCACACCGAGAGTGCTGGGAATGAAATACGATGCTATTGCTGTTCCAGCAGAAATGAGAAACATTACTAATAACCTGTGAAGGAGAAAATAAAAAAGATTTGCTTGAAAAGAAAAAGGTTATAAACAATATTGATATATTTTACAATTATATAAACAACATTTACTTTGTGTTACTTGACATAGGTGAACCTCCTAGTCCAAACTCCAACAGTTGTTCCATTCCCCACAGAAAAAGTGCGTCAAGCGGGGGCAGAATTCCCACTGCCCATAAGAATGGCAGAAAAGGAAATATGATGTGCAAAATCTGGTTTATCTGTTCTAGAATGGGTGTGTTGACAGCAAACCTGGATAAAAGAAGAAATGCATTTGAGTTCTGTGAAAGAAAAGATAACTGATGTGTGGGAAGACTTTTTTTTTTTTTTAATTACTACAGCAAATCCAGAAGTATAAACATAACATATTTTATCTTCAAAGTCTCAAAGAGTGCCTTTTAAAAGGAAAAATGAGGACATAAATGTATGCTTGGGGCAGTAATACAGTAATGAGAACATCAGAACGCAGGATAATTTTTCATTCAAAAGATCTGAAGCCTTCAGATTACACAGATGAGTCAAGTGATGCAAGTATCCTAATTGTTTTGAGACCGTTGTGATAATACACTCAAGAAATACTTGTGCAAAAACAAAAGGTCCAGATCTCAATCGTTTAACAAGAAAAGGTAAGCATTTTTTCAAAATCACAAAAGCAAAAACTTATGCAAGTCCAAGACCCAAGATGTAAGCATTAACACTGAAAGAACTGACATGTTGTCTGTACACTATACATAAAAACTCACTTTATGAATACAAAGTGTCATTTTCTACATAAAAGTATTAAAATTTTCTTGTAAGAATTCAGAGGTCATTATTAGGAATCTGCATAAATTCTAAGTGATATACAGTTCAATAGCTAGCTAATTAACTTAAAGGTGGACTGCTAAGATATTTGGTTTCTCTCTATTTCTTAACAAATAAATAAGCAAGCCTCAAAGGAATTTTGTCAGGACTTTAAAGAACACCTGAATTTTCTCCTCAGGAAATTAAATAAAAGAATTTGGGATCCAAGACCACGTGTCTACTTCTCGTATCATAATTGAAGAGGCAACCCAAATCATTAACAAAGACATCTCCAAGTGCAAAGCTAGTAAAATCAAACATGCTTTTTAAAAAATGCATTTGAAGTACCCCAACCATAAAAGATGTACATGTAACAAAGTGATATAAATATCACCTGACAGGGAGAAAGAATGCACAAAGTAAATCTAAAAGCATCTTGCTTTAAGGATTCTACAAATACTTTAGCTAAGACATTCTTCTGAAAATTGGAAATATAGAAGTCTCCTATTTGTAGACTGATATAGTTCTTTTGTATTACAGAAGCATTTAAAAATCCAAGTTCAAAATCCATATAATAAAGATATATCAATGTTCACATTTGCTTATTCATACATGCAAACCAAATTAATTGTGCTTTTTGTGCACGCAACTTATAACCCTCTGCAATCATTTTGCAAAGATTAAATTAAAAATATTCCAGGGTGAAATCAGGATATAAATCCAGTACTCCTGAAATTTGCAGTGTTCAGATCTATGATTCCAGGTCAGGAACATGTTTTTTTTTCAAAAACATACTCTTTAAAAAAGGATGTAGATGCAAATGCTTTTGTACAAAAATACTGAAATTGACACTAAATTATAGTTTTAGCTGTCCCTTACTTAGAAATCTCTTCCTAATTTTCGTAGAATGATATAAAAATTTAAAAACAACCTTTTATGCACAGCACAGAGCTTCTATTTTTACCATATACTCTTCTATCTTCTTCCTTTGTAGTTCCTACAGTTGATTAAAATCTCAAAATAATTCTCATTAAAAACATATAGAATAACCATTATTTTAATTAGCTAAATGCTGTATTATGTTTACCTGTGTGCAAGATCCACTGTAATAAAGACAAAAATGTAGAAAGGTCTCATCAGAGCTGTGATTTCGTAAGTATCCAGTGCTTGGAATGTAGCTGTTTCGGTAGCTGTATTTATGATTAACGAATATTCGCCTATACATATAGTCACCCATCCAAATACAAAGATCATAACAGTTCCTCCAATGTTGCTATACAGCAAGGTTATTCTGTTTGGCAGCAAATACCAAGTTCCCAACCCACACAATACCCCTGCCAGAAGGGAGTGAAATACCGTGTTGATCATATACTTCTTGCCAGGAATAATAAATTTTACTGTCTCTGAACCTACACAGCTGGAAAATTCAAACTCATCTTCATCTGTGAGGGTATTCTGAATTTGCATTCTTTCTATGGTCACTGTTTTCTGTTTTGCATATAGATTTGTCATCTGAAGAATAAGTGCAGTAACAAACATCAGTCCTCCTGAAAGTGCTGCGGTATAGTAGTCTTTCATAACTCCTAACTGGTACAAAAGTGTTCCTACTCCTCCCAAAACCCATGGCATCAAGAAAAGGATAATCTGATTCACATATATGTAAGGAGGGGCACAATAGCCTAATTTAAACCGGGGACCTCCCAGCACAGTCTGTGGAAAGCGCTTCAAGAAGAACTCCTGTTTGTAATCATTCAGCAGAGGCACATCTGGACCCATTCTTATTACTCAGGAATGCTGGATGAATATCATTTTTCCTGAAAGAGAACGGAAAGAAAGAAGGAAACATTATTGAATCTGGAACTCAGAACTTATCCAGGGAATTCTTTGGTCCTGTCTTCATGTACTAAGTTATAGTGGAATTCTGACATGTTAGCATTAGTAGATATCATCCTAAGGCACCAAAAGAATCTGCTAGAAACTAGCAAACACCTAAAGAAACTACTAAACAAACACTTAAAATGGAAAAACATTATTTATCTTAAAATAAAAAATATGTTCACAATCTGAAGCTTTAGGCAACAAAAAACCCACATCTAATCGGATCTTGGGAGATAAAACCAACTCATCTCCACATCAAAACACTTTCCTAAAACTGATTTTTTTTTTTCCCCCCATACAGTCTGATTACAATCACATCTTGCCACAGACCTCTAATTCTAATTAATCCTATTAAGGACCTCCATATACAAACAGAAGAGTCAGTGGTTTCACTGAATAGCCACATAAGTGCAAGGATACAGTCACACCAAGGTCCCTGTAAAAAGCAAAGCCTTATGAAATAAACTAACTGTAAAAAAGAAATTAAAATAAATTAGTAGAAACGTTAAAAATTGTTTTCCACATCAGCATTTTTAGTGTCCTACACAGCCTAGTTGCAGAACAGAATCTCACTGTACTGAGCATTACACAAGACATAAAATAAACAGTTCACTTCTGCTTCCTAAAACATAAAATAAAAAATAAACACAATACTTGTGAGTTGTAGCAGAGTCGGCATATATTCTTGTCTGTCAACGGAGAAAGCTGAAAAAAGGAAAAAAAGATAACTGTAAACATTTACAATGAATCGTCAAATAGAAATCAGATATGAATACTCATTTAGAGATGATGGGGCATTAAAAGTAATGACTTTACGAAGGTAACTATGATACTCAAATATAATTTTATGCTACTAGTCACAAAAGCAAGAATGCATGAATGACAGTTAGAAATGCTCAAGCTAAGAAACAGGATAAAACAGCACAAAAATGCAGTGCTAAAGCACTTCATTAATAATAATTCTAAAAAAGAGATGCTGGTGTGCATTAGGAGTTGCACAAGTACTGAAATCCTGACTTTCTTCTACTGGACCTGTATAATCTGATGACTCGCTATTAGCCATCATTACTGATATATTAAAAATGAAACACTTGGCTGCTGCGGAGTTTCCCCACTACTGGGATTTGTCTTTATACAATACTAAATGCTTTTAGGCACTTCTGAGAACAGTTCACTCCTTAGCAAACAGTTACCAGTCACTTGACTGTAGGTAGATACTAGTCATCACAGAACGAGGTTAGAAAGAGCACAAATGACAGAGATTAAAGGCCACTCATACGCGTTAGCTCAACTGGAAATTTGTATTCGGGGTCCATGAAGTCAACATGCTCCACAAGGAAAAGCAGGACCCCACAGGCTCTGTTAACTACTCTCCATGCAGGCTGTTGAATGACTTTTTTTTTTTTTTTCCAAATTGGAATTTTTACACATAGAATACTGACTACGGAATATTGAAACTATAGAGGTCTTTTGGTCGTACTATTTTAAGTCATTGAAAGTTTCTTAAGGGAAGGGAAAGGCAACTGTCAGTCTTAATGGAAAAGACACATGTTGACAATGGAGAGGGGAATTCATTGCAGTCGGCTCAGGAATTTGAAAATGCAACAGAGACACACCCAACTAAAACCCAATTTCAAACGTAATTAAAAAATACACAGATATATCACAATTCACCCAATGTCTTTTAGAAAAACAAACACTGTTAGAGGGCTACATAGGCATGAAACTAAGTTGCTGTGAAAGTTACACACAGTAGAAGATTCTTATACAATTTTAAAAGATGTGTGGAACCAAACAGGTGCATCATTTTGGGGTAGCTGTGGTTTTCTGCACTAAGAAAGGCTATTTCTGTTTCACGTTCAAGTCTACACTTGCGTTTGTCAGTTTATATTGCTAACAAAACATTCCTCTTACAGTTTCTGTGTAAACAATAGGCATCTTTGTGTGAGAAAAAAAAAATCTACATATATAAACAATACACTTTGACTTGGCTACACTCCAAAACAAGCCATAAAAAGATGCAAATTTATTTATAAATGAAAATCCTAAGACGGAAGCTCACGAACTATGGAAACGATACCCTCCATGATCCTCCAAATAGCCAGGTAAGACATTAGGACTTCACAGAGGCAGGCATGAGCCTCTCATTATTTCTGTGCAAAGCTCTAGCAACAAGACTCCCGACATCAGTGAGCATTACAGGACCTGGCTTCGATACACATTCCTAACATACAGGCCTGGCCCGACTTTGACAACTTGCCTGGTTACCCAAACAATCCACACCACAACAGTCTGTCATCACCAGCAGGGATCCGTGCGACTTCGATACTATCATAACAAGGATGGTAAAAGGACTTTACCACCATGAAGTCATTTAACATGTGTCGTCCCCCCCCAGCAATATTCTACGTCCTTGTTACAAAAAGGAATAAAGCAAATCTTGCTCAAATTCAGGAGAAATTCACAGGAGGGAATGAATTTATGTCTAAACAACCGTCACCCTTCACACCCACTGACGGTGGACCAGCTCCGTGCAGTTTGGTTTTGTTTCCAGCAGATTACAGGAGGAGGGGTGTACAGCCCTCAGCTGCCTAAGCCACCGAAGCACGTAAGGCTTAAGAATACTCACCTCAGTGGTCTTCGTCTTTTCACGCGAGACTAAGTGATGGTTATAAACCACCTGCCAGCACAGGAGGGAGGGATGCCAGCATGGCAGGCACAAAGCAGGGGCTGTGGACATCCCCCTGCCCACCTGTGTGCCCCGACGCCCACACCTGTGCTCCGTGGCTAAAGACTCAGCCGTGCTGCGGGCCGGCTTCCAAGCCAGGGAGCCAGACGGAGCAGGCTGGGGGGTCCTCTCCTCAACGGCATCCATCCCATCCCCCAGCGAGACCCTGGGACGAAGCATTTTAGGCCAATGGGCTCCAGTTATGGGAAGAGCCTCCCGGGGACCACTTTGGGAAGGGCTGCTGACCCCCTCCTTCCCCAGACACCTCTGCACCTGACCTGACGGGCTCCCACCAGAGCCTCCGCACCTCCCACCCAGCCACCTCTCCTCCGGGTCTTCTGCAGGAACGGAAATAATCAACTCAAGCGGACAAAAATAAAGCCTCTGCTGTTTTTAGACTCCCGAGGGGAGGCGGAGGCCGGGCAGGCCACCAGGCCCGAGGAGACACGGCTGGTGGGGAGCCTCGGGAGAGAATACCGCCGGCCGGGACGCGCTGTCCCCGCACCGCCGCCTCCCCGCTCCGGGGAGGCCCTGGCGCCTCTGCCCGCCCCGGCGAAGCGCCCTGCGGAGCCCCGGCCGCCGGGGGGAAAGCGGGCGGGTGGGCGCCTGCACCCCCTGCGGCAAACGGCTGGGGCCGGCGAGAGGCAGCCACGGCAAATGAGCCTCTGCGAGGCGGGCACCTACCTCTGGCCCAGGCTCGGAGTAGGTCAGGGGCTTTGCGGGGAGAAAGGGGAACGGGGCTGAGCCTGCAGCGGGAGGAGGAAGGAGGATGGCGGAGGGCTTCCCCCCCCCCCCGCCCCAAGGCTGTCCTGAGGGAGTGCGAACGGCGCAGGCCACGGCCACCCGCTCCTCCCCGCCGGCGCGGCCCCTTCCCCGCGGCGCTGCCGAGGAGGGGGAAGGCGGAGGCGGCGGCTAACGGCGGCAGGGAGGCCCGGCCTCGCCTCGCCTCGCCGCAGCGGCCCCCTACCCGCCCCGCCCTCTCCATCCCTCCCTCCCCTCGGTGGCTGACGCCATTTTGCCCGGTCGGCGGGGGAGTTCCCGCCGGCTGCGGGCAGCGGAATGGCAGCGGGTGGGCCTCTACGGGCGTCTCCTTGGCGGGGCCGGCGCAAGAGCAGCGGGCGAGGGGCTGCCCGCCTTCCCGCTCCCGTGCCGGGGGGGGCTGCCGCCAGCCCGCCGCCCTGCCCGGCCGCGCTTCCCCCAGCCGTACGGGCTCCTGCAGCCCGGCTCTCCTCACGTAGCCGTTCGTCCTTCTGTGGTAACGCAGAGGCGTGAGGCATCCCCCCGCTCCGGCTGCGGCTGGCAGCCGCTTCCCGCGGAGGGGAAGGGTGAAGGAAACCCCTCGGTCCCCAGGCGAGGCCTGCTTGGGCTGCCGTGGCCAGCCTTGTGCCGGGCCTTCTGCCTCGGTCCGCGGCCTCCCTGCCGGCAGCCAGGGTTCTCGGAGCCGTCCCTCATGAGCGGGCAAATTTCTCACCCGGGTAGCTTTGCTTTCCTCGGGTTTCTTCCCGTCCCTCTTGAGCAGGCGAATTCCTCACCTGGGTAGCTTTGCTTTCCTCAGGTTTCTTCCCGTCCCTCTCACAGCTGGCATGGAAGTGTCAGAGGTGGGTTTTTTAATCACTTTTTTTTAGTTGTTTCCATAACCTTCCCACATTAATGAAGCTGCAAACTCGAACGAATTAGTCTGTTTCTTTAATTATTACAACATTTAGCGTTAACATTCAATACACAACATTCTAGCATTATATTGAAACGGCACAAATGCTCAAATCCACAGCGTTCTGACACGATACTAAAAATACTCTTGAACGTTTCTTAATCTTGAATGTTAATGATCTTTGTTTAACTAATTGGAGGTGAGAACACCGATTCTGGCCTCAGAGAGAGGAAAATGCATTCTCAGTTTTCTTTTAGCTTAAATAAACTTGGGTATTCACTGGCAAATTGAAATGTAAATCCAAATACTGCAATACTACTTACCACTTCACATTACGCCCATTAAACACTGACAATATTTAATAGAGCAAGCATGCTTAATATAATCTATATCTAATAATACTAAAATGTGTGTTCATTTAAAATATATGTATAATTTATATCTAATAATACTAAAATGGTGTTCGTTAGGGCACGAGGGTGTGCATCATGTCTTCCTTAACATCTATGTTATAACAATCACCATATAAATTCCTACAAACAGTTATAATCAGTTTGATCTGAATCCCTAATAAAATTTAGCACATGCGCGTACGCTGAGGATTTTAGATAGACTAAAAGAATTACTTTAATCAATTTAATTCTTATCAGAAGCATCAGAACTTTCTTGTAGGTCTGTTAATCTTTATTCTTCAGAGATAATAAAAAGGCTGTTAGATTGGGCTATCCAGTGTAAAACCTTGGAAATGCCAGCAAAGAAAACCACTTGTTTACCTTTACTGACTTTCTTTTAAATGAGGTTCAATGGTACAAATAATACTAAAGTCCATCCTGCTGGAAGACAAAGACAAGTCTCTCAAACAAACTGTTTTTCTCACGATCCTTGACTTAGGGTTTATTCACCCTGTCCTTCAAATGTTTCTGTTGCAATCCTATTAAAATCAAGTATTTGTATGTCTCACAGATATTCCAAGGTAAATAACATCTCTGTACAATTCACTAAAGGTCTGTAGCAGGTATTTACTCTTTGTTCACAAGTTTTGTCCTGTACCAGCTCACCAATTCAGTTACAATTTTGTAAAGATGATGATTCTGTCCTGGGATATTTAAATCCTAAATAGTAGTTGCGGGCGAGGGGGGAAGCAGACATTAGATTTATTTCGTTGCAAGCTCAGCTGCTTGTGTTTCAAAACTCAGAGAAGGCTTCTTGCCTGTCCTCGTTTCCTACGGCTTTTCCCTCGCTCAATAGAATAACTCAGAATTTCAGTCAGTGCAAACTCCAAGCTGCTTACTGGAGAAGGGAGCATACTAATTTATTTCTCTTAAGAGTTCTAGGAATTTTCTTGGTCTGATAAAACCTACTAACAGAGTAAACTGTTCTAGGTAAATTCTGCCAACTTCCAGCTGTCTTTTGCAGATTTCTCAAACCAGAATCAGGCAAAACAGGTCCTCTTTGTGGGTTTCTCACAGACACCTAGGTATTTATTATGACGTTAAAGGAATTTATTACCAGTTTAGTGTGTTTGGATTTTATGAGAACTGTATTCTTCCAATATTGCTGCCAGTGAATGATAAAACAGTCAGAGCTTGCAGGTTTCCTTTTAGTTTGTGTAGGATATTCTTAAAACCAGGAGCTGTGAGCTGAATTCTTCTTGTTGTTTAACAAAGCAAAGTTTTCCTTTTGTTTTTCGCCTCGTTGTATTTAATGCTGAAAACCTCTCGATTATGGAAGCAATCTAGTTAAATATTTTATGTTTTGGGAAAGACTCACTTGCCTTGGAAGTCTTTTTCAATTGCTGGGTTTTGAGAGTCTATCACTGATCGGAGGAGAAAAGGACAGAGAAAGAATTACAAATTGCAAATTTGTGTGCTGCTAGAATCCCAAGTGACAGCCCAGGATTGAATACAGGATGTTCTGCATCTTTAGTTTGACAGTTGTAACAGTCCTGTGGCCATGCAGACTTCACAGTTGTCATTTATACCACAGTCTGTGGCCACACAGATGTTGTGGTTATAAACGGAGACAGATCGTGTGCAAGACACTCCACTCCCACTCCAGCGACACGCAGCTTTTTACTGCTAGAGCTTAAGGACAATTTGTAGCTGCCACAGTGGTATTAAAGTTTGTATTATCTATGTGCAAGGCAGTGTATCCTGTGTCCTTGAGCACTTCACCCAATTAAGAATGCTCATACTCGCACACACCAGTTGTTAAAGACTAGGTTCAGATCTATGCCATCAGGCATCCAACTTTGCAATGGCTTAAAAAAATATTCTTCACCCAAAAAATTAATTCAGAGATGTAAGCGAGACATTTCGTCTTTGTGCAAGATCAGGAACATGACAAAGTAGGTGTCTCTGGAGGACGGTTCCGTGGTCGCTAATTGGAGAGCTGCTAGCGTTAGCCATTGGGAAGCACGGCTCCAGGAGCAGGTCTGAGCAGCTGTCTGAGCGCATCTGGTGTGTGGTTGTGCACAAAGGGCTTCCAGCCACTCGGAGCAGTGATGCCGCTGGCAGGGCAAGTACCTGCTTAAGAAAGACTAAAAGGCAGCAGTATGATGCCAGGAACTGCCTTTTGTGAAGTAGGCTAGTGCCTGCCTGCCCCACGGGAAAGGAGGCCAAGGTTCTTCTCAGCCTGAAGATCTCACTGCGCCGCTCTGTAAAAGATGTCCTAACCATGCGGCTATAGAGAAGACTATGAAAGAACCATTATCTGCTATTCTGGTAAAATCAGACTAGAGAGGGAGCCTGATCCCATCGCTCAAGGATGAGTATTTCCCTTGTGTGCCTGACTTAAAGTATTAAATAGTCCTTACCTGTTGCTTCCAATTATGTCTTCAGAAAAGCAGACCAGCAATGGAAGATCTCAATGTGAAGATTCTCACGTGAAATTTCCACAATATTGAGGAGT
The DNA here is from genome assembly GCA_003697955.1 of Calidris pygmaea. Taxonomy (NCBI): domain Eukaryota; kingdom Metazoa; phylum Chordata; class Aves; order Charadriiformes; family Scolopacidae; genus Calidris; species Calidris pygmaea. The sequence continues at coordinate 251,660 of QJSC01008266.1, forward strand.
TCAGCTATGGTGTCTTGGTATACACCAGAATCATCGCTTGCTCCTACAGCATTACAGACCATGGGTCTGCTGATGAATCTCCCACACGGGCAAGAGATCTGCTGCCAGCCATCAAAATGCTTCCCAGGAGCAGAGCTGGCCCTTCAGAGCTCTTCTGGGTGGCAGTATTGAACGGTATGCTTAGACAGCAAAGGAACATTTTGGGTGAGCTGATTGCTCTTGAGAAGAGCTTGTGAGCATGTCTCTGTTTAAGCCTGTCCAGGTCTGTCCTAGGTAGTAAAACAATATATAGAGAGACACAAATGGTGAAGTCCTGTTCCGTGCAGGTGCTCAGCACACTGCAATACTGTTAATTAAGCTTTGTTAGTTTGATGTCCAGTTTTCCTGACATAGGTTTTGATCTCCTCTTGCAGAATTCTAAAACTCTGCCTTTTTTCTTTGTATGTGCAAGTACATTTAGAAAGGATTTTCATAATTTCTTTGTGTCCAGCTTCTCTAATAAGGTTGGACAGATTCTCACAGTTTCTGTTGCTAATATGATTCCTGGCAAATAGAGCAGAAGGTTCAGGAGAACAAAAGAAATGATCTAATTTTAGTAATGGTGCAGACTGAGTCTGTCATTTTTTCTCTCTCTTTTATCCTTCTACCCTTTCTGAATGTCAGAACCTCTCCCAGCGCTGCCTCTTTTCAGTTTGAATTGAATTTTTGTTCTTCATCAAGGGCTGGGCAAGAGGAGGTTTTAGATACTCTGAACAGAAGATACCTCTGAACAGAAGCTGGAGTATTGGAGAGGCTTGTCAGTGAAATTCTGACATACATACCTATTTGAAGTATGAGAATTTCTTAATTCTCCTTAACTTAAAACATATTCTTTCAAAGGCAATGGAAATACTAACATGTTTTAAATTACATATATGCTTACAAACTTTGCTAAGCTTGGATCTCAAGGGGTTATTCTAGTGAAGAACAATTATGCGTGTCTCAGTTGACCATTAATCTTCCGCTTCTGTTTTGGATGTGAGAAACAAACAGGCTGTATTGCAATTTGGAGGATGGCAATTATAGACATCAGATGTGCAGGAGTGGACAGGAAAGCAAAGAGTAAAGAATAACATGGTTTGAAGTAAAAATTGCTTGAGCAGTAACAAAATGCAGAGGATGTCCTTTCTCAGATGTTAATTTATTGAGAACACCGGTATGGTTAGAAATAAACAATAGTGCAACATTTAGTGATGTAATATATTACAAAATGAAAAATAAAGCCAGCCTAAAGATTTAATTTTGTTCCTCATCAGGTCTGTTTAACCGACCACGTCAAACTTGATTAAAAAAGTGCAATCATTTTTCAAAATAAATCATTCCTTAGTATCTAGCTCCAGTTTGTTTCATTTCATGTCATCTGTATAGAAGGGGGTAGACAAGCATTGCAATTAAATCTATAAAACCTACAGCCATGCTCATGTTAATAAAACTTCCTGTGATTGATGTAACAGACCACACTATTAGGCCTGAAACTGGGCTTTGGAATACACTTGATGTAGTTCAGAATAGTATTTTCATCTGCCAATGCTCAGGAAATAATTAGGCAGACCTCCTCCCGGAACTTATGTGACAGACTTAAAAACTAAGCTGACCAATTTTTGAGAGGGGAGGAGTACTGCTTCTCAGCTTTGTGTCTTTAGGAATTAGACTTACATTGTTTCTTCTGGAATCGTTAGGTCTGAAAAAAAAAAACAAAAAAAAAAAGCTTAAATGTATTCCAGGAACTGGAGCTTTAAAAATCACTCTTGGCAAATTGCAGTGGAACCTCCCTTATCTCCACCCAGCAGCTCATCACCTAACCAGGAAATGAAAGGGAAGGAGCACTCCCCATTCCTGTTGCCTGTGCATGAAGAGGTTTGGATGGTTCTACCCTAAAGGGGAGGACCACTCTCCATTCCTGTTTCCCATGCATGAGGAGTTTTGGAATGGTTCTACTCCGATGCTCAGCTAAATGCAGCGTTCAGGTGGGACAACGTCCCGTACCAGCCTGCGGGGCTGGATGGTGGTGGGGAATGGCTACACAGCAATGTGGCTGTCCCCCGGGACACAGTCCTCTGCGCCCATTGCACCACGCAGCGTTAACAAGAGTCCGCTGCCCGCTTTGTCCTCTCTCTCTCCTGCCACAGTAAATAAACCCATGCCTGCCAGCCCACCCCTTCCCAGCAGCGCCCGGTCTTGCTTGCCCATCCCTCATCTCTTCTCTGCTCTGGCCCCTGGCCATTACTCCCGCTCCACCTACAGCCATGGAATAGCACCGTATTTCTGTTTGAATGAATGTTCCTGAAACGCTTCTCGTCCAGGGGCCAAGTGGAAGGCAAGAAATGGACGGGAGGATCTGGGGGTTGATGACAGTTTTCCCCGGATCACGAGAAGGTCAGCTCTCCTGGGCTCCTCTGCTGGCTGCACTGTAACCATCTTCATAGTCCTTTCCTACGTCTGGCAGATGTTTGTCACAGGATGGTTTTCTGGCCGGGCGTAGGCATCCATAGTCCTTTTGGTGCAGCAGAGCCTGCGGCACAGGCTCGACCACCATTTCAGCCAGTCCCTCCCATTGCCATCACGTGCAGCTCTTGTCAGGGTGCTAATACTGTGCCTGATGATGTCTGTGCTCCTGAGGCACATTAAGAAATCTGGCGTATAGCCCACGGCGAGAGCTCGGATTCAGCAACAATAATGTTTACGTTGGCAGGCCTTCGAACAGAAACTCGCATTCACTCCAGCTGGCTGGTGTGATTCTAGGAATTAATTCAGCTTTTCCAGTGGTAAGAGTTTGTTGATACAGCTTGTTGCTTTTCCCGTTGCAAAACACATCAATAACTTGGAAAAAACCTGGCTAGGCAGTCACAGAATCACAGATCCCTGAGGTTGGAAGGGACCTTTGGCTGTCAGCTAGTCCAAGCCCTGCTTAGAGCGGGCCAACTACAGCAGGCTGCTCAGGGCTGCGTCCAGTTGGATGGAGACTCCATAACCTCCCTGGGCGACCTATTCCAGTGTTTGACCTTCCTCCCAGTAAAACCTTTTTCTCCTTAAATGGAGTTTCCTGTACTTCAATGCATGTCCGTTGCCTCTTCTCCTCTCACTGGGCACCACCAAGAAGAGTCCGGCTCCGTCTTCTTACTCTTTCACTTCAGGTGAATCACACATCGATAAGACCTTCCTGAGCTTCTCCAGGCTAAATAGTTCCAGGTCCTTCAATCTCTCCTCAAATGACGGATTCTCCAATCCATTAACCATCGTTCTGGCCCTTTGCTGGACTCATTCCAGTATGTCCATGTCTCTTTTGTTCTGGAGAGCCCAGGACTGCACCCAGCACTGCATATGTGGCCTCACCAGTGCTGAACGATGGAGAAGGATCACCTCCCTTGATGTGCTGGAGATGCTCTTCCTTATGTAGCCCTGGAGGCTGTTGGCCTCCTTTGCTGCAAGGTCACATAGCTGGCTCATGGCCAGCTTTTTGGCCAACTGGACCCCCAAGGCCTTCTCTGCAAAGCTGCTTTTCAACCAGGTGGCCTCAGCCTGTACTGGTACTTGGGGTTATTGATCTCTGGGTGCAGGACTTTGTTGAACTTGACAAGATTGCTGTTTGCTTTAAGTCATTATAAAGAACCACTTGGGATAGAGCTGGAGGGATGGAAGTGTCTCAGGTTCCCACAAAGTCCGCATCGTTTGTTATCTGATTTTTTCCCTCATGACTCTGATGAGACTAAGTCATCATCCTGGGCTCTGGAACCTGTCAGAAATCTGAAATGAGGACAAAAGCAATCCATACAAGGATTAGCTTTCTAAGTTTACATAAAAAGAGGAACTGTAGGTTCTTAATTCTCCGTGTTGTATTCCAAGTCCTAAAATTTTGTATTTATAGCATTTCTGTTGTAGCTACAGGAATTCTGTCCCCAAAGAAGCATGTGTAAATGAAAGCTTCTTGGTTATGAATGAGCTGCTTGTTTCCTATATATTTATATAACTGAAGTCCATCTTTTCCTCTATATATTGTATTTTTTCTGCCAGGTTGTTCTTTCCAACAACAAGGCCTTACCGCCTCTGCCCTCAGCTCATCTATAGTGAGAAAGCAGAGTGTCCATGTCGCTTATCAAGTATACAAAATATAGTGAAACACTGGCTGTGAAATGTCACTGACTGGAATCGCCATCAAATTGGGACCAGTACTATTTAACATCTTTGTTGGAGACATGGACAGTGGGATAGAGTGCACCCTCAGCAAGTTTGCTGATGACACCAAGCTTGGTGGAGCAGTTGACACGCTGGAGGGAAGGGATGCCATCCAGAGGGACCTGGACAGGCTGGAGAGGTGGGCTCGTGCAAATTGCATGAGGTTCAACNGCAGCCCTGAGGAGAAGGACTTGGGAGTGCTTATGGACGAGAAGCTCAACATGAGCCGGCAGTGCGCGCTGGCAGCCCAGAGAGCCAACCGTGTCCTGGGCTGCATCAGGAGAAGTGTGGCCAGCAGGTCCCGGGAGGTGATTCTGCCCCTCTACTCTGCACTCGTGAGACCCCACCTGGAATACTGTGTCCAGCTTTGGAGTCCTCAACACAGAAAGGACATGGACCGGCTCGAGCAGGTGCAGCGGAGGGCCACGAAGATGATCAGAGGGATGGAGCACCTCTCCTATGAAGACAGGCTGAGGGAGCTGGGATTGTTCAGCCTGGAGAAGAGAAGGCTCCGGGGAGACCTTATAGCAACCTTTCAATACCTGAAGGGTGCCTATAGAAGAGCTGGAGAAGGACTCTTTGACAGGAAGTGTAATGATAGGACAAGGGGAAATGGTTTCAAATTGGAAGAAAAAAGATTCAGATTAGATATCAGGAAGAAATTTTTTACTATGAGGGTGGTGAGACACTGGAACAGGTTGCCCAGGGAGGTTGTGGATGCCCCATCCCTGGAGGGGTTCAAGGCCAGGCTGGATGGGGCCTTGAGCAACCTGATCTAGTGGGAGGTGTCCCTGCCCATGGCAGGGGGGTTGGAACTAGATGATCTTTGAGGTCCCTTCCAACCCTAACCATTCTATGATTCTATGATTCTATGAAATTGCCAAATGTCCTGAATATATCCAATTTTCCCTTTGCCTTTATCATGTTGCCTGTTATTTTGGGGGTGGTTGGGACTTAGAGCCTCACAGACGGGTCCGGTAGAGCTCCTGGTTTCTTCCTTGACTTTTGACATTGGACAGTCATCAATTCATGACATGGATTTACACCCAACTGGGAAGATTTGTTACTTTGGGCCCTTATTGAATCCAGACTTTCCAGTGTACAATGGGTGGCTCAGTCAGTGCATTGAGGATATTGGGAGCGTAAATCCTGTTTCTGGGGAGTCAATACGGAATATGCCTTTGTGTTGGAGGCAGCCTGCATTTTCAACCCATCTGGAGGTCAGGAGTACCCCAAGCTGTTCTTTTACCCACACTGAGAGATTTAAGCACGTTCAAAACCCTTTAGCTACCTTTCTTTACCCAAACTCACGGAGTGGTTTTTAACAGATAAATGTAGTTTACTTACTTTTTAAATTTACTTATTTGGTTTGAAATTTGTTTGGTTTCCTTCAGTTTATATGCTTCAAATTGATCAATTTTAATTATAAAATTATTTAATTAATTTTGCTAATTAAATTAGAACTAAATTGGAAGCACCAAAAATTTGTCAATAAGGTGTGCAGCCCAAACAACAATATTATAAAGTGGACGTAGCAAAGAAAGGAAGCAGAACTGTTGCTAGAATTTATTCAGGGTATTTACAATTAATCTGTTCGCTCCTAACTTCACTGCTCTAGCAGGTCAGGAGGTAGGGTGTTTATGGCATATGGTAATGTGGATCTCTTCATGTTCACAGAGACCTGGCCTGCAGACCTTAACCCCTCAGCTGGACGTGTGTGTGTGGCTGGATGTAGCCCAGTGCCTTGCTGTCTTCTGTGCCCTGCAAGTCCAGTGCCCACACCTCCCTGCTGGAACGCTTCGATTCCGAGGTTGGAAGAATGGCCTTGTGTTTAAGTTAGAGGATTGAAATGCTTCCAGGCTAAAAAAGTGAAAAACTGTTTTCTTTCAACAAATATGGTTTAATCTGTTCTTCAGTAAATCTGTTATTTTCAGCTTTCTCCCTGCAGATTAGGTGCTGTCAGGCTAAGTTGGTTGGATACCAGGCGGTAGGAGGGAAAACCTAATTATTTAAAAAAAAACCCCAAATCCTGCTTCATGGACGGAGCTCATCTCTTGTAAGTAGGTCAGAGTTATTACAGAAAACAGCAGTAGTCATACTAACAATGGGCTCTGGTTTGTTTAATAGGTCCTGTTAACATTTAAAACTTTCTTCCCCTTTTAAAATTTCCATTCTGAAGTCAGATGATTCATGACAGTATGTTTTTCCTTTTGTGCTTAACCCCTTGACTCAGCATCTCGGCGGCAGCACCGGGAAGCCATGGTTGTGACTCCCGATCCTCAGGTCTCTGATGGAAGCACCCGAGAACGAGTCCCAGGGATTCAGGAGGAAGCAGAGGGGGTTTTCGTGAAGCAGACTCCGTTCTACAGAGGTGGGAAGGGAGGTAAGGGAAGCTCCTGTTGCTTATGTGATTATTGCTAATTACTGTAGATGAACATCCTCATGACAGGAATATTTGGTGCCTGAGGTAAAGCTTGTTTGTTTCCATTCCTTTTTTTTTTTTTCCAACTGTCTCGTGGTGCCCTCTCGAGGTAGGAGAGCAGCCCATTTTATTCGCTGTTTTGTGGCAGCTGCAACACAATCTGGAAACACAGGGCCTTGAGAAATTGCCGTTTGCTTTGAAAAACAGATTAAATTTGCCATAACTCGATGCGAAGTCAATGGTTTTTTTGGGATTCCCATTTAAAAAAGTGCACCTATCCATGTGCCTCCAGCTTTTCCACTAGAAAGGACACAAAATGTACGGGGGATGCTTCTTCGCAGTGCCCAGAGGCCACAAAGGTGTGTTTAACGGGCAACACACCGTTGTGAGATGCATGTCATCCATGTCACGCCAGCCGATCATTGCAAGGCTAAAGGCTGGCTGTTTCCACACAGGAAAGGAACGCATTTTCCCCAACACGCTCTTTAAGTTTAGCTCAAAATATACCAGGAAATGCTGACGTGTTCAGATTCTAAAGTGGATTAAGAAACTTTGGCGTATGAGGAAGGCCAGTGTCCTGGGTTGAGAGACACAGGACTAACTTTTCTTCTAATGCTGGGGAAAATTGTACTTTTAGAAGACTCTAGTGTCTGAATTTGTGAAAATATTTACTTTATAGCCAGCCAGGCTCTGTTGGAATCAAGGTTTTAGTGTTTTCAAGCCTTGCCAGGTTCAGGGACAGGTGGGGAGGGACCATCGGGTGATAGAATAATTGTCTAAACGACAATAGATTGTTATGGGTTTTCTCAAACCATAACAGCCAGCCTTTGGGCTCAAGTCCAACCGAGGGTATTGTGCTTGTGAGGAAGGTCTGTGAGAGAGGTGCTTCTCTCTCCTGGTTGGGGGGAAGCCAAATGCCTCGGATGTGATCAGCACCTTACTGTGAAGGACTCCAAGCTGTAGGTTTCTCTTTAAAAGTGACTATCAGATGCTTGGTCTTGAAATATGTCTAGCCAGGTGACAGCAGATTGTTATTCCGAAAATGCCTCATCTTAAATCCAACAAGGAGCAAGGATCAGCAATATCGTGGGTCCTCAAGGGTCAGTGAATTAATCACTTTAGTTTTGGACTGGGATGCTGAGTTTTTGGGGCAAGGACAGCCTGTTTAGAGAGATGAGCATGCTATGGGTACAGGCTGATTTATTAGTAGTCTCCCTCAGAGCTGAGTAGGATATGCTTCACCTCATGGCACAACCTCTGCTGTCACCTTCTCACAGCATCCTACCGAGTCACCCCAGGCTATCTGATTCCATTCAATGCAGGCTTCAGGAAAACAGGCAGAGGAGCCAATTGCTGGCTGTATTTTCTTAAAGACTGCGTCCTTTGAGACCCCCTGCCCCTTCCAGGTGCCCTAACAGCAACAGTCATTATGAAGTCTGCTATGTTCGTTTTACCAAAAACTCTGTTTCTTTTTTCCGATGTGCCCTGCAGATCAGAGGAGCAGAGAGCGCTTGGTATGGATGACGTTCAGACCCAGGAGCAGCAGAGGCCATGGAAGGTCATGGAAGTGGACCCACAAGGCTCAGCAGCGTGGTGGGGCGATGAACGCGACTCTACTTGGTTGTCTCAGCAAGTGGTGTGACACCTTTTCTTCTGATAGCATGACAGCTGTGATTTTCTGAGGCACCTGAGGCGGGCAGCACCTGGAGAGCAAGATTTTCTCAATGAAGTGTGTTTTTTGCTCTGATTTTCCTCTGCTGCTATTACAGACCATGGACTTCGTGAACTGTAGCCCCTCCTCCATCCTGTCTTTTATGTGCAGCTCAGTTTTGGAGTTCGGAAGGCTTTTTGTGTGTTGATTTTGTGCCCATACTGGATACATTTTAAAAATACTTCTAAATATCTCTGCTTCTCATAGATAACTTTGATGGGGACATTTGGAAATAAATGTGAACAAATGCTGAACAACATGCTGGATCTGAAGGCATAAATCCCCTCCACAGAGCTGCAAACTGAGGACTCAAAGCTCCTGTTGTGTTGAAAAGAGGGACTTTGGGGCCCGACAAGGGTCAAGATGTTAATAAAACCTTTGTTCACTGTTACAATAGGGAACAGCTAAGTGTGGTTTGGGGTTTCTGCCAAGTTAACCCTGACTTATTCCCATTGTCACAAGTACTGCTAAGAAACCCCTTAACGTGTTATTAAAGAACGAAAACCAGTTAATACTTTTCATTTTGAATGCTGTATTTAAAGCAAAGGCTTTCATTTTAAAAACATCCTTTATTCCCTTTCCCTAGTTGCTAGACCAGGGGCTCTAAAGAAAACTCACATTTTATGTGGCATTAGCTTTCTTTTTGTAGGGAAAAAACAAAGCTAGCATACGTGGTCTGAAACTGGCACTGTTGTTAATATTACAGGAGTCTTATTTTCTCTAAGATGAAAGTGCAGGTGTTCTGAGTCCCGCTGAACATGTGCTAACCTGGCTTATTTGTTCGTTTCCTTCCCTGTGGTCTGTTGGGCTCTGGCCATCCATGGTCTGTCTCTGTTGTTGTTAGTTCCTTGGGGCAGGAACCACGTGCAGCACATTCAGATCCAGGACTGGACAGAATTGCTGTGATAATGTGAATAAGAACAACAAAAAGCCATGGAAAGATAAGACAACATTAAATCAGCATTTCAACTTTTCATTTCTTCAGTGAAGAAAGGCAAAAAGAGAGACAGCCTCTCTCTACAGTCTGCCTTCCGTTTGCTAGTTTGTGATTAGGGAATCGGAGGCTACTCAATGCACCGTCTTGGAAACCCTTTGGATGGGTATTAGGTTCTCAGAGGTGTTGTTTTAGGTGCATCTCCATAAGAAGCTGATAGTAATATGACGACAAGTAGTACAACCTTGACAACTAGGGAAGAAATGAAGGAGAGAGGTGGTGGGTGTATCTGGGTATGCTCTGCTCAGGTCAGGATCTCCAGCATCGGGGCCACAGAGGTCCAGTGGTGCCATGTTTAAAGGCAGGCTGGCACAATACGCTGGGGTGATACTCACATTTCTTCCAGCCCTCATGTCTTCCTCTGCTCTCCTTTGTGCCACCCGCTCATCTTAGGAAAGGTGACATCTTTATTCTGGGAGAATTAACTAATCAAAATACGCTGTTGGTGATTTCAATTATAAATGTTTCTTCCCATTCTTAAAATGTTTCCGCTTGTTTTCTTGGCAGGACTTTGAGCATCTCTCCTGAGAGTTCCTTTCACATAGATATGCAAAAATGGTTTATCTCCAGTTCCTGCTGACTTTCATTAATAATTTGATATAAAAAGCTACGGTGGACTTCTGCTGTGTCAGATAACTTGGGAGTACCAGCTTCTAATTCCAGCCACAGACCGAGCCAAAGTGGCCTCTCTGGCTTCCCCTCACCTGCAACCTTTTTTGGCAATTTCCAGAACCTTGTTTTTCCCTCCTTTAGCTAACCGGCTGCTTCATGCTCCCCAAAAAGAGACTCCAGGGCTTCCAGCTGGCAGAACTTCTCTTGTGAATGAAAACTATTTACTTAAATGAGGAAGATTTCGTGGAACATACGTAAGATCATGATTTTTACCGTTTCTTGTTCACCTCCCCAGGTGTATGCCAGAAAATACTGTGGTCACTCCTGAAGGTGAGCAGCTTGTTTTACGGGGCACATTCATCTCCCCAGTCTCATTGAAGGCAAACAGAATTGCTTCTCTGAGTAATGTCACGCACGTGCCTAAATGATTGCAAGAGACTGAAAGGAATTGGGAGTAGAAATAATAGCACTACTTTATGTCTCACAGAGCAGCGCCAACAAAATAATGAAGCCATGTGAATAAAGAACCAACATAATAATCAAGCTCTAACCATTTTTGGAAAATTAGCACTTCTTCCATAACAGTAATGGCTGCTGGGAAAATGGTACAAAATATTAACTGTCAGGTTAAGCACACCTTAATCAATGTGCGCCGAGTCCCACTGATGTGTCCTCAAACCTGTGACTTAAGTACTTGTTAAGGCCAATTAAATAAACAAAATTTCAAAGCCTAATAGCATAAACCACATAAATAACATAAAAGCACCATAATGGTTGAATGGGTGGGTGTTTAGCCCTTCTTGATTTAAAACAGTGAAGTGAAAAATGTTGGAGCCCTTGAAGGTGATTTCGAAGACGAGGAAGTGACTGTGCTACACAAACAGCAATCAGAGACAATTAAGAGAACTGGGACAAGTGCCTCATTCTCTCCACAGACTGCATGGGAAATTGCGCTTTACATTTCAGTCTCGTTGCATTTCAAATAAGGCCCCCCAGCTATGTCATTTTTTCAAGTCCAACTCAAATCAAAAGATATTGCTTAAAATCTTCCTATTACTCCAGAAGTGAAAAGAATGATTGTCTATGCTGATGAGCCTGGAAGATTGTCTTGGAAAGAATTTGACAGTTTTGTCTCCCAGTCCCATTATAATGTTATTACTGCCCTTGAAGAAGGCTGACAGAGCCTGAATAGCAGCTTAAGTACGGGGGTAGTTTAGGATGGCTCTCTGCTGCCACAGATTTCATGTTGTTTCTCTGCACAGTGGAGAAACTGTGTGCTATGTTGTGCATGTGTTTTCGTTTAAAGCTCAGTCTGATGAAGAATCTTCACAAGACTGTGTAGTAACAAAAGAACAGAAAATGCAAACAAGCAAAAAAAAAAAACAAAAAACCAGCAGCCCATAAAAATGGAAAGACTGAAAATAGGAAAATTTGGAAATAATTATCCATGTCTAATTATAACCCTATCCCAATGCAGAATGCACAGCCCATGAGTGATACTTTTTTCAGGAACTTTCTGATAAGCACAGAAAGGTTTCGGTGTGGGATTCAGAAATTTCCTGATGTGCAGAAGCGGGCTTACTTTTGTAGCCTTCTTCCCAAGGACAGTGAGCTTTCAGAGCTCCTGTAGCTGTTTCGGTTTTTCATAATATGCTATGGTGCCTAGAAATGAGCACCTTAGTTTTTAAGCATGCTTAAATACTGATTTAAGTGACTCTAAGCAAACGCTAGCCTGTGTGTCATTTGTGTAATGCTATAACTTTTACTGGTATTTTTTCTGTTAGTTATGAATAAGAAGGAATTGGGAAGTAAGATGAACATACTGAATTAGGTTGTTAGAGCATCAGTGCTCTAACAGTACGGCGATTTTCCCAAGGAAGTATCAACTTAATCTCATCTGAGTGTTTTCTTTGCATAAGGCGCTTTTTTCTTTGAAAGATTTTTTTTTTTTTTAAATGAAAAAGGTTCTAAATGTAAATGTTCAATTATAATGCTAATTAAAAAGAAAAGGAAGTTAGTATAAGATCTCTCCACTCAGATACAATCAATTCTGCATAAACCAGGTCATCTTAGAAAACAAGAACCTAAATCACTTATTTCCAGATGATTAAATATTTAAACTTTTGCTTTTCACTATGTAACAATTGACTGAGAGATAAATTACAGATACAGTGACAACCTGGTACTTGCTCTCCTCAATCCAGTACATAAGCTACCCAGATCTATGAAAAAAAAAAAAAAAAGATAAAAAGTGATGCCTTGTTGGTACGTGAAGGCTGCAGAGCAAACATGCCCACTGAAATGAAGAGGAATTTGTAAAGGAAACAGGCTGCTTCTGAGCCAGGGATTGTAGAGGTCCTTTATAAATTGTGATGACCCTAACAAGGAGCCTTTCCCAGTGTGGTATCAGAAAGCATGTCCAGCTTGACAATTCATGCATGGAACTACACAAAAGAAAGAAAAATACTGAAAAAATGTATTCACTGCTCTCAGAGTCTTACCCCAGTACCCGGAGTTGCAATGGATGATGTCTAGCAGAAATCTCATTCAGTTCAGTGGGACTTCCTTGGAGCACGGTACTACTTAACTAACAATTGTAAAAAGTTGGGTCCTAACCTGCTTGTTTTAAAACAGCTTTGGCAAAAATATATTTGGGGGCAAATTCTTGTCACAGTTAAATGAACGGGAGTTTTGTGACTTAGTTTCTATATTATACAATAATGTAACTTTTTTTACATTTTCATGTACCTCAAATATGTTACTCCTAACTGGAAGGAACACATTTATGTACATAAAAATTATGTGTATAAAAATGAATGTTTATTATTTCATATTCACTGGTAACTCTAGGGCTCTGCATTAACATCTCTGCTGTTTTCTGAAAGAGAGCTGAAAGGCCAATGGGAGCAAGATACCAACCCGAGATAGCGATCTAGCAAGAAAGGCAATGCTGTCACTGCAGAGGGACTTCTAGCAGAAGAAATGACACTTGCATTTACTGCCACTGTCAGCCCAGATCCACGGAGCTTTGGTGCCCCGGATAAAGATGAGGCCAAGCGAAGGGCTGGCAGCACGCCCTGCAGACAGATGGACAGATCGGTGAGCAACACCGGGGCCGTGCGGGAGCGTCAAGTGTGAGTTCTGAAGGCAGCCTTCCCGGCTGGGAGGCTGCAAACAGCTGGCCAGCCTGAATTTTTTGAAAACAAATTTCTGTTTTAGGAAATGCCGCAGTTTGTTTGGTTCCAGAGGATGTAACGAACCGAACAAACCAGGGATAGGAAGGGGTTTTGTTATTTAATGTTGGTAAAATTGGCTTGAGCAGCACAAAAAGAAGGAAGTGAAGAAGGGGCATCCCCTCTGAGCCCTGGAGAAAGCGAGCGTGAGAAATGGTGATGGAATTTCCCTGTGCTTTTCCGTGGCAGGGCGAAACAGATCCCACACACCGCGGAGTGGAGCAGCAGAGGGAGTGCCAAAGCTGCTCGCGAGATGGGGATGAGATGGGGAGGAGAAATCTCACCTTGGATTCAGAAACTGCAATTCATCATCAGCTCACACTTCAGCCTTCCTCTACAAAGAGGATCAGGATAGGGGTAGGGGCACTGTGGGACGACTCCTTTCCGGAGACAAGGGTAGCATTTACTAGGCAGGATAAACTTGAACTGTTGACTGGAAGTTGGGAATCTGAAACTCAAAGGTGAATATCTGACGCCAATGCATTTTGTTTCTGAAAGAAACAGTTTAAAAGATATTATCTGAATTTAAATATTTAGCTTTAAGCATTTATTTCCTGGCATACCGAACTTTAGACAGTTAAAGTAGTGAACCTTAAGTAAAAATGGGGTTGCTATGTAGGAATTTGAATGATTGGTCCTCATGTGCATCAGCATCCCTTTGACTTACAATTTTTCATCCCTTCTGTTTGTGAAATGGATAGGCTCTTCCCAGGCAGATACTCGATCCAGATTGTACTATATTCTGTCTCCTAGTAATCAGTCCAAACTGCATTTCAAACACCACTTCTTCTCCATTTTCTGTATTTCATTCATTATTTCTTTCAAAATCCTCGTTTGCCCCATGTATTTTGCCAGTGTTGATGCACATTGGGCAGTCAGGTCTAGAGTCATCCCAGGTTACTCTTGTTTGTGTTACTCTTGTTGTGAACTCAACTTATATTAAACCTAGGAATAACCATCATAAAAGGTTAACACGGGGTGAGGGAAAAACGCATCCAGCACACTCAGCATCATGTCCAGTCATAATCTGGGTTAGAAAGGGGCAGGATGAGTGAAAGGAGTGATAAAGGGCACAGACATCTCATTTTTGGAAGTGGTTTAGTTTTGCTAAATCAGGAATTTATTACTAACAAGGAACACTGATTTATTGCTGGGTTCATCTCTTTGCGTGCACCAAAGGGATACCAGAAAGCAGCCACCCTTGCTGGTGTTTGCAGAAGAATGGAGTATATTTATTTATCTGAAACTTTTGTTCTCACACATAGTATCACAGAATTGTCGAGGCTGGAAGGGACCTTTAAGATCATCTAGTCCAACCATCAACCTAACTCATGCATATGATCAGATTAATGTTGCGGCATCTGAGCGGGGCCATGCATGTGGCAATTACAAAAAAAACACACCATGAGTGTATTTTGATAGTGAAGAAAAGAATTAAAGTAAAGCAGCGCCTTTAATTAATACTAGCATATTACATATTTTTTTTAAAGTTCATGGAAGAAGAAACACCTTTCCATTAATGCACTTGCCTAAGACCTTTGTTCTTCTATCAGGGACAACAGTTCCTGTTAATTTTGCAGTGAGATGGGCATGCAGCTACACTTTTTGGGCTTCTACAGGTTATGCTTACACGCTTAATAAAAATTATATGCCTACAGGACGTGAAATAAAAGAAATAGAGTGAAAGAACTTAAAGGGTGTGAGGCCACCAGCAAAACAATCAAGTTTATACTCTAGGGTGAAATCCTAATCTGAGGACTTCAACGGACTATGTAAACCAGCTGATCCATGAACATCTCTAGTGCCACCTCAGGACAAAACTTTGGGACGTTCCTCCATCTTCCATGGCCTCTATTGTTCCCACAAAAAGGTAACATGCACAAGGGCTGGATGGTGGTTGTATTGTACTCAGGAGGGCCCTGGTTTGCATCATCAGAAGCCCAAGAGCACGTCTGTCAGTACAGACTTTCTCTAACTGTTGGCCCTATGTTGGCTTGTGGAGATCAAGAGCAGAATATTGTGCACCACCAGCAGAGGGAAAGGAAACATCACCATGACCCCAGCTCAAAGTCAGTGACGTTACAAAGGGGTGAATCTGGATTGAAGTCTGCCTTGGCTTTTTTAAGGTCACTGATTCTCTCTAAAAAAAAAAACCCAAAACAATACATACTTGTGTGTGCACAAATACACGCACGCTAATTAAAAGACTTAACATGGAAATTAGGTTGTGTTGCAAAGCAAGATTCTTGTTAAGTGGAAATTTGCCATATGCTCTCCAACACTAGACACAAAGAAGAGCCACTCTACTAACTTAAACCTCAATTTTGCTGTAGGATTGGAGTGTACATTGCTGTCAATTGGCTTGTTTAATTTATAATATTAATGTTTATTTTGGGGACTGAGTAACAAGGTTACTTTGAAGAGGTTTTTGGAAACTCTTTTCCTCTCATTCTGCTGAGATTTTATTTATGCGAGAAAGTAACACAAATAATAAAATGTGGAGGTGCCAGTGGGCTTAGTGTAAAGAAGAATTGGAGGTTTATATGTCTTCTTTCTATTTTTTTTTTTTTTAAACAGTCCAATTATGTACCACATAGCAGCAACTGGGCTAACAACAGCCATATGATGGAATAGCTTGTAATCCGGTTGTGGGTCTAGCTCCATGAGACAGACTCCAAGTAGATGAGTTTTAAATCTTCTTAGAATTAAGAAGGGTTTGGCAACCAAATTAATTGTTTTGGAAAAATCCTGCTTTATGGATCATGAAGAGGATAAAAAGGGAAAAAAACATGTCATCTGTAGTGGTTAGTCAGATGTTCTTTTGGAGTTACAACGATTCCCTCTCTAATTCCTCTTCTTGTTGACATTCCCGTTAAAAGAATAATGAGTGCTATGTCCGCTGCCTTAGCGCTGCTCAGCCAGCCCTGTGTACGTTACGAAATCTTTGCATTAAGCCCCCCGAATGGATGGAATCATATCGTAAGGCGGACATGAAAAAAAAAAAACGGCACTCAACTGCGAGCGGGCGTAAAAACGAGGTACGAACGGAGACGCCCCAAGAGAAGGGGGAACAGCCTCGGGTGCCCCGCACACCGGCTCCTTCCAACCAGGCGGCAGGGCCCACCCTGCTGAGAGCAGGCACCACCCGGGGTTTTGCAGAACTGAATTACTGCAGTCTTTAGAATATTTTTTTTTAATATTTATTGTAGTTACTCTTCTACCAGTGAGGTTGTGATGCTTTGGAAAAATACAAGTATGATCAACGCCGTGTTTAAATGGTGGGAGACAATTAAAGAATCGCTGGGTAATAGTTTTCCCAGGTGTAATTCTATTTTATATATTTTGCAGATATGTAACGTATTCTCACAGAGGCTACATTACTTTATTACCCGATGCTTTTAAAGTATTTTGGTAAAAATAGGAGTTCAAAAAAAGGTATTATTATTTCACAGATGGCATAAAAGCTGCTTCATTAAGGGGGCTGGTACTAATAGTCCTTTAATACAGAAAGCCAGGAGATGGTTCTTCACATGGTACATTAAACAGTGAAATATGCCAATTTTGACTTGATTTCTATGCTGCTAAACTACCCCACATTCACTGGGTTGAGCTTTAAGCCCTTCCATTCTAGTGTTCTCCAGCCCCGGTTACAGAATTGCAGCTTGCTTTTCACCTATCTCCCAACAGTTTAACATAGATGTCTGGGTCCAGTCCATTGTTCCAATTGTATATAGTTTAAAAAGCTCTGCAGTATTTTACTCTTTCCATTATATCTTGGCTTCCCTGAGCGCTCTGCTCACTGCATTTTGCTTGTGCTGGCTCTGTTTTCTAAACCCATTTATGGCTTTTTTTTTTTTTCTGTACACACTTGTTCATTGGGGAGCTTAAATTGACTTCTCTCCATTCTGTTTCCTTAACTGAAAACGCACCATTAAGGTTGATTGAAGTCTTTTGAAAACACTTCATAAAAAATGAAAGGCTATAAGAAATTAGGCTACCAGTGTTTGCAAATACCTGTTTTCAGCCAAATTGATGGGAAGGAATAAGAACTGAAATTTAAAAATGCTACTGATATATATTTGTTTGCTACTTATTTTTATGAGACTAGAAAAAGCATGTGTAAAACATTTTGAGGAATAAAATATTGAGACATTAACAAAATATGCCACGCAGAAGCTTTTTTGTTGCAGAAAGCTTTTTCCCCCAAAAACATCAGGCACGATTCTGAAGAGAGAAAGTGGTAGAATGAACGGAAGTATCTGGATCGGTTATTTTCATTATTTTCTTTCTAAAAAAACCACATTTTTTTATTCTTATATATTTATCTTCAGAGAATATGAAAACTATTTCTTTCTCAGAGTAACCACGGACTAACATATTTATTAGGAATAGGAGGGGTTCTTAAGAAATTGCTTCGCAAATGGGAGAAAAAGATTAATTGAAAAAGATTAATTGCACCAGCAAAACGTTGAGCCTCCTTTCAGCACAAAAACATCTGGGCAGTGGTGGAGGATGCGAAGTGTGTTTTGCGTTACGTACACGTACACTTCAGAAACAAAGCAGCCTCATTTCACAAATCACCCGACAGGAATAAGGAGAGGAATTCTGAACGTCATACCGAATTGTCAAGGAAACTTTTACGGACATAAGGAAATGCATCTACTTTAAACAGAGAAATACCAAGGGGGATTTGCGAAAGGTCGAAAGCAAAGCAAGTGCTTTAGACTCAGAAGTGATTACACGGGAAATGGCAGCTTCCTTCTCCGAGCACCTGAGCCGGCTCCCTCACCAAACAAAATACTACTCATTCCAGCTGTTTCCAGGCTCTCCTAATACTGCTGCTTACCAGTGAAAAATATATGCTTTAGAAACGTGGAAAGCTCTAAAACAATAATTATTTGATTTTAGTTTCTTTTTAGATAATTTTTCAGACAACTGCCAAACATATTTTATTTATGAGCTATATAACTTCTATGGCTTTTTCTCTTTTCAGAAATAGAGATACTCATTCTGACAGTCACCCCACTAAACGTAGACATCTAAAATGCGGCAGACTTTCAGTAACAAACTTCAGTCATGGAACAGTAGCAAAAAAATCTGCATAGTGTGAGTTTTACTTAACAGACTTTTCCCAACAAAAAAAATCACCACCACCCCCCTGACCCCTGCTCCCCAGCCCAAGGATCAAACTCAGGTGTGAATTCAAGATCAAACAAACTTGTAAACGAAAGCTGCTCCCAGACTTTGCCTTTAATGCTATGATCCATTTAAATTTTTTGTTCCTTTTGATTTTATAAAAGCAATAGAGTAAGCCTGCCAGACCTCAAATGGGGTAGCATTTGGTGGTGTAGGTGAACACAAATTGGAGCATACTGGATCACTTCCTTTAGAAATTCTGCTGTTAATGGAGGAAAAGAGCAGTGAGATCGGGCAGAGGAGCAGCTGAGTACAAGGAGGTCAGGCAGAGGCGCCGAGTCTGTAGCAGAGGATGAGGAAACCCTGTCGGTTTCCATCCCATTAAACAAGCTACGAGCGATGTGTTGGGCTCGCTGGGCTTACCAACAAACCCCTGCCAAGCTGCGTGCTAGCTCTCGCTCACATCCGCGATCAATTATTCAGCTCCTTTTATGCAAATAATGTTTCACAGAAGCAATGGCGGGTCCGTAATGGGGAGAAAAGTAACGCTCGTTTAGAAGAATTAAATGGTAGATGAAAAGCGTGACACTCTGCAGGCAAAAGCTACCAAAATGGTGCAGCACCGATACTTTTTAAATGTCTGCATGCGTGCACAGACAGGGAGGTTCAAAGTTTTGTTTGCTTTTTTTTTGACAATCAACTTTATACAAAATTAATTAAGGCAGCAACAGACAAAGACTCCTGCATCCCCCCGTTCTGCCCAAGAGACAGCGCAGAAGAGAGGCCTCGGTGGCAGAGCTGCCCCTGCTCTTCAGGCTCTGAGGTTTCATTTTGGATTTCACGGGGAATGTGGGCAATGAGCCTGGAAACAAGTGTGTTTACAGCAAAGAGAGGTTTCACTGTTCTAACTTAGGAGTCAGAAAAAACCCTAAAGGCTTTTGCCTTCCATCAGGCAAATCATTCCATCGATTTCAACGTATAATATATGGGATCAAACCTTCCCTGCTGCGGCCCCGCTCCAGCTCACTGGGCCAAACTCGGTCATGGAGCGTGCGGAGACAACGCCATTCCCGTCAGCGGAGCAAGCCTGCCCAGGGACATGCACAAAGGTGCTCCAAGAAGGCTTGCTTTCTTCTGAGACCCTTCCCACAGAAGAGATGGATAAGTAAATACAATCCCGGGTGCATCCGGCCAGAGCACTGATCATGCCTCCATTGCAAGCCTTGAAATCCTTGTCTGGGATTTTACTTGAAGGTTTATCCCTTTTCCTGTCAGTAAACTAATTACAGCCTTCCTGCTGAAACTGTCTGTGGGCTGTTTGTCCGCCGATGTCTGGGAGAAGGGTGGGAGTGGCAATACCCCGTTGATGCCTCTCCACAGCAAAGGCTGGGGTGGAGCTGCGTGTCATGGGGCTATAAACAGGTCATGGGGGGTGAGAAGAACACCATCATCCTGCACGCTCCAAAATCAATTAGAGAATCTCAAAATAACCTTGAATTTTGTACCAGAAAACCAGTATTTAGTAAGGCAGAAGCACAGAAAGAGGACCACAGCTTCAAGGTTTCTCTCTCTGTCCTGCTGCAGCCCCTTTGCCACACTTTGCTACTGCTCCTCTGTGTGTGCAAGGAGCGTGGATCTAAAGCAAAAAAACCTGTTATTAAATCTTTCAATTTCGGGAGGCAACACCTAAACACTAAGAAACTTCTCGTGGCTTGGATCTGCATTTCCTAGAACTTACATACATGCCCCAGTTAAAATTTTAACTATGTCTTCCAGACACAAAGACATCTGAATATTTGTGGTGCTTCTGCATTTAACTTTTTTTAATTATACTGTTATTCTCAAAGGAAATTTTTTGCTAAAGCAGGAGAGACTGAAAGTGTGTTTAAATGGAGTGCAGTTAGCCCCCCAAAGAGAAATATACCTCCATTATATGAGAAAAAACTACTTCACAGTGAGGGTGGCAGAGCCCTGGCACAGGCTGCCCAGGGAGGTCGTGGAGTCCCCTTCTTTGGAGATTTTCAAGACCCGCCTGGATGCTCCTGAGTAACATGCTCTGACAAGCTCTAGGCAATCCTGCTTCAGCAGGGGAGTTGGACTAGATGATCTCTATGGTTCCTTCCAACTCTAAAAATTCCGTGAAATTCAGTGAAATTATAAAATTCTGCACTTAAAAATGCCCTGGCAACAGGCAAAAGTAGAATTTAAAATCCCTGAAAGAGATGAAAATTTGAAAGACTATTATACACGAGCATAGATAAATTCAGAGGGCTAAAAAGAAGCAAAGCTCTAGGGGGTTCAGACATATTCCTAATTTCATGTTCACTCCATTGTGCTTTTAAAACCTACAGAAATGAGAGCTATTCA
Source organism: Calidris pygmaea (assembly GCA_003697955.1). Taxonomy (NCBI): domain Eukaryota; kingdom Metazoa; phylum Chordata; class Aves; order Charadriiformes; family Scolopacidae; genus Calidris; species Calidris pygmaea. The sequence continues at coordinate 272,347 of QJSC01008266.1, forward strand.
CCTGTGGCAGGCTGGCGGAGCAACGCTCTCCATCTCAGGTGGAGGTAGGAAGCTGCAGGAGCTCCGGGTGCTTTAGTAAACTTTGGCTTCTTTAAGGCACAGGGTATTTCTGCTCAGGATTACCCGAGGGGCTTTCTGTAGGGTTGAAACGCTCCCATAGAGCACCAGAGCGAAGAGCCGCCCGGAGGAGTCTCTGCAGAGATCTGTCTGCGCTCCCTCTCATCCCTTCCCTCTCCCCTTGCCCCCAGCTAAGGCCAGTTGTTAAGTCTTGCCTTAAAGTTGAGTTGTCACCTGCGGAGGGCTGGGACCGGCCTTGTGCAGCGACCAGTGACAGGGGGCTGCGAGTCCCACCCGCTGCAGGAGCACTCTTGCTCTTCTTTTCCTCCGCATCGTACTTTTACAACCACAACAATCTTCTGCTTTATTTTGTTCCTCCGTTAGCTACACGTGTGCTTCTCTCTCTCCTTTGGGCTCGCCTTACAGGTACAAACTTTTTTCCCCTGACATTACTGTGTCCTTTTTCAGGTCCCTCTAGCTCTCCTGCAAAGAAGGAACCTAACTGCTAGCAGGTGGCAGCCAGGCGGTGACACTTAGATGCAATGCGATCCAAGCTGTCTGTAGAGAACCCCAAAAAATCACACTCAGGTCCGTTTTGCAAGAAGTCAGGGCTCCAAATGAGTCAGAGAGCGAAGCGAATCTGACGGAAAAGCCGCGCTGCCCTCACCGAGCCCCGCAGCGCTGCCCGCAGCCCTGCCTTGCCTTCAGATTTCAACTGTGGGATCGAAAAAGCTTCCGTTTATTGTGGTGCAGGTGGGCCAGAGCCCGGCTGGAGTGAGGGGGGGGTCTCTGTCACCCGATGTACCCGCGAGGGAGGCCATCAGCGGTGCGACACAGACATCTGGCGGCTGTCCTGCTAACTGCGCCCCCGGCAGAGCTCCTCCAGCCGGGGGGCATCTGGAGATCTCTTCCAGGGAAGAGGAGGCTGAGGGGGGATCTGATCAACGCCTATAAATACTTCAAGGGAGGGTGTCAAGAGGATGGGGCCGGTCTTTTTTCAGTGGTGCCCAGCGACAGGACCAGAGGAAATGGGCCCAAACTTGAACGTAAGAAGTTCCACCTGAACGTGAGGAGGAACTTCTTTCCTGTGAGGGTGGCAGAGCCCTGGAAGAGGCTGCCCAGGGAGGTGGTGGAGTCTCCTTCTCTGGAGACATTCAAACCCACCTGGACAACCTTCCTGTGGGACCTGCTCTGGGTGGCCCTGCGCTGGCAGGGGGTTGGACTAGATGATCTCCAGAGGGCCCTTCCAACCCCATGTGATCCGACCACAACCTGAGTGTCTCTGGTCTGCTAACAACTTTCACAGTTACTGCCTGCCCTCTATTTCGAAGTATAATTATTACTAATCCCTCTTTCAAATCACCGAGGAGAAACAAACAAACAAAGTATAAAATGAGTATAATAATACCTTAATTGTAAAAATTAAATCATATCATCCATAGAAGTTTGATGATGGCTTCCTAATTAAGCATAGAAACGCAAATTAGTAAATAAAAATATCCACAATAACTCTAGTAATAATTTAATTTGACCCGATACGTGGCCCCTCACTGCAAGAAAGACATCGAGGTGTTACTGTAAAATCCTGCTGTGAAGAAACCCTCTAAGACTTTTCGAGGTTTCAGAAGGCAGGGGCAATTTTTTTGCAGTGCTAGGCTGCTCCGCCTAGCGTGTGTACCCTGTGTTATACAGAACACAGCTTTTATTAGGCTATCACATACAGGTGTATATAATTTCTTGGAATGGTTACACATATTCATTTAAATTCTTGGAATTCCTTTACATAGTCCCCTTCTATAAAACACATGTGTGGTCGAGTCTTGGTGGTCCCTCTGGTTCCTGAAAGAACACGGGTGGCATGTGAGGCATTGCAGATGTAGCTACTCATAGCGGATGTTTGCTACAGCATCTCTTCTACATTATTTAAAAATATACGGTCTCCCTTTGTTGGTTTATTAATGTGTGAAGATCAATCTATAACGTGGGGAAGGAGTCATATGTGCTGCTTTAACCCACTTTTTAAGTAAAGAGAGAAGTACTTGTAAAAGGATCTTGGACAGTAGGCAGTTAAGGTAGAATCCAGTCCTGTGAAGAGGACAAGACGGAGGCCATGGGGAATTTAGTTCTGTATAAATCAGTCATGCTGAGTAGTCGCTTCCCGTGACCACTGCTTTCTCATCTGTAACATCTCATTCAGTACGGGACTATCTGGTTTAAATAAAGTTTATTTAAAGTGTTTCCTCTCTAGAGGTTTGGTGATATTAGTCATCAAAAATATATGTTCCTTTGGAAACTACTCCTGTCATCTCTGTGCGTGAGTAAATACCAATTGAAGGTGATCGTGGAGAAGCATCTTTGGGTACAAGACCTTGATTAGCTCTCTCTTTTTCATTGGCAAATACGGCCTACAGCTTTTAACCACGTTTTTTTTTTTTCTGGCAAGGAAAAAAACCATAGCTTACACCATGGTGTATAGGTATAATAATATATGAAGTATACATAAGAAAAATGCTTGTTTGGGGCTAATCTTACATGAAAAGCAACTATGCGTACTGATTCCAGCAAAAATCACCTCACTAACTCACAGAAATGATTCTGAGGGAATCACTTTAAGCAGTAAATATTAGTAATCGAGATGGAAATTTAAAAGTCCTAGTGCCTGTTAGTTCCCTTCCCTGCTGTGGAGAAGTGCTTGATACAGTAAGAAACGATGGTGTATCGTTCAATCACACGCTGGCTTGTTCCAGCTGCTGGCGGTCAGTAATGGCAAGATACTGCTGCTGGCATCACAACTGCTAGATCCATTTAACCACAGTAACAGCTTTACTCTTGCTTTTCTGCTTCCCTACTTAAGAGATTTAATTACTAAAAAAATCCGAGACTTCATGCAACAGGAGACAAACAAAAAACTAAATCAGAAAGTCTTGATTTAATGATAGAACAGAATTAAGCATGGATTTGGGAGATACCAACTTATTTCTGTTAAACGGCTGGCTGCATGTTATAGTGTAGTCATTGTTTTAATTGCAAAATTTTAAATGGTCAAGATGTTTTCTTAGATGCATTGCAAGTTGTATCAGAAGAGAGAGAATAAACACATTTTTTGTGAATCTGGAAACTGAGGTAAAGAAAATATGGCAGCATTCAGAGAAAGAAAGATAACGTTTGCAGAAGCAGTGTTGTTCAGGGGTGGTAAAAGCCTCACCTGCCTGCATTTTCTGTGTTGCCCTGATGCACCTGGCTGGCTGGAGAAGTAGTGCTGTGATGCACCAAATGGTTTAGAAGCTCAGTTCCTGCTCCTTTGGCTTGCCTAAGAGCTCTTTCCCCACGGAAGCTTCAAAGATTATTTGTTGCAATTCCTGGGTTCTTAGACTTATCTGTAACGCAAAGTGCACATGGATATTCCCCCTGGACAGCCTCACCCCAGCTGCCAATCAGCAAGTACTGCACTCATTCTTCTTTTCTTCTTCTTAGTTTTCCTCACCAGAACAATGCTACGTGATTTCCTTTCAGTTCCTGGCATAGTTAAAACTTTATTTTACAGACTGAAATTGGTTAATAAATTAAAAAACAAACAAACAACCCAAAGCTTTTGAAAGCACTGAAAGGCTAATTCTTCTATCAGTGATTCAGACTGAATCTGACCATCCATCCTAGGGTGAAGAACTGATAGAGATATGTATTCCTCCAAAAAAACCCCACATTTCTCAGCTCTAGGAAGGTTGTGAGAAACTGACAGACTTGTAATATACCTAGGAAAGATAACAATGTCCTTGTTAAAAATGCTTAATATGAGGATATAATATGTAGCATGAAGGAGTATAACTACGTTAAGTATTCAGGAATACATAATCCTGTTTGTTTATGCTTCCTTTCATTTGACTTATTTAGTAGAGGCTCTTCAAGTCATGACCAAACATAAGATCAGAGCCAAATAAATGGTTAATGTTTTCATTCAGATTCCCATTTGTTATTCTGAGAGGATTATGTCTTATAAAGTTTGCTGGCAGTGCAGGAAACCCATAGTCCTTTTGATAAGATAGGGATAAGAGTGTCTTTACATGATAAATATGGATGAGTGTCTCCACAAACAAGGAAGTTAATTTAAATTGCAAGAGTAAGATAACTGAAGGAAATAGGAAAGTTAATTGAAACTGCAGGAGTGAAAAATAAAAAAAAAATAATAGGGGAATTGACTGAAAATGCAAAAGCTAGACAGTCGAAAAACCCAAAAGATCGAGAAGTCTGTACCTTCCAAGTACCTCAGCCAATGGGGAAAGGAAGAGCGTTACATGTGGCTGGAGAATTAGGATAAAATGCGTCCTCCAGAAAACTGAGAGACCCCAGAGGAGAATGCCCCCGTGGACTCTCCCTTCATTGCAATCAAGTCTTTGCAGGACTCCTCTGTCTCCTTTATGAACATCCACCTCCGGCTACGGGATATTCTGCACACTTTGGAGAGTTTGCAACTGAAAACCCCTTCATAAGAAAAGTGAAAACAAAAATAAAGATTACATATCTTGGTCTTTATGATAGAAATGTCTTTTTGGTTTTCCAGTAATATAAACTGCAATAATCTACTTTTTGTGAGTAAAGAACTGTAGGATCCATTCTTCAAATGACTGTTGTGAACTTAAGATTTGACTATTGTATTTGCATCACTTTGTGACCACCACTTCTTGTAGCAACTGATTTAAGGCTGTGTGCCAGCCTGTGCTGTTGTTAATTTTGTTAAAACCAGGTACAGTAGATCGACAGTGGTGATTGCCTCCTGTAAATCATCTCTAATTCAACAGTGACAACATTAAAATATTTAGCCAATAGCATAAAGAAAAGAAAATATTTTTATGTACAGAGCGTTGTAATGTCTACCTAAACCAGTACTAAATAAAGTGCTAGCCTACTTTCTGCTGGGAAAATCTCTTTTGAAGCTTAAGATAAAAGCACTTTTTAAGCTTAAACACCACCCTACTGTTTCATTCTTACTTTCTAACAAGCACTTTAAAAAGCACAACTAAAATGCAACTGACAAACTTGAAAAATCTTTTGTGTTGTTCCACTTGAATGATCTAATGAGAAAATGGCTCAGTTCTGTTGTAGCTAATGAGGTATAACATCTTCACTGAACCTGAATATGAAACAGAGATTTCTCTAAAGATATAGCCTTAACATACTTCTACTGCTTTACGCATTCTGCCATGTTTTTATTTAAGTGATGTCCAATGAATAAAAGCACAGAACAGTTTTGAAATAAAACATTTACACGTGAAATTACTCAATCCAAAAGTGCTTTGAACTCTGTGTACAAGCATGGTGGCTTCAAGTGGGAAAATGTGTTTCACTAATTTACTAAGGTCCTGGGTCTGCAAACAGAGATATTAACGTAGCCAGACAGAGATCTGTGATAACACATTTTTGACCGATGAAGTTCTGAGACAGAACCAAAGAGCGCATGGATGTTAACCTACCTGGTTTCAGCAGTGACCTACTATCAACATGAAGATTTGGTGAAACAGTGAAGATAGCACTAATACCAGTATCAAGTAATAGCATTTATTCTGGTAGTACCTAGTGTATGGGAGTACCCAGCCAAACCAGTTTCAGAGCACAATAGGTGAGATGCAGGGAGTTGTCATCCGACTCAGCTTCATCTCCTCCTTGCCTTATCTACGAAGAGATAACTTGGGGGGAGCTGAAAAAACGGCTCAGCCTCGGGGCTGTCTCAAGATTGCACCACACTGAGAACCAAAACCCCTACCTTGAATACTCCCTTAACAAACAAAATGCCCTAAGTCCCATCCCCGCACTATGTGTTCTGTGACTCTGAGTGCTACACATCACCAAATTAGCAACAGAAACTAAGGAGCCATCACACGACCAGAGACAAATATTCCAGACAGTGTAATCCACTCAGGCATAATCCCGCACCCCCATCGCATCAGGAAATATAAACCGTAAGGTTTGGGGAGAAAAATGGGGAATCTTCCAATGATACAGCTGGCCTGATTCATCCCCCCCTTGTCCAGGATGCAGTACAGGGTAATTTCCCAGGGACTGAGTGGCCTTACCTGAGAGAGAGGGGAAGTGATTAAGAAACGTATGTATGGTATATGGCATGCCATTAAGATCATGATTGGTGCACTCTTCTAAGATATTAATATCTAGCGCGCTTGTTGTTTATGTTGCTACTTTTTGGGATCACCTGTAGGTTGTGATAGTGTGTTGTGCTAATTGCTTTTAAATTGCAATAGTGTATTTGCCATTGTACCCGTAGAACCTGCAACAGTGGCGTATTGGACCAGTGAGTGAAGAACAAATAAATCGTTAATTTGAACCTCTCAGTGAAGTCCTTTTTCTCCCTCCACCACACCTAGAAGCTATTATCCTGCTAAAGGGCTTTATTTATACAATAGAATCATAGAATGGTTTGGGTTGGATGGGACCTTAAATATCACCTAGTTCCAACCCCCCTGCCATGGGCAGGGACACCTCCCACTAGAGCAGGTTGCTCAAATAATATGTTTATGCCAAGAAATTTATACAAGGATACAATAAGGACATAACCCATAGGTGTGGGCAATGTAAGGTAACAGCAAAGGGCTTAGATTCAGTGCATCAAGTAGTATTTGCAGTTCAGCAAGAGTTTAGATGTGATTGGGCATGGTGACAACATCACAGCAATAAAAAAATTAAGGAGACAATTGGAGTATAATAACCCCGTGGTGTAGGTGTCTACTGGCAGTGCTTCTTATCTATAAAGCAAAGAGGTTTGAGGAAAAGCTGGACAGGTTGAAGAGGACGGGAGAATAAAACTGATCGTAATGATGCTTCTCATCATCCTTAGTACTTACGTGTAAAAGAGCTGTTTCTGTGCTCTGTAAATATGAAAACATGACATGAAGGGAGAACTGGCTTGAAGAACACAGAGAGGGAATAGACTCTAGATCTCCTCATTACTCTATTGATCCTTCTGGGGAAACCGATGGTTAAAATGCATACTGTGGTCTTTTGAGCTGCAAGGAAAGAATTCTGTCCATCAAACAAATCTCCAGAGAAGTTTCATGCTGTGATACAGAAAACACAGGTCTGCTGTGGGAGAACAAACTCTTTCAGTGAGCGGGGTCTTAGTGATAAACAGAACCACGGAGACAATGAACCTTCTGTTCACAGGAGACACGTGCTGGGCCAGCCTGCTCTCTGACTCCTTGCTGTTGTTACTGTTATTCTTGTATTTAGGAAACCTAACAGTGAATCCTACTAAAAATCTCTGTTTCAGTGAATTTATACTGTAAAATGAGATGAGGCACACCCAATGAATGCAGACTGGCAGATGGATGAGCACAAGAAAATAGCAAGCAATAAAATTGGTCAATGTGACAGACAATGGTCACAGCAGGTGCCCAACTGTTGTGAAGCTTTCTTTTAGTTTCATAGTGAGAATTTCAGAGCAAGGTTTGGAGTAAAACAATAAGATAACTTGTCCAGGAAGCCCGTTCTCAACAAAAGGAGCAGCAAAGGTGGAAATATGGCAGTGAAAAAGGGGTGCTGATGACCTGTAACAGTGGTCAGCTCATGGTATGCAATTGCATCCCAAGGCATTAGGACATGGCCTAACTCTCAACAAGCAGCAAGACTGAACCACAGCGATGGAGACGAGTACTTTGATGAGGAGGGACAGTTAGAGCTAACACAAAGCAACAGGCTTACGGGCAAAGCAATAAATGAAGAGTACTGCCTGTGTTAAAGTATTTCCAATGGATACAGATGGGACAAGATAGTATCTTTCAAGACAAGATACTATGATATTGCATTATCAAATTATAGTTGAAAATATTTATGAAGGTAACTACCAGCAAGAAGAGAAATTGGAATCAGGTGTGCCAAGAATCCCCTATACCAAGAGAAGACGGACAGAAAAGTTATAATGGTGAATATTTCACTTTGAAATCACAGTTTAAAACACTGATGCAGCATTGCTGTGATACTGCATTATGTAGTAACGGTACAAGAGAATTGGGTCCCTCTGAAACTTTTATAAAAAATTCTCAAACACAGATACCTGGTGACTGTGGAGGTACTTCTTTGCCTTCTGTTCTTGTTCCGCATGGATGTACTTGCATGACACTGGTAGTGCATCTGGTTTTAAACTGAAAGAGGGGAGATTTAAATTAGATGTTAGGAAGAAATTCTTTACTGTGAGGGTGGTGAGACACTGGAACAGGCTGGCCAAGGAAGTTGTGGATGCCCCATCCCTGGAAGTGTTCAAGACCAGGTTGGATGGGGCTTTGAGTAACCTGGTGTGGTGGGAGGTGTCCCTGCCCATGGCAGGGGGGTGGAACTAGATGATCTTTAAGATCTCTTCCAACTCTAACTATTATATGATTCCATGAAATGTTCGGTTTGTATTCCAATTAACTATCATAGGCACTTCAATGAAGGTATCACAACACCCAAATTGAAGGCATCCTCCTGGCAGGGTTTGAGAAGGAACATGTTACAGGTTCTCACACTCAGAATTCTGTGGTGAAGAAAGGGAGCAGATAGTATGTCTTTTATTTTTGTTGATTTTCCTAAGCCTGAGACTGCTTCTCAGGGTCTATTTAGAAGAAAAAAAATATCTATTTTAATGATGATAATCACATTAGGCATCCATTATAAGTGACATGAATATTGCCCTTGGAATTTGAATAACATTTGCTTTATTTGTTCCAGGGGCTCATAGTCATCTGTCATCCTCTCTTCTGCATTTACCGGCAGTGAAAACACAAGCAATGAACAGTAGTTTTTCTTGAGAGAACAATGTACAAAGAAAATACAAATTAACCCAGAAATGGAGACTTTGTCTGAGAAGTCAATCTGGTAGTATCTTGGCTACATCAATAAATGTCTGAACCAAGCCTTTCACCAATGATACTCCCCTAGAAACAGAGTCCAAACTATGAATAAATGACTATATACCTTTGAGCAGTGCTTTTCAACTTTAAGCGCACATGAATAACTGACACTTTGTACTGATAAAGTGGCACGCTATGGGCAAATCTATACCTTCCTCATCAAATCAACCCAGACCACCGCAGCTTCTCATGGCCCTCACCACATGGAAGGATTCAAGTGCACTGTGCACCCTGCAAAGATGTGAATAGGAAACAGCTTCACAGAAGGCCAAGTGTTGAGATGCAGGCTTACTGCAGACAGAAAAGGCTAGCAATACTTTTCTATTTTAATAGACAACGTTAATGAAAATGGCAGGTGGTATGGTATCTGAAGTGCGGACCATAGCGGCAGGTACTAACTGACATTTACTAACACACTGTGAGATGTACTTCTTAATCCAACACTGTATAGGAGACAGCTGAGCCCAACACCTTGATCCTTCAGAAGAAAGTCAAGGCCTGCAATTCTAAAGAAGGAAACCCTGGAATAGCAATTTCCCAAGAGGAATCTGTTTGTCTTTTTTCTTTGTGAAGAGTATCAGTGTTCTTGCCATTACTGCGTAACATTCAGTTTGCTTGACATTCTCCTGCCATTTTGTCATCCATTTCAGAAGCCAGTTCATTTCCCACGCTGTATAACCCTTTGAAAGTTGGTTTAAAAAATGTCCTAAGTGCAAAAATATTCTTTAGAGTCAACCACTGAAATCAGAGTGCATGACTGCACCATATGTACTACTGCTCCAACATGCCCAGATGAAACTAACCCACATTTTTTCTCAAAACTTAACAACAAAAAATGTATTTTTGTCTCCATTTATGTTTGATGCTACTTCAAAGCTCAGCAGTGATAAGACACTTAAATACATAAAGCTGAGATGCTACAAACTTTGTGCAAACACTTGAGTTCCACTTGTCCTTTTGTGGTTACCAGGAAAGCCTCTTCTACTACGTGAAAGCGTTAGCTGTCTCCTGTCCCATAGCTACGGGATTCATAAAATACATAGAGTCTTTTTTACTGTGTTCTAATAGTTTGTTCCCAGGGGTAAAAAAGGCAAACCAACAGTACTATACTACAAAACAGAAGCATGTCTGGAAAAAAAAAAATAATCTGAAATTTCCTTTCAGGATTTTTTTCAAGGAGCGATGTGCAAAACAACAAAGATTGCTATTGAGCCATTTTAAAAATAAAATCAAGTATATCAGAAATCCTTTAACATTTTTTGATCTTTCTTAACAGATCTGATCTGCTTTGGAATATTGAAAGGACAGCCCATCACTGCAACATACTCATGCAAACACACACATTTTAAATTTATCTTGCATCACTATGAAGAAGAGTATGCCGAAGAATGAGTCCCTTCTGATCGCAGTATGGCACCGAGACAGGCACAGCGAGGCAATGTGATCATCATGCATACTGTGAAGCTTTCAGCCTTAAACCAATAGCAGGTACTTAGGAATGACCTGGTTATGGAGAAATTCTTAACCGTTTTAATGATTATACAAGAGTAAATATTCAGTGTATAAAATTAAATACACGTTTAGTTTATTTAACAATGCAAAGAAATATACTCACTGGATTTTGGTGTTTTGAGATCACCTTAACATTGGGAATAACTTGAAGTTTTTCTAGTTCACATGATTCCTGTCCAAAAGTTTAAAGAGACACCATATGTCAGGGGTTCTCAAAATCTTGCAACTGGTATATATATTTTGGGGGAAATACTGGTAATTTTATCAGGGAAATCCATAGAAGAAAATGGGAATTTTGTCTGAAAACAGTCCACCATATTTAGCCCACTGAATCTACAGCATTAACAAAAATATACTGTACTTGAATTCTGTTGAAGTCCAGAAAGAGTTTCTGTAATTTTACCAAAGGTTGTAAACTGATCAGTTCTCATATTTGGTTTTGCTCCAGATGAAGAGTCAAAAGACCATTCTGTCAAGCAACGAAACCTTGTGAAATTATTTTAATGTGCTTATGGTCCAATACCAACTCCTGCAGAAACTGGAGATCTTCAAGTCCTTCAATTTGGCTGATGTAGTTTCCTTTAAAACAGAAGTAAAGACATGGAATCATCTTTAATGGATTTGGATTCCTTTCCAGCAAAAAATTATCTTAAGCAGAAGCAGCTCATAAACTTTCTGAAGTACTTGTATGTTGCTTTGGACCACTTCATTGTCAGTGGAAGACAGTGTGTTTGATTTCATCTATCGTCTACCTATCCACCATCTCTAAAGCAAAATATCTTCCTAAATAAAATATGGGCACATTGAGGTACAAGGCTTAGGTCAATCATTATTTTTTTTTTCCTAGAATATCTCACAATTGATAAAGGAGGCAACATTCATAAAGAAGATAGTATCCACTTAGTAGGAAATTAAAAGCAGCTGTAATAAATGGAAAAATAAAGAAATTGACAGTAAGGAGCAAACACTTCCAAAAACCTGTTGAAAAGAGCAAATGCACCTCAGGGGGCATTGAAAAATAGCCTGAAAGTATATCAATAACAGAAGTCTTGACAATTATACTGGATCATTACTAACTGAAGATGGTAGAAGTACCAATAAACCTGAAATGAAGCACAGTTGTTTACTAAACACTTTAGTGCTACATTTGTGGGGAAAAAAAGGGCAATGTTATTCATATCATACAGTAATAATGAAATAATTTCCATTCCAGTATTGACTTAAAGGTTATTAAGTAGCAGCTGCTGAGCTAGAATCTGACATGTTTAAATGAGTGACTAAGTAAGTCACATTCAAAAAATCTGGCTGAGAAGCACCATGGAACATTTATATTGACTTATACTAAGTTTGAGAACCTAGAACCTCAGCCAAGTTTCAGGGTCCTGCAAGAAAGCTAAAATTTGTCATTATTTAAAAAGGGAAAGGGGAGGAAGCTGGAAGGCCTTAGTGTAAAAAAATTCCTCTCATCAGCAAGAGGGGCATTCCTACAGTTACTGAACAATTTCAAGTCTTTTTGAGCCCCCAGTCTGTGTAAAGAATGTCCACCCCTCACGAGGAAGCAGATAAGCAAAATGAGCACAGAAATTTGTCACACTATGATGGAAGCTCAGCCAGTCCATATCCATGTGTGCTTCTGCCAATGTCCCTTTTCCCCAGAAAATCTGAAAACAAACTCATGATTTTCCCACACTCCAGATGCTGAGCATATGCAAAGAATGAAGACAAGAAGAGCTGGGTGAAGTCTTAAGAAGCATGCACACAACAACTAGATTTTGGAGGATTCTCTGATGCTCTGTCATTGTTACTTTTATAAAACTTGATCAATGTATAGAGGGAATTCTGCATGGTGACTTTGCAAGACTTATCTGATATAACAAAACTGAATTTGACCACGGATGTTGCCTTATATATGCAGAAATAAGTAAATGAATCCTGACATGTCCCAAAAGTTTCAGAGTGCACAGATGAGAAATGCAAACTGAAAGGCAATTTGAAAATGCTCTTTAGGCTGATCTAACTTTGATGGCAAAAGGAAGAAGAAAGATGTATGACCGTCTCCTTCAGAGGATGACGAAAAGAATATAACTTATGAAATGAGCAAAGGAAAGGAGGCTAATGGCAGAATGAATGACTGCTTAGACTAAACACAGCATTGCGGAAGAATTTTGGATGAATATACAAAAGCCTTCTTTACATTCAAAAAAAGGTACTGCAGTCTGAACTGGCTGAACTCATTGATTCTAACAAGGGGTTGTGATTGCCATCAGAACACTCTACAGTGTATGGCAGCTGAATTTTCACAGGTCAGGCTCAAGGGACTGAAATACCATCTAAATATATTCCTCATTATCTGAATACATTCCTAAAATTTTGTAGTGTGATGTTGTACAAATTTAAGTAATGAATGAAAACAGAATACAAATGGTCAATCTCATCAGAGAAATGTGTACGCACTCTCCCAGATCAAACCAGCAGCCAGAGATAGGCAAGTGGTTCCCTTATTCAAAATGAGATCCTTTGTAGGAAGGTGAAAAAAGCTTCAATATATGCCTAACCACTTATGCAATAGGATCAAAAGAACAGATGACAGCAGTCTGGTATAGTTACTTTGATGAAGAAGTGGCCTAACAATTTGTCTACAAAGACCTCAGGAAAGAAGAGCCAACTAGATGATGCCAAACATAACATATGTGTGCAAAACAAAAAAAAACCCTAATGTATTGGGTTTCTTTAAGCTAGGAGGCAAAAAAAAAAGGGAAATCCAAAGCTACTGACACTGAAGATATCTCTTTCCTCCTCTGTGTAGTAAAGGAGAGATAAAAGTATAATTTAAAAGGTGATGGTACTTGCTTCCTTTGGCAAGTCCTTGCTGTCCATAGCCACAAGACATAGCTGTCCATAGCCACAACCTTTCAGTACAGCTGCTGGCTATTTGTTACCTGATTTGGGAGCTTTTGTCCAGGCAGTATTGATTCAATGTGCTTGTAGTTCAGACGCAATACCTGTAAAAAGGAAACCTAATTAATCAAACAGAACGTTCCTCTGCTAACACATTAGCAAAACTGCCAATTACATTTTTCTGATTCAGAAATTTGATCTTTAGAAAGATGACTGATCTGTTTAAAGTGCTTAAAAAGGTTTGGTGCAATTAATTGATTTCGGATCAGATTACTGCAACAATACTGTAAAGTTGAAACAGTGGTTGCAATCAGCTTTGTGATGATTGATTGCTGTTGTTACAAAAACCCACAAACAACAGGGTATTAAAGGAGATTAGACTATTTTCCATCAAAGTAAATTAGTTTATTATTAATATTATTACAAAAAAATAGAAAACATGTGTCATTACCTACTCAATTCCACCAGAGTGTTAACACTGATATTCCTGGCATGGCGATACTGTTGCCAAAGGCCCTCTAGGCTATTTGAGATCAAAAGATGAAGATTGTAGACTATGCCATGAAAATTGTCTTCACATTTTATATCAGGTATAGACTTTCAATGACAGCTGCAAGATAGTGGGAAAGAATAAAATATAAATATGTCCCTAAGATGACAAAAACATATATATAACCCACAGAAATACTTCCCTGAAGATTAATTTCAGGATGATGTCTGCAAACAAATGTGATTAGTGCTGTGGAAAATACTTTTGTTGCACAACAGTGGCTGCCTCGCCGAGTGCACATACCGGTGTTTGGTTAAGGATGCATTACATGCACACAATCACAGGTCATTTTTGCTCTGAATTCCTCCAGATCCACAACAGACAAGGCAGGTTTTTATGAAATCAGAAGACTGGAGAAGAAGCATGGCACATATATATGTGTCTGTTCTCACTTTGGCCAAATTTGTTCTGAAAGGAATCAGATCAGATGGGTTTCGATCAAATAAAATCTCTCTCCTAGATATACGTGGTCTGGAGCCAGTACCCTATCTCTCCTAGACATTTTCTGTCAAATTGTGTGCAGGCAGCACCACTCCCAAAAGGAAAAATGGAAGCATCTAGAGAAAGAATATTTCTTCAACAAAACAGCAGAAAATAACCCTTTGTGATGAAAAATGACACTATGGATCAGTCTAGGGAATTTCGCCTACAAATGCTAGGGAATTATCAGGCATATTTGCTAAATACAGATTCTAGCTTTACATTTTCACACTCTAACTACAATATTAGATGCTACTTTTAATAAATAATGCATTTCTGAAAATCAGTGCACCTGATATTAGAGGTTGTCCAATTTAATTTTTGCATTTTTGTGAAGTCTGAGTGTCCCCTTCTATCTGCAATTATGTCAGAGGTGAATTTGCCTCCAGCCAAATCTTTTGCACTTTTTTGTTCTGTTGGCTCCTATTAAATGCATTTAAGGTGATGTCTGCTGTATTAATGCAGATCTAGAACTATGACAGTAATATAGGCAAGAAACATTTTACAATTCAATGAATTAAAAATGTTTAAAATCAAAGTAACTTTAAAAGTGCTATTTTGTTCTTCATATGAGCAAATCTGGATGACTGTTTTATCATGGAACAAATTAACAGAGATAGACTGTGTTCTCTCAGTTTACAATACAGATTTGTAAGTAATGTACACTAATTTCATAGGTGTTAGAAATGATTAAGCTCCAAGTTAAAGCCTTGGGAACCCTAGCAACGTGCCAGGACATTATTGTCCTAGGTATTATTACAAAAAAAATAAGGCAACTTGTACCCGAAAATGACTAAAGAGAGACAGAAACTGACAATTAAGTATTACAGAGTATATGAAAAGATTACACACATATTAACAAGTCTGATCAGCTGGGTCTTGATTTGTTAAAGACCTATTTTTAAAAAAGTTATAGTAATAATCTGCATATATAATAATGTACTACTGCGATGCCATCTAAGCTTTGAGAGAGAGATGGAATAATACAAATAGTTGGTAGTGATTTTTTTCCCAGACTATTCATTTTCTACTCATGTCCAAAATTATCAGATTAGTTAAATCCCAAGTAGAAAAAAAGCATGGGTTTATTAATATAACTTTAAAACATATGGATGCATTCAAAATACTTTGTTTTCAGCTCCTTCTTCAGCTGGCATCTGCATGACTCACAACTGAGAAATCACTTAACAAAGTCCAGATATCTTCATTTAGGTTTACAGCACTTTTCAACACTCAAGGCACAAAAAAGGCCCTTAAAGTGAGTGAAAACTATACCGACATTGCCTTAAAAGCCTTTGTGCTCTCACACAGTTTTATAGAGTCTGAACATAAATAAGAATCAGGGCCTCAGTCTCCAATTAGTGTCTGAATCCAGCCAACAAAGTTTATAATACATACATTGTCATTCGAGGTAAGCTGAAAAGAACTGGAACTGCTGCAGGTGTCATTGTTATTTGATATGAGTTGCAGAATTATTCCATGGATTGTAAACCTTGATTTAGCCTACCTAGTACACGATGTTTATCTCTGCAAAACATTTTGAACCCAGTCCCCCTGGAGGGCTCAGTACCTCCTTCTCAGGAGTGAGTATCAATCCAAAAACATCAGACTGGGGTTCTCATCAGTTCAGGTTCCATGGTGAAGATGGATGAATGAAGCACCCACAGCCAGAATGTCCAACTATGTTTAAGTATAGCATCCTCTATACTTACACAAATGTAATTTCTAATGTAATAAAGAACAAATTAGTTTTGAAATAGTTAATATTTACCTTTAAATGATGTATATCTTGGTTGGTATGAACAAAGTTCTTACTTATGTAATAAGTAATAACTTAATAAGCCCTATTAGGGAGTAAGTTTTCTTTAAATAAACTAGAGATGTAATTCTGTTGCTCTCAGTAGAAATGTAATGAGCATAAGATAGATTTTCAAACACAGGTCTTTTGAGGCTGATAAGATGGTTGTTATTTACACTGTGTCTTGAAAGTTTGATTAGCTTTGAAATTCCTTGAAAAATAAAGGAGAAGCACTTACTATAAAGTGAGCTATAATAGAAAAAGGTGGCTGATACCGAAGGTAAAACAAGTTACAAGTGACACGGTGTTACTGGGCCCAAATGTAACTAGATCAATCATCAATAGATGAATTAGATCACTAAACATAGAAAACTATGCACATTTAATAAGAAAAACTTATTTTGCTGGAACATAACTTGTCTGCCTCACTTCCTTTCTTCAGTTCTGCTAAAGATACACTCAGATTTTTTAATATTTGAAAAACTCACTCTGTTGGCAGTGAGTAAAAACTCATTCTCTAAAATATTTCACTATAAAGAAATATTTCTGCTATGTCCCAGCTTAACAGCCTGCATTATCACTGCCACAGTAAATATAGTACCATCTAGTGCTGAAATGTAGTTTTAACCTAAAGTGAGTTCTTAGAGGTTAAGACAAGGCTCTATTTCTTCTATTTGTGTGAGATTGTTGTTGCTAAATGACACCCATCTTAAATGCTCTAGTTTTTCCGGGTTGGAAATTTTGAAGAGTGTTGGTCATCCAGATTTAAGACAGGGATTTGTAATAAAACTCAGTATTAGAATTGAAAGAAACCAACCAGTCAATTAATCTGTAAAATAATTCCACCTACTTATTCTATGCTCAGTTCCTATGTCTACATTTCCAACTATCATCAATGGCAATTTCTTGGATGCAGGATGTGATACTTCCCTTTCATACAACAGAGCTACTAATTTTTAATAAATTTCAAAAAAGTTCAGCTTCTCCTCCAAAAACAAGAGCTCTAAAATGTAAATGTGCCAGCTCCCAAATGTCCCTTTACAGCTGAAGCTATCTGAACAAAGACATTTTTTCTTGTCTGCATTAGATCTTAGTTTTGTTCAATTTAAATCCTTCTGCAATACATGATTATCTTAGTGGCTAGTTTGCTTTACACACCCTCATTCTTCAACAGGACTTTAATGGAAACGTGGTTTCAGCCTAACACCAAGGCTAGATATTTAGTCTAGAAGAGGCTGAGTGCAAAGTCAGAGCAGAGTTTATCCTAACTTTATAGTTCCTCATGTTTTTTATATACAAACTAAGTACTCTTTTCTCTATATTTAACAAATTCCAAAATTTTCTTGTTTGAAATATTCTTGAATAGAAACAAATAAATGTTGATATCAAACATATTTTGCTGCCCAGGTTGAGAAATGTCTTTCTCATACAGGATTTGACTTTAGACATCTGGCAGCAAGCTTCATATAAAGATGAGGTTGTCGCTGATGCACTCTATAATCTATTTGCATAACTACTACTCCCCCTTTCTGATAATACTACAGTATGTTAGTCAATCATCGCACAATGGAGAGAAGAAAAGATCACAGAGTCACAATCAAAAAATCCAAATGGTACTGTAAAGGCCCAAAATATCCAGTATTGTATTGAGATTGTATCAAAGACAAATAATGGCTTAAATATTCAATGCTGTTAGACTGGCTTTGGTGATGACTAAAGAACATATTTTGCTATTTTATTTTCCAAAGTATTTATCTTACCCTTTATGAGTCCCTTCTCTCTAATGTCACAAAACTTACATGACATATGCTAAAGCATTAATTTTCCCGGCAATTTTTCTAAACATTAATTCCCTAATGCACACAGAATGAAATGCTGTACTTATCAACAGAAATGTATTTTCCTTTAGCTATTCTATATTCTAATAACAAGTTGAACTGACAGAGGAGCTTTTAACCTTTCATACTGGGTAGATTAACATGATTTCAGCTGATGGATCAGAACAGGTTAGGATAACCTTGGATCGTCCTCCGCTGACTCTTGAAGCTTTCTGTTAGCTCAGTTTCCTAAGGAAACAAGGCTAATGTGACTGTGCTATCTGTATATCCATTTGCTAGCCTTACCACTAATTTTTAAACCTATTGGTGAGTTTTGGCTCTATCAGACAAGCACTACTCAACTTCCTACAAACCCCATGAAAACAAGCACCTGAATTAGAGTTATAAACTGATGATTCCAGCGAAGGAAAGGCTGCCACATTGGCTCAGCTACAATGCCAGACACTAGAGGATCCAGGAGAGACCTGCTCTGAATGATCTGAGAAACTCTGAGAGCTCACACCTGATTAGGCACTGGATAACCGAAAGATAAGGCTCTTTCTTAAGGCAAACCAATTTCCTTCAGTCCTGCGGCTCATCAAGTGCCTGCTTACTTAGTTTATAATTTTACGTAGTCTTTCAAGGTGATAGATACTGTTCAAAGGGTTATTCTCAATATTTGCTGGTTTGAAATTAGACTTACTAGCTCTCTTCTTGCAATCTGTTTTTGATATTGATATTTAGTATTTGGTAGTGAAATTTTAATCCTGCCTGATCGTGGAATGGATTAGTTAAGAGAGCTCAATATGCACTTTGCAAAGCTCATTTGGCTTTAGACACGAAATATGCCTAAGCCTCTGTATTTTAGGGCAGGGTATATTTGAAATTAGAAAACTGTGTTGCTGTATGCATTACAAAACTTATGTTATAGAATTTACTAGGAGAACTAATGTTCCAGCGTTATACTTTTGTGACATCAGTAAAAAGTTGGGTTCAAAATTGGCAGAATAAATTAACTAAGCATGGCTACTGAATTTTCTAATGAAAAGTTCTCAGGGCCAATCTCTACTGATCAGGGAGAGAAAGAAAAGGAGCTGGCTGCAATTTCCTCAATCAGTCTGCTTCCGTCATTATCCTTGCCACCAGTGTTCTTGCTCTTTAAAAAATTGGTAAATATTCTTTTGAAATACATCCAGAGCATTTGGAATTCCGGGAATCCTTAAATGAAGCAAGTAGATTAAGGACTTTGTCGTGCCTTAGGAAGCAATTCCTTAAAAAAACAAGCCAGTGTATCTCATAAGCATGTCCTTTATAGAGCCTTGGTGTTTTAAAAGGGGCACTTTTCATATGCTGAAAGCAGTCAAAAGTGACACAAAAACTTAAGCTAAAAAATGCAATGGCTAGTTAGGACAGGTTTAAAGATGCAGAAGGTTAAACACTAACCACTTCATCATTACACACTTTTTCATTTACAGTTAATAAATCTCCACCCTTTCACATTTACAGACTAAAGCGAATGTTCATGAGCCCTACTGGATCAGAACACGGCCACTACAGCAGAAGTGAATGAAAAATAGGAAAAGCGATAGCAGTAAGAATAAAACAGTTGTTGGAAACACAGATTACTGAAAATGAAAGTTAAAACTTCACTGAAAACTTGGTGGCTAATGTAATCAGAGATCATAATCAGGATCAAATGAAATCCAAGCAATCCTTGAGCCTATGTAAGGTTTTTAAAATAGTCAATCAGAATACAGACGAGGAAGGTAGTTTCAATGCAGATTCTTCTTTGCCTTTGGAAAGAACCTTGACAAGATGCTCATAATTTACATGGATAAAGAAATACTTCATATTTCATTAATAAATTAAAAGAATCTAAAACTGGAACTACTAATGTTAACACTTTTAAAGCAGGCATTTTTCAACCAAGGATGTTAATGAACCAGTTGAAGAAGTTTCTGAGACACTCATCAATTCATTTTATGCAAATGATGGTATGCTTGGGAAGTTTTAGAAGGTTAGAACAAACAAATTATAATAGTATTGAGGATAAATAGGATGATCAGAATAGGTCAGCTAGCTTGATATCATTCTTAGATATCACAGAAAGGCTGATATCTACACAGTAGATATCAGAAACCAGTAAATAATTGCAACTTAATGGTCTTATTAATAGATGCCAGTATGGTGCATAGGAAACAAAAATTAATATTAAATTGCTTTTGATGAAAATTTAAAAGTATTGGTAAGATTAACATCTTCTGCCTGAGAATGTAATAAAAAAATTATACCCAAAAGTGAAGGAAACTCTTGTTAAATAGACAAGAACTATTTAGACGGTGGATCTCTAAATCTAACTAAAGAAAGAAAATCTTCACTTTATAGAGTATTTTTATTGATGTTCTGTTCAAAATACTCAATGACATAGTGAAAAAGAGCAGGAGTGCCTTCCTGGTAAATTGAGAGATGACATAAAGATGTTACTAAGGTCAGCTATAAACAACAGTTTTATGATAACTAACAGGGTGACCCTATTTAAAAAGCACATTTCTGCATAGAACACATTGTAAATTCTGTAGCTAGGAACAGGGAAATTCACACTCACACAATGAAAGACTATCTCAGGAACACTGAAAAGGACTAGAACTAATGGTAGAAACCCAGATGAATACAAGCTTGTACGGTTCCCACAAGGACATGCGTGTCAGATAACATTTAACCATTGGACAAGTGAGTAGGACTAGGCAAGTGGAATTATTTCTGGGTATGTCATTATCAGTCCAGCGCTGGAAGTTTTTGTATAGATTTGCAGAAGGCCATATATAAAAAACATATGGACATAATGAAAAATGTTCAGAAAGGAACTACGATGCTGTCCTGAGAAATAAAAAAAACACTTTATAATGAGACATTTAAGAAGCTCGACCTAACTTAGTTTTTTTAAGAAAAGAGAAAGTGGAATATTTTGACTAAATAAGGAAAAGACTTTTGGTCCTTTAGAAAATCTGGTTGTGCTCCTTTAGAACACTAGAAAGAGACAGAATGAGGCCCAGTGGATGAAATCTGATCGTAGCCAAATTTGTTAGAGAAATAAGATAGATATGATACAGAGATAGGAGAGACCTGGTAGATTCACTGTTACTTGAAATCTGTAAACAAACTCTAAGACTGGGTTTCATATCAGCAAAAAGTATCAGCAACAGAGATATCTCCATCTGTACTGACTGGCTGGGCTCTCTGGTAAGATGTGATTCACTTCAACCTACAGTAACTGTCTATACTGTTAGGTGACTCATATCCCCAAACTATTTTTGTTTCTACACTGTCTATACATGGAATGTAGGGTGACATTCAAATGTGGCTATCTACACAGTAGATAAGCAAAGTTAGATGAAATGAATCCTAATCTGAATGGTTTACTGTAAAATCTGCTGTACCTCAAAGAGATGCTATGAATCATAGAATGGTTTGGGTTGGAAGGGACCTTAAAGATCATCTTGTTCCAACCCCCTGCCATGGGGAGGGACACCTGCCACTAGACCACTCAAAGCCCCATCCAGCCTGGCCTTGAACTCTTTCAGGGATGGGACATCCACAACTTCCCTGGGCAACCTCCTCCAGTGTCTCACCACCCTCACAAAAAAGAACTTCTTCCTAATTTCTAAACTAGATCTCCTCTCTTTCAGTTTAAAACCACTACCCCTCATCCTATTGCTCCACTACCTGACAAAGGGTCCCTCCTCATCTCTCCTATAGGCCCCCTTTAGGTACTGGAAGGCCGCTTTGAAATTGATGTAGAAATTACCATGTAATGCTTTCTTGCCTGCTTTAGGCATGAAGTCAATCTAGAAAATCTTTTTGTACCCCGTGGTCTTAAAAATCTATTAATGCTAAAAAGACAGTTGCACTTCAAAATAAGTAACTTAAATACCATCTCCATGGTATCCTGCACCTACTGTGAGGCATCTGGAAATGGCCATTCTCAGAGCTCAGGGACAATATAACTATTAGTTAGACATGAATACGTTCAGAAATATTTTTTAACCAAAAAGCATACAATCTTTAACCTAAGACAACAAAAGAAAACTTTTACAGAGATTCATCTAGATGTTGAACTAAATACATTAAACAGCATCAGCCCTAGCACTAAGTACCAGTTATTATCATGCATCTGTGAATCCACCTTGTTCTTGCAAATTTGAGGCAGAATTTTAGTGCAAGGAAATACACTGAGAAGGGGAGTTTTTTCTTCATCAGTCCTAGAATATTCTAACAGAGATACCTGAGGGAAAGAAAGGAAAACACTGTGTTAAGTATATAATATAACTAGACACAGTATACATACTTCACAACTTAGCATATAGTAAATGGCATAAAAATCCTGCTATTCTTGGAAGGAGAAGGTGATATATTGCTATACATAATTATTCACAGTTCTAGTAAGTTTAATAATTTACAAGACTCCTTTAGATCTTCCATATATCAATTTTTTAGAGTTTTCAGTATATAAGAGAATGTAGACCTCATTAAAATGCTCCCTATTAACTATAGTCTGGCTTTTTGTGAAGATGCTTATCTGCTTTTTTTTCCGAAAGATATGATCTTACTCAGCATGTGAGCAACATCGTTTCACCGTGACTGTGCTGTGATCGTGATTTATTAGCTAGATGGTATAACATACTCTGAGAGGCAATAAGGATTTTCTGCTTTGCTGTGAACTGAACTAACTACACATTTTGGCTGGATGCCTAAGAAACTCTGGAGAGGCACAGGTTTAGTGATATGTGTCACTCAACAGTTACCATGTCAACACACAGAGGTGACAGCAAAGAACACAGCAAAGTTAAAATTTTAATCGGATAAAAACCTAAGTAATAACAACAAAGAACCAGAGACTGGAACTGGTAGCTCTTATTATTTCTTTTTATATCTTAGTATGTATTGAAAACATTCATTGAAGCTTAATAGAGAGGCCAAACAGACAAGGCACCATCTTTTCAGATGTTTCCTGGGTGCCCTAATGGAGTTTTGTTTCCTATGTTGGTTTGTTGTTCAATTTATTTGAGAGGTATCTATTCAGACAGTACGCTGTTTGTCTGACTTTGACTTGTACAAAATATTAAATTTAGTTGTCAAATGATCATAAAAAAGCTTTTTAAAGCGACTTTCAAAGTCTCAAATTTGTAAGGTTTAACTCTGATGATTCTGACTGAGCACTTTAAATAACGTTAAAATGTATTGATTCAAAGGGAATAAAGAACAGAGAGAAACGTTTGTTCCAGAAGTTGGTTGAGCAATAGGAATGAATGAGAGGCAGTAAAAAGGCTAAGTATTGGCTTTCTCACCAGAGCTCCAGCCAACACAGCTGCGCTGCTGCAAAGGGGTACCTGCAGTCCCAGACAGACTAACAGTGTCTGTGCACCGCCCCAAGGCTGGGAACTGTCTCTGCTCCCACCCCTTATTCGCTGCCGCCGAGACAGCAGAATTAAAGCCAGGGCTTGGTTTTTGCTATCTGGCACAGGCCACCAGTAAATTTGTTAAGGGCAGCAAAAAAAGAAATGAATTATGCCTCAGAGATGTCTCTGAGCAAAGATGCCACAGAGTTTATTCACTTGGTGAGGCTGTGACTACAAAAAGAAGTGAAGGCCCTGGGATAACAAAGATGCCATAACATGATCATAAAGCTTCTTACATTGCAAGGGCCCTAGAATTCATAAGGTGCAGGACCAGATTTGAAGCCTTTATAACCATAGCCATGGTTAGAATGCTTTCCCAGGAATTTCAAGTGCTGGTATGTATCTTATGCCATGGGTTATGTGTGATATGTAAGATATTTATATCTTTCCTAGACCTTTTCAGCTGGTTCCAGCTCCGGTTGAAGAACTGCAGTTTGCTTAAGCCTCTCATGCCTTCAAAAGTGATCACTCAGTGTCATGGTTTAGGCTGAACTGGCCAATTACAGGTGACAGATGCTCTCCCCCCACTTCTCGCTCTGAGAAGAGAAGAGATAAAGAGATTTAGGAATTTAGAAGGAATAAGCTACTTTAATGAAATACTATAATAAATAAAAAGAAAACAATGGAAATAGATACAATATATACAAAACCATATCAAGCTTCCAGGGTGACGTCACCAGCAGGCACTGGAGAAGTCCCAGACTGGATTCAGCAATGGATGGGAGCTGGATTCTAGTTGTGGATGCTGTGAAAAATACATTATACAGTAGTATGTCTTATTGCCATTACAGTAAACTAAAGATAGCTGATTAACAGCAGTTGTGTCTTTCAAAACTTCCTCTGCAGTAAAATGTATTTGCAATTTTGGTCATGTTCAGCACATAGAGCCTAAGTGGCTTCCTTCTGCTTCCCAATCACATTTGCAAAATATTACGAGTGCTTCATATCCCACCTCAGAACGCATCTTCAATTTAAAACAAAATAATTTTAAATTACGCTAATTTTAATGAAAATTAAAACCTGGAAATCCATAACTTTATCTATAAGATGGTATATGTATGCATATACATACACACACATACATATAGGTATGAGGATAGATGGTGTGCTTTGTCACTTTTGTAGTTTTCCACTTCTGGAGTGTCTGTATCAAATAAAAATTATAACAAAATCTTTTGGCCAGGAAAAATTAAAGACATTACATGGAATTTCACTAAGAGTGAGATTCAATTTCAGATGAAAACGCAAAGCAACAGGTACCCACACATGTGCTTCTTGCCTAAGCTCTCATGTTAGTCAAGAGATTTAACTAATAAAGCCAAAGGATCCTGGAAGGCCATTCAGATGACCTGACAGGAGGAGTTTACGTTACACTAACTTGACTTTTTCTATAGGATCCCTTGACTATATTGACTAAAAATGGAATTCAGAATATCTACTGCTATTTCAGAGACCTTAAAAGTATCCTTCAGCAGCTGTTCCAGTAGGGTGCAGTTTTCTGTATCTCGTCATAGATATGTGGGGTGTCTTTGTCACGGAGACTTACAAGAAATTAAATGTGGCAGATGATAAACTCAAAATAAACTTTATTCTATCCCAAACTGCTTAAGACTCCAACATACATTAATAATCTACAAGTTCAAGATGTAAACTGGAATCATTACTACACAGCCAACTTAAAAATATGTGCAGTCACTCACCTAGCACAGCGAGGGCTCTCAGCCTCCAGGAGTTATCACGGGTGGTGACCCAAACTATGAGGAGAATCCTCAACTGCAAACTCACTGCTCTGAGAAGGACCAACCCAATTTGCCCTCTGGAGGCGTTCCATTTATACTCCAGTTGAATCTGATCTGTGGTCATACATGGTTATGTTAGTCCTCACTGGGTGAGGACCGTAACTCCCTTGTCTGTAGTGCCAGGTGGATTGGGCAGCCTCAACCCCAGACTGCAACTTCTAGATTTTCAAGAAGTTTTGGTCCTGCCCAGGTGCAGCTGCCACAATCTCAGATACCTTGAGGCAAGTAAAATGGCACCACACAGTTATATATCTATGCAACCGAATCCTATAATTGATTTCCACTGGCTATAATGAGAATCATGAGATTTCCAACAAGTTTGGAAAGATCTAAATTTCTAACAGACTGAGTTCCTGAACCTGTGTTTCTAATGGAATCTCAACAGCGATTACAAGAGAAGAAAGCTGAAATTGCCTTGAATACCTTGATTTATTACTTTTTTAATTAACTTTTTTAGGTTCTAAAGGTCCAGAAAGTAATATAGTATAAGATATTCAGACCACCTTCATAAGGAAGGGCAAGGAATTGCACCCACTTATCCTTGTACAGGACTCATTATATTGTATTCGCACAAAGCATAAAGATGTGGTAAAACCCAACCAGGCAGAGCTCATAATTAATCGAAAACTTCAATAAAAGCCCTTCTGCATGCATGAAAAAATCTATCAAATATAATTGAGAGCATAAAAACCTCTGCTACATTTTTAAGATCATGGAGTTCCAACAGTTAATCTTTAGGATTATCAAACACTTAGTAGTAGTAAGGGTATCACTGTTGCAGCAGCTCTTTTTTTTTCCTTTCCAAAGCATTTAGGCAGTTTATTAACCACAGAGCGCACAAACTACAGCCTTAGTGTACTACATCCCTACTGCTTTTGAATTTCTGCCACTGTATTTACTGACACGCAAGTAATGACCACTAGCAAGTAATTTAGCACAAGAAATGAGGAATATATTTTTCCACATACAACAGCTAAGGAAATTAGACCTGAATTAGATTTGGGTGGATGCCTGCTCCTCTAGGCTCCACAGAGGAGCTGAGGGAATTGTTCTACCTTGCCTAGGAGGGGCACGGCTTTGTCAGCATCTCTTCCGGAACGCTGCCTCCACAGAGAGCTTCCATAGAACACATTCCCACGGAGTAACGCCACTTATTTCTCTGTCCCTCAGCCCAGGGAGGACCGAGCCCTCAGGGCTCCCGCTGACCCGGCACCCAGGCCTGGAGTGCGGCCGGCTGTGGCGGAGACAGCCTCGCCCCGCCCACCGGCGGGATGAGAGCCAATCGGAGGCGAGTGACGGCCCCGTGGCCAGGGCGGGCAGAGGAGCAGCCAATCAGAAGCGTGTCAGTGACGGGTGGGAGGGGGCTGTCATATGGCCGGGCCGCAGCCATGGCGGTTCCCTCAGTGAGGGGAGGCTGGGGCAGCTGACACAGCCCAGAGGGCTGGGCACCAGTAAACTGGGACCCAGTAAAAGGGGTCCGTGGAAACTGGGTTGTTGTGTCCCTCAGCTGTGCCAGGCCAGGAGTCTGACAGCGACGCGCTAGAGACCTCCCCCATCCCTTTGCTGGGTGCCTGGCCCAGCGCTGGTGATTAATTGAAGCTGCGTGGCTTTTCCTCTTGCTGTGTGTGTGGGGTGGTGGAGCGTTGCTGATAAACTGGTTTGTGAAATGTCAAAAAAAATGAGAGTTTTATTATGGCTTGTGTATCTCCTTTGGTGAGGGAGGGGGTCCTGTCTGCGCAGCAGTTTATCTTCAGGAGGCAATGTAAGGCGGCTGGGCCAGGCTGCGGCACAGAAGCTTACTGTGGCTTTGCTTAAAGCAATTAGAAATAGGAGCGTGAGTCAAAATAGGCCATTCTTAATCCGAAAGGACCGTGTTAGAGCCTGGAGAACAAATCTAATGACTAGTGATGGAAGGAGCTGGGAGTGTTTCGTTTGAGGAAGAGGAGGCTGAGTGAGGGGAGACCTCATCACTCTCTACAGCTCCTTGAGAGGACACTGTAGAGAGGTTGGTGCTGGTCTCTTCTCACAGGTCATCAGCCATAGAACAAGAGGGAACGGCTTCAAGCTGCAGCAGGGTAGGTTTAGAGTGGCCATTAGGAAAGAATTCTTCCCAGAAAGAGTGGTCAGAGACTGGAATAGGCTGCCCAGGGAGGGGGTTGAGTCCCCATCCCTGAATGTGTTGAAGAGTCATTTAGCTGTGAGGTTGGGGGATGTGGTGTAGGGGAGAGCTTTGTAGAGAGGGGTTGGTGGTTGGACTTGATGATCCCAAGGTTCTTTTCCAACCTGAATGATTCTATGATTCTATGTCTACTGAACCATTTGCACTGGATTAAGTTTGTCAGTTTAAGAACAATTATAGTTAAATGATTATGGGGTTTTTTTTTTGTGTGTAGAACATTTCCCAGTGGTAGAATTGCTGAGCAGAAAATGGGATCTTCACTGAAACAATTGTTATCAAAGATGTCTGACTTGTGAGTAAGGAGGTGAAATTTATTGAAAATTGTTAAGTTTTCTATTAAATTCTTTCAATTAAATTTCTGTAATGTTTCTTAGCATTTTTAATGGAGAGGGAGAAAAGTTATTCAAGCAGCTTCTCCAGTTTTACCAAGATGGATCAATCGGTCTGTAGCTCCTTGCACTGTTTTTTTTATATCACCAGATGTCACTCCAAGTCCACATAAGAAATAGAGCTTTCATTTATTTCTACATTGTAAAAGATGTTCTGGTTTGTTCTTAGACTTCCCTATCCGCAGGTGTTGCATTTCTCTTACTCAAGGACAAATACATATATATATATATATATATACACATATACCACTTCTTCTAGCAGAAGTCTGTAATAAGGTAAGTCTATGACTCCGAATATGCTTGCCTGAATTAACATATCACAAGTACGTAATGGAGCAATTTGAAATTAAAAAGGGGATGTTAGTTCTCTGAAAATTGTGCACACTTTCTAATTCAAGGAAAAAAACAAAACAGTCATTTACTCTGAGCCTTCTTCAGAGGAATTTTTATGTAATTTTGCATCAGGGGAATGTGTTCTCTTCCCTTAAAGAAAGGGTTTTGTTTAGCAAATGACTCCTTTCCTTTCTCATTGACAAAGAATCTTAGGGGCAACCTTCTCACTAAATTAGTTTAGGCAGCTGGTACCATTCTGTGACCTGTTTGATATGTTTTAAACAGTAGTTGAATGAGCAAGCATTAAAACTGGACGTTGCATCCAAATTTAGATATTCATTAGTACTATCAGTAGCAAAATGCAACTGCTTTTGTTTCTGAGTCTCTAAAGGAATGACTCATTATTGGCAGTGAGGAAAGCCAAATGATCTAATTTGGGCATAGGGACTTCTTTTTGACTGGAAAACACTCCTCTCTTACCAGAAGGGAATTATTGTAAAAATCAACATTTTAGTGAAACACTTCGGTCCTTTCTAGGAAAGTCTGTGTGCATAATACTCTTAATCTCTTCAACTGCAGCAAACATGCAGGGCAGCATTACAATCATTAAGTCAGCTCATTAAAGACTAGCTAATTTTACCGCTAGATAATCTTGTGTTGGTTTATAAAGCTGTTAAAATGTATATTTTCATGTACAGTATTTAAAAAATGTCTGGCAGCAGTTGCTAGGTTTCTCCTTTAATATAAAGTATTTTCAAACCTATCACTGAATTAATCATTTCAAGTGTGTTATCTTTCACCTTCTGCTGTGGCACATTCTGCTCTAATTCTGCAAAAGCCTTTTAGTATAATTTGAAATCATTTCATACTGTAGTCAAAGCAACTGTTTAAGTGCTGATGGTGCTTTGCTACTGTATATTTACTTTTGGAATTGTCCTTGTAGTTTTGCTGACTTCTGTAGAAGCTTTTCAAACTGTAGTTCTTCAGATTCTCATAGATCACTGTGCAGCAGAGGCATGTGTTTCTGCCTCTGCCTTCTACTGATGTTGATCTTTTTATAGACTAGTAAATGATTTGGCTTCACTGGTGTTGTTAAAAGTCATCATTGTATTTGTAGAAGAGTTTCCTCCTTAAAAAAAAAATACTGTTTGTAATCTATGGGCAACTTTTTGTCTGCTTCTGCTTTGTATCACTGGAATATTCCTGACTTTCACTGTGTCATTAATTAATCCAAGTGCTTCTAGTATCATCTCTACAAACCTATGCATATTTAGATGAAAGGTCAGAATAAGTGGCAAGAAGCAATGATGATAGACCTCATATAAATGATTAAGAGATATTACATTTTAGAAACTAGGCTATCTATGTCTTTTCATTAATTAAACACTTTAGCTAGCTTTTACTATCAGGTAAGATATATGAGATAGGTTTTGGCTTTTTTTTTTTTCTAATAATTTTAGCAGTATAAATATTTTGATGTGAGATGTGGCTATGTCTTTGAAGTATTTAAAATAATAGATTTCTCATTAAGCACCTGGGAAATGCCACTGCTTCAGCTGTGATTGGAAGCAGTTAGGTTAGCAGGATAAGCACGGGCAGTAGTTGGAAACATGATCTAATTACATTGATGTCTCCACTTCATATGCAGAGACCATGCTCCCACTGAGGTCAAGATAAATATTGCTGAAACAGGACTGAGGAAGGCTTCTAACGTTTGACCCAGCACTGATGATGCATGAAGTGTGTTTACAAGAGTCCCATGAACACATGTGTGGCAAGGGGAGAAGAGCACTTGCTTACCTTTGGCACTGCCAAAAATAGTGCCAATGCCAAATTCGGGGAGCATTCTGGCATCTAGGCCAAGCTGGTTACAACTTGACCTGCAGGATCGAGTGGGATAAAACTGTGTTGTCTCAAGTATGTCACTAGCGACAGACAGTTGTCACAGACAATCCAGAATCATGACTTTAAAGGCATATGCGTTAGTGTTTAATCTAAAATACCTCCTCACTGTCTGAGCCCTGGGTGGAAAAGGCCATTCCCAGCAGTGCCGGCTGCATCCTCATGCCACGGAGTGCATGATGCTGAATGTCAGTGGTGTGGGGCCCTGCTCTGTCTGCTGCTCACCTGATTACACAGACCATTTTTCTAAAGTAAATGAACTAAACTGAGGCACATAGATGGATATGTATGTCCGTGCTTTGTATTTTGCATGTTTTTAGATCATCTAAATTGCTGTATTTTCTCGTTGCTTTGGATGACAGGCCATAACAATTAAGGAGTGAACTCAGGTGGGCACTGGGCACCTACTTGAAATTCCCCGTGGAACAGGACAAGTGGCTTCTTATGTATCTGTTAATTCAGTATTCCTTCCTACATGTTATTATCTCAGATGATTTTGTCTTGGGGATAGCTGTTGAAATTCTCCTGTAGGGAGATTAAAAAACAAAAAAATAAACAATCCCAAACCCAACAGAACTTCATTAGTGCTTTTAAAAACAATAGATAAGATATTACTTATAGAATGTTTTATGATTACGGTAACTTCTTCTGCCAGTTCTGGGCTGGATGACATGCTAACAGACAGAGATGAGCTCAGCATTGATCTATAAATTAGCAGTTGCCTAGTGACTCATGCTCCTGGCACACTTGCTTTATGCAAACAGAAAATAGCACTATGCAGTAATGGATATGTGCCAATTTTTTGTTAGGGTCACTGTCCTAGAGCTTTCGGCAATTTTTTACATAAATTTTGACAGGGAGAGTAACTTGCAAATGGGAAATGTCAATGAAAGCAAGGAATTGTCCAGAAACCATCAGCAAGGTACCCACAAAACAATGTTGCGATAAACACACTGCAATGAAAAAAAAAAAAAACACAGCAAAAAAAAAATAAATCTGGCCCAAAATATATGAAAATAAGTAGTGCAGCATAAAACAGAATTTGCAGGCTGCATATTAAATGGATTAGAAATTGGCTTAAAAGCAGATCTCAAAATAGGAAAAAATAATTGTCATGATTATTAATCAGTTTAATGAAGCTGTCTAATCATTTTATTGGCCATCCAAATGGTAACATAGGTTTCTGCCAGTTAAATCTGCAGATGGCACAGGCTCATTGAGTAGTAAGTAATGAAGTTACACCTACAAAATGATTTGAATCACCTAATTAAATGGTCATAGTCCAGCAATATGCACTTCAATACAGCTAAATGCAGGCCAACATACTGGGGCTATATGGGCTACAGCCACATGGTAGGTAAGGCTGTCTTGAAATGCTTTGGCCCAGAAAGGGTCATCCATAGTAAACTACTTCAGTCTGAACTCTAACTGCAGTGCTTTAGTTAAATTAACCAACATGATTTATGGCTTTATCAAGATGAACACAGAGAATAAGACAGAGCAGGGATTTTTCTTTTGTATGTGGCACTGATAAAACAGCTCCTGTAACGGTGTGTTCATTTCATGTGCCTTCACCCCAGAGAAGGAGGCCACAAACTTAGCCATAGACTGGAAACCAACCCTGATGATACACTGCTAACAGACCCTCACTCGTGAAAGGAAGGTTGAAACTGAACTGAATAGTAGTATGTAGATAGCTATGGAAGATTACAGCTGATAGCTGAGGGCTTTTGAGTCTGACAGGAAAAGGCGCAACAATATCCAGCCACTGAAATTTTAAGTTGAACAATGCATGTAATGTGTTGTCAGCTTTAGCGAGGGTAGCCTTGGTGCAATGCTGAATTCTGTAGCATTCATCTCAGTGGGATCTGAGTTAGGTTAGAAATCGGCACCTGTGAAACTTCATCCTGATATTTTCATGGACAATCTTGAAAAAGAAGTTGCAAGATTAGCTTTTTATTAATTTCAACTTTATCCTTCCTTGTGATCTATCAATAATATCCAAAGCCATTAAGCTTTTTAAATTTTACTATCTAAATTTTTCAATGCTTGTGAATAGTAAGTAATTTCTCTAAGAGGGGGATCATTCTTCATGCTTTCTAAAAAGGATCTGCAGATATAGGAATTGAGTGTGCTTCTTGTTTTAGGGGTGAATATTTCTAATTTTTATGAGAATAAACTCTGCTTAAACCAGTACTTTGAAAAAACATCACCTTTTCCTGTCTCCATCCTTTTTGTCTTTCTTTTATCTCTATGCATTAGGAGCCTGAACAATCTCCATTGAGACAAAAGTAAATCTTTCATGGAACATGGTGTCATTACAGGTTTGTGAAGTCACAGGGGAAGTCATTTTTGTTGTAATCTGCACTCTGTGTGTACTGCTATAGCTCCACTGAATCCCACGGAATGATGGTAGTTTTGTGCCTGCTGAAAGCCGGACCTGTTTTATGGCCATATTCTTGCCTACTATTGGCAAGGCACAGGGCATTAAACCCACACCAGAGTGTGCGTGAAAGAATCATTTCAGTCTTATGAAGCATCCTTACGAACCGTATTTCCCAGAACCTGGTTATATTGAGATCAGGATCACTTGTTACAAAGTGGTAGGGAGAAGCAAACAAAAATATTCAAGAGCGTTCTTGAGCATATTCTGCAGTCATACTGTAATGTCAGTCACCAGAGGTCTCTAGGAAACGTGAAGCACCACAGAAGTAGCATTGGAACATTTTGTCTAGTATCTGAGGCAAAAGAATTGCACTTGAAAGCAATAATGAAATGCAGTGAGGAGTTTTTACCTGCTTTGCTTTTGTTGCATTTTCCCATGGTGACTAGCATATCTCTTGTCTCTGGGGCACAATGGAAATTGAAAACCTGCTGGACTGGAACAAGTGCAGTCAGTTTTCCAGGATGAAATAGTACCTTAATTGGTCTGTCTGTATGGATGAAAAAGGGCCAAGCCTGATCATCCCAGTCTGAGAGATATAATGAGAAAAATACCGTTTTTATTAAGAGACCTAGTAACATAATTCACAGAACAAGGATGCTATAAGACTTACGTATCAAAAACATTGTTTTAAGCATGTAATGGACTTCCTATGTAACCAGCTTAAGGAAATAATTTAAAAAAAATATATATTTCTCTTGTATTTCTTTTTTTCATCAAACTTTTTTTTTTTTCCTGAATTGCAGAAACAAGACTAGTAAGCACCTTGAGAAGTCACCTAATTCACCCCATTGTTCCAAGGAAGAATGAACTTTTTCCAAACTCACTGTGTACTGTTTCTGTAACCTATTTTTAAAAGCCTCTGGTAAAGGAAATTCCAAAACCGAAGACTAATGGCAAATGTTAATCCCAATAAGCAGAGAAGGTTAGTGAGTGTAAGAGAAAATAGTGATATGCTCAATGGTACTTTGATATTACATTGCCTTTTAGATTTTGCTGTAGGAAAGCAAGAACCTGCAATTTTTTAAGGCTCAGCTGGCTATGTCAGGATCTTCCATCATTTCTCTGAACTGTTTGTGCGTGTTTATAACCCTTTATGTTGCATAAGGAATACATTTCTTGTTCAAATTTGTGAACTGAAGGTTGATAGCAGGAAGTGGAATGAGTATGCTTTTGACTTATTATTGTGATAGAGGGGAAACCCCTCAATTTATAGTTTTGAACAGTTTAACGTATCCCAAGCCTCCAAAACATAAGTATCACTAACACTACTGAGAGAAATTCTTCTCTTGGTTGTATTGGCTGGAAATTCTCTACTGAGACCCACACCCATGATTTACCCCATTTTGGGAAAAAATGTTGACTGGCACTAGGCAATGTGTGGTTTTTGCTTGCTTTGTGTTTTTTTTTTTTTTTTTTTTTTTTTTTTTTTTTTTTTTTTTTTTTTTTTTTTTTTTTTTTTTTTTTTTTTTTTTTTTTTTAATTTTATTTTTTTATTTTATTTTACTGTTTGTTGGGGCTGATGTTTATTTCCTGTTGTTTTACCAGTTGCATGTAAAAGAGCAAGGAGATCCAGGTGTTACTCTTACTGATGATTGCAGACATTGTAAGATGAGGGTCTGGAAATGGTGTACACAGGAAATTTTCAACATCAGATATCACAGAACCAATAGAACCAACTTTTTCTCATCAGAAAAAGAGAAAGACACATTCTTCGCTTCAAAAATGAAACGATGGAGTGTCCTGAGCTGATAGTATCAGGTGCTTTACTTCTTGCAGAAAGCATGCAATGTGGCTCTCCAGAATGTTGGTTGTATTACTGCATCATATTCTTGACCACATCTTGGGTCAGCTGTGATTCAAATGGTTTCTTTTACTAAAGTAAACTCCTTATAAGAAGCTCACTAGAACAGCAGCAGCAAAGGCTGGGTTGCTATCTACAGCAATGCACATGCGCCAGCAGAAAAAGTGCTTTCTGGGATTAAGAGGGAAAGCAGACATAATGAAGACTTGTTTCTTTATTGTGCTTCCCACAGACCGAATTTATTCCAACAGATGAATAAAAGATGGAAAGATATGCTAATTAGCAGCCTTTTTAATGAAGCCTTCTAGATAAGGCTTACGTTGTCTGTGCTTTCAGAGACAAAGGTGGCCAAGTTTCTGTTTCTCCGATGGGTATGTTTATATATTTTAAATGCTTGAAGACAACTGCTTCAGATTAATTAATATTTATTTATATGGTCTATATATACCCTCTAGATGATGAGAGCCCTCTTTCAGTACAGCTCCAAGGAATTACACAGCACAATAGATTCTGCAAAGACAAAGAAGGTAAAGGGAGCGTGAACGTTGAAAGTCATGGGTAAGACCATTATACCAGAGTGGTGGAGAACAGTCATGGCTGTGAGACAATAAACAGAGGGAGAATAAAATGTGAGGAGTCTGGGGGGAACCACAGTAAGAGAAGAAAAGGCAAGAGAAATAGCCAACACCTAATTTCTTTGTGTACAGTTTGTATGTTGAAAGAAGAAAACAGAAAATATTTAATGGCAAAAAAGGATGAAAGGAAAAGAGAAATCTAGAGGAACATGTAAAAAATAACTAGTTAGATAAAATTGGGTATGAAGATAAGATAACTTACTGAGAAATATATGTGAGTAGTTGTTTGTATCATATGTCTGTAGATTTGGGGGAAAAAGATACATATGATAAATAGTTGTGCTGGAAGAAGTTGAGACCTAACAGTGTGCTGTTTACAGCCCAATGCACTGGATTTACTACCACGACACATGTACTTTTAAAAATTCAAAGACATGCTGGAAAGTAATTTCTTCCCAATTTTCATGCTGCAATTTGTAACAATTAAGATGTTTGAAAACAATTAGGAAAACCATGAAGGAGGTGGAAAAGCTAGTGCAGGGCCAAACTTGTACTAAATTTTACATCAAGCTTAACTTCAGAAATACTCAGATATTTAAAGATAATGGGATGCTGAAATGTTCACTGACTCATGATGTCAATGAATAAAGCCACAGAGGGGAGTGTATGGTACCACCACTATAATGGTGGTAGCATGTAATGAATAAAGCCTTAAGGACTGTCTTAGCATGGCTGAAAGACAAGCTCTGAGCCTCAAGACTACAAAAGTAGAGAACAGAGGTTAATTAATTTGTTACTGTTATTTGGATCTTTTACTGGTCAACCACAAAGGATGCATTAAAAAGGCAACCCCACACCCCAGCAGCTTCTCACAGTGTGACAGACCTACAACTGTGGTGCCACAGAGGTAATAAAGACAGGCTTGGGCAGCAACTTTTCTCTTCCAAAACGTCCTCACATTTTGAAGGAAATACTGAACAAAATAGAGGGGAAAGAATGAGAAAGATGTTAAATTTCGTGATGATAATGAAATATTGGACTAGCATTGGGTTAGACTGGTTCTCTCTTGCAAGGCAGATTTGATTACTTTTATAATAGAATTATAAAATGTAATGGAATGAGGGAATCTAAAATCTGCCTTGTATTTGATGGAACATGTATCTGAAAAAGATACCTCTCAAAACTTAATTCAAGGGTATTTGGCGGGGGGGGGGACTGTCACTGTCAGAGTGGTAACATCTGTAAAAGATCGTATAGTGAAACTGGCTGTTGATCAAGTAAAGTCTTCAGCTTTCCAATAAAACAAAGAAATCTCAGTTTACTGTTTTGACAGGTATTACTGAAAGTATAATATAGTACTGCCTCAATCAAATTGGTCACAGAAAGCACAGGAGTATGCAGATGAATGCTGCTTCTGCTGCAGGAGAAGGAATAGCCATGCTGATTTTCTTACCCAGATACATCCTGTGAGAGGAAACATCAAGGACAGTCCACACTGTCTTGATCTGTTCCACTGAAAGTTATGGCAAAATTAATGTGCCTGCATGACACGTGTCCCTGAGAATTATTTATGAGATGATGGTGTGAGAGACAAATCAGAAACTGGCAATGTGTGGATGGGGAAGCAGCAGTGTGCAACATGCTCCTAAATTCTGGTTCAATGGTTAAAAAATTCACTGCTCACTGACTGCAGTGAGCTTTGGCAC
This sequence comes from Calidris pygmaea, assembly GCA_003697955.1. NCBI lineage: Eukaryota > Metazoa > Chordata > Aves > Charadriiformes > Scolopacidae > Calidris > Calidris pygmaea. The sequence continues at coordinate 308,939 of QJSC01008266.1, forward strand.
TGGCAGTACACTTGGCAAAACCAATTTCTTCTTTCTGTCCCTTTCTAATGCCTCTAGGCTTTCAGTCATCAAAAGAGGTATCAGAGGTCCAAGTTGGGTGGAAGCCAGGCAGAAAGCAACAACTTCTTTTAGCATTAGTTTACACAGTATTCTCAGCCTCTAGCTTTTCTGGGGTTGCAGCTGTCCTCAAAGGTTGGTTATGTGGTTTAGATCCTGTTGCCCCTCTGCCTACTGTTTCAACCAGAAGAGGAGGAGATGGGCCAAAATTCTGTTAAGAGAGTTGGTAAAAAATCAAGGCAGCCTCTCCAGCTGTTGGGACCTGCATGCAAAGCTGCAAACCCTAATCTCCAGCCTCTCCCACAGGACCCAAATATCACTAGATAGAATCAGTGAGAGGTGTTCTTCACCCTTTTGTGAAATAGGAGTTCTGTCACTCACCACGCCACCAGAGAAAGATGAATGCAGCAAGGCTCAAGTTAGCAGATGTGGAGATGCTTCATGCCTACCTAAGTTTAGGGTTCATGTGAAGTGTGTCCTTGTTTGCTGTGCATGTGTGGTGTGGTCTCTCCACATGGTATGCAGTCCAGCCAGGACATGGCAGTCCTTGCGGTGCAGGAGCAACCTGCAGAGGTTACAGAGGGATATTTCTGTTGCTGGGAAGTCAGGGTCTGAAGCAGGCTGATGCCACCGTGCTTCCTAAAGAGCAGAGTTTCCAAAACCAGAGGACACAAATGGCTAAAATTACCTCTGTCACAGCAAAGTTCTGGAGCAGAGATTTAGTGCCGTGAGAAGAACTAGCAAGCTGGGCATGAGGGAGGGAAATAGGGGGGAAGCTTAATGAGCTGAGGGGCAGGAGAGTGGGAAATGGTGGCTGAAAAGAGGGGACACAGGGGGCATAGTGTTCAATGGATGTGTCTTCCCAGTAATGTTCATGGAGGACATGTGCTGCTACTCATAAATGATGTGGAAAACGGAGAACACTGATGTGAGAAGGGTTACAAATGATGCAGAATTAGTCAGGTTAGTAAAAACAAAAGCTCTCTGCAAAGAGTTGCAAAAGGGACCTCATAAAATATGAGCAACTGGATGGTGAAACAGTAGATGAAACTCTATAGCGATAACTGCAAATTGCTGCACATGAGGGAAAATAGCTGTGACTACAGACATGCACCAATGAGCTCTAAATTAGCTATCATGTCTCAGGAAAAAAAGATCTCAGAGTCAATGAAAAGATCAGTTTTGTGTTTGGGAGCAATGAAAACATCAGACAAAAAGTTAGAAACCACTGCAGGGGGGGCGGCAATAAAACATCACACTGCAGCAGCAAATCCCTAGTGTACCCACACCTTACGTTGTGCAAACCGTTTGTTCTCTTCCCAGTTCCTCATTCACAAAGTTTTTTTTTTAAATATAACTAGAAAATGCTCAGGGGAGAGTACTTAATGACCGGCAATGTGCAATTTCCGTACGAGGAAAGTCTAAATAGAAGTGCTCCCCCTGGGAATCAGATGACTAAATCACAGAGGTATATGAAATATATATTTATATATAAAAATATGAAAAATACACCACACGGGTGTCATGAAGATGTAAATATGGAACAATAGCCATTATTTCATACTATACAAGCACATCATGAAATTGTCAGGCAGGTTCAGAACAAACAAAAGGAAGCATTTATTTGAGCAGCCTATAATTAAATTGTGGAACTCATTGCTACAGGATGCCATGGAAGCTGAAAGCTTAAATGAATTAAAAATATAATTAGACAAATTTATGGATATACCTCCATCAAAGGCTGTTAAAAAGAAGGATGTGGTTTCAGTATCTGCCTCAGGAAATCTTTCAGCAAAGATTGCAGGAAATTTGCAAGGATGTATTGAGGAAGGAGGGTTTCACTCCTGGTTACCCTCTCTGTGTGCACTTTCTCTAATCAGCTGCAACTGGACCCTCTCAGAGACAGGATCCTGATGAATCCTTTGACTTCACCCATTATGGCTGTTTAAAATTCTTACTTTATTTCCTTTCTTCTTTCCCTTTATCTGTCTTTAGTTTTTATAACCAAGTCATTGGATCAGCTAACACTCCCGGCAGCATAGCTCCTGGCTGACCAGACTTTACAACCCTTTTTGACTCCTGGGAGTGTTGGACAGTTTAGCCATGTCTTGTCCTAATGCTTGGTGCCTGGCAAAACAGGGAGGATTTTCAATTAGCTCCTGGGTACAAGAGCCGTAGAATTTGTTTTCCTTGATGCGTCCTGGAAAAGTTTTTGAAGACACTGCTAGGCCAGTGTGGGCAGTTGTCTGAGGCACATGACAGACTGGAGTTACAGTCCTAATTAATGGTGATGTGCTCCTGGAATGACTGTGATAGTGCGCAGTGACAATAGTTAGTCAGTTGAGCTAGGCTGAGAAAATCTGTATTAGAGCTACCCTTCATGGATGAATTTCCATTATCTAAAAGAGAATTTTTAAAGGCACAGTTCTAAAATATGTAAATGATCCAGCTCAGGAACAGGATGCACACACCAGTTTGGGACAAAAAAGATCAGCCAGGAAATGGAATTTGGAAATTAGCTTTATAAAAAGAGCTCTTTCTTGTAAGCTGATACATCTGGGAATTGCGCTGCCCCTCCTCCTCCCCATATTCCTGCTCTCAATTGCAAGTAGAGATGTTAGTGAGTACATAGAAAAGCAGAGGTTAAGTGAACAGTAGCAGGAAAATGAAATGACAGTGGTATATTGAAATGGAAATGGGGATGGTCAATTTAATCTGCATATACAGAGGCATCACGTTATGAAGTCTCTTTTGATATAACCGTAGTGAAATTACATCTACAACACTGCAGCTAGTATCAGAAAACTGTTGATAAAAAAAGCATAACAATGTACACAGCTTTTAAAACCTGCAGCAAAATGAAAACAGAGAGTGACTTTTGGGAAGCTATGAATACATCAGCAAAGAAAACACTAGGGAGGGAGAAAGTTGTTTAAGCTAAAGTGCACTGTTGGCACAAGAGCAAATGGCTGTAAACTGGCCTTGAATACATTTACGCTGGAAATTAGAAGAATTTGGCTAGTCCTAAGAGAAGGGAATTTTTGGAACAACTTTCCAGTAGAAATAAGAGGGACAGAACACTCTACCTTATTTTTAAATGACAGTGAACAGTTTATATGATATTGTTGCCTGAAATAGCAAAGGACTGTGCCTGGCAAGCCAGGAAGTCCCTTATATTTTTGTATTTTAAGCAATCCTATATTATTAGATGAAGGTAGATTTGAGAACATAAACATTTGAAGGACAGAGAGAGAAGAAATACTTTTTTGAGAAGTAGTTATGCAATATTTACTCAAAGGAACTCATGGATGACTCATCATTTGGGTTGTCTAAAATAAGACCGAATAAAGCAGTAATTCAGGTACTTTCAAGATGCCCTGCAGTGGCTAGTGTAATGAACAAGGCAATCTTAATTGGTCCATCTTCATCGTGAGTTATGTTACAGGGCCTTGAAGGTTCAAACACTGGAGCCCACTGACAAAGATGTGATGATACACAGGGAGATGGATTCTCTTAGGTAGATGCTGAATAGGAGGAAACAGTGACCAAAAATCATGGCTGTTGGACTGGTGACTCCCACCTCCTCACCTCAGCTTGCAGTCAAGTGGTGTCAGCTTTCCACATTATTGGTATGAGCAGGGTCTACATCTTAGAGAGAAGCCCGCAGGGAGGTATGCATTTCAAGAGAAGCTTCAGAACCATTGTTTCCAGCTATGTGGTTTAAAGTGTTATGAAAGAACCTCAGATTCTGAGCCCAGGTGGCTTGAAGAGAGTTCACATAATTAAGATACTAACCATGTAAATCAGCACTTAAAAGATTGGACCTCAGGTATAAGGATTGGCCAGTGCAGACTACAAAATTAGCTTCTAATTTTAGTTTTATCTTTAAACAGCTTGCTTTTTCTCTCTGAAGATGGCTTTTTTTTGAATATTAAGCTGCCATCTAATCTTGTGTTTCACTTTGGGAAAATAATGCTGTTAGAAACATTCAACGATCCCCTCTCCTCTTTCTCAGGCACATAGGAGGGTCTTCTGTCATCTCAATGACAAACATATCACCGGGATTTCTGTTGAGAGCTGCTGGAACATTCTTTTCAGATCAATGGTGAAAGTGATCATATGGAGACTGGAACATGGAAGATACAGTAGGGCAAAGGTCAAAATGCTTTTCTCTTACAAGAACAGCCAGTGGTGCTTAGCTTTAGTGCATTTTTGAAATAATAGACTGGATCCTTTGTAGAGTGTCACTGTGGCACTAGGCACAATACGTGTTTTAGACAGTGCCATTATTGCACCAACAGGAAATGGCTCCACAGTGGTGTTTTTAGTGAACTAGAACAGATCTTTAACAGAGAATGAAGCAATTCTAACTTAACCGATTGTCTATTTTAATGGAAAATAAGCCATAGTAAAATGTATTTGGGAAATTAAGCACTCCAAATGAGTTTTCTGATTTTAACTCAAACTAAAGTTTTGATTCTTCCATTTTGACATTTGGTCCCGTGCATGTCAGTACATGGTAATTTCATTGTCCTCAGAGGGATGTTTTAATCTGCCCCCTTGACATTTGCATTCTTTGATTAAATAAATATGCACTGGGGGTATTTAATATCTGACCACTCCCACTTACACAACAGATGTCAAGCAGTTACCCTTTATTCTTAATATACAATCAAATTGCTAACAGCATTGAAGTTCCAGGCTCTGTTCAAGACCGGTGGATGAATAATTAAAGTTAAAAAGACTTCAAGTTCTCACATTTCTTTTTCATTAACTCACTTGATGTAACTTTCAATACTGAGAATACCAGACCTGGACAAAACCCTATCAGCAATACTTTCACCAATAAAGTACAAGTTCAGAATCATGAATTATCTCTTACTGATTCTCATGAACTGCTTCAGCTGGGAGATGGAAATGCAAATCCAGACTCCAAACCACTATTTTGAGACAGTGTCATTTAAAATGTTTAATTTTCACACAAGTTATCACATTAACCAAAACTACTTCAAAACTTATTTTATATAAAATAGTGAACATTTAAAGATGCGGAAAAACCCCCATGCATCCATCATTAATAGGCACAAAGGCAATTGAGCTAGTAGCTTAGTACAGCTGTCAGTAGGAGATGGTGAGAAAGTTCTAAGAAGCCAGAAAAACATGGGATCACAAATGATTCCTCCCTGTTTCCACAAGTCAAACCTCAAGCAGCTGCTTCATAACTTTTATGTTTTCAACTCTATACTGAATCACACGGACACTTACTATGTGTTCAACTCATTTTGATTTCTCACCCCTGTCTGAAGAGTCAAAAGTTGCCAAGATCGCCCCCTTTTCAGAAGCCTCTTTAGGAATATCACAGTAATTGTGTATATGTCAGGGAGGAACCATTTGTGTTTTCCAGGTTAATTTTGTCCAGAATTAATTTTGCCCAGGTCTTGTGAAACCTGTTCTACTAACAGCTGAACAAGGCAATGCTGACCTGAAATGCTTTTATTACTATTACAGTCCTCCTTCCACTTGGAGTTTGATTTTCTCATGCTGTCCTGGACACCTATTTGTCTCCTATTTTTTTTTTTCCCCTAGCACGTATCTCCAGTTTGCTTTCTTGATTGAGGTCCTAGAGCTCACGAAACTCCTGCTGCCTGGTGCAAAGGACAGGATTATGTGAACATGCATGTTTCCCAGCACTTAAAGGGAGGGCCTTAAGAGTTGGTAAGACTTCCAGCATAGGAAATATTCAACCTGTTTCACTTGCCTGAATTTTTCTCCCCAACTCCCCAAGCTGTGTGAAGGGTAAAAGCTCACTTCCTCTTACAGCATCTTTTACTGGCTCTTATCCATTTCTGTTTTCTTCTCTATTTCTCTGCCACGTTCAGCTGTAATGAGTTGATAAGAATTCAGATGAGGAAATTATATCAAACGGGACATTGTATTTTTGTTTTTGGGCACAATAAGGACAGATTCTTTATGCCTTACTCTGGGAAACCATCCCTGTAATGTTGCCTGTGAGTGGCAAAACCCACTTTGTTGTCACAGAGATGAGTCGTAACCTGTAGTTGTGTTTTAATAAACATAATGTTGATGGCCAATAGCTGTATGTTGATGCTTACTATGAATTTTCCAAGGCAGTGATTCCTCTCAGCATTTTGAGAAAGGTAACATTTTCTTCACAATCCAGCAGAGGGCCCTGGATCTGATTTCCCTTTTTTTTTTTGGCAGAAGATTAATTATACAGTGGGGCTGTTCACAGGAAACCAGCAGAGCCCTGTTTTCAGTTCAGGTTTTGATTTTTGCAAAATTTAAGTTACATTAGGAAAGCACATGCCACAAGTTATAAAAACAAGTAATCAGACTTATTTATTTATCTACCCACTCCACTGCAAAATGCAGAATAAAAATGATGATTTTAGTGGTTATTTATATCAGGGATTAATTCTGCATGGTTTTGCTTTTTCAGCAATGGCATCAGCTAGATTTTGGGGAATGTAGTCTGGTGTTCATGACAAACATTTAGTTCACAAAATAAAGCCACGGATGAGTAGAGCTGGTAAGAATTTGCAGGTTGTTCCCTCCAATTTGAATAATATGATATCCAGAATGCCCTACAAAGTGATTTTGAAATGTAAAGCAATAATGTTCCCTTTGAAGTGCTGATATCAAGTGCTAAATGATATATCAATTAAATGCAAAAACAAATCCCAACCCTGCAAATATTATACAAAAACAGCTTCTTTGAAGTCAATGGGACTAATTGCAAATATAAAATGGAGCCTGGTTCTACAGCACTTCTGCTAACTGCAGTTTAATTTCATGATTTTAATAAAAAATAGATTAAAGGTCTCACAACAAATCTAGCTTGGCTTTACACTGGCAAAATGCAATCCCTGCTTGACTCAGCCATCTGTGGGTCTCTAGCATCCAAACACCTCCGAATTGTGTTTGACTTTGGACTGCAGACTATTACAGTTCTCATATTGTAGATGAGGCATGTGGGCACTGACTGGCAAAGGGTTAAATTCAGTATTATAACCTAATTATTCAGCATTATAACACTTAACCTGTAGGCAGGTAGAGCCAGCTCAAGAGGGCAACTAGACCCATCCATTATTTGCTGTTTATTTTGAAATAGAGTAGCCACGCTCAGGGTTGAGTGGGTATGAGCCACCTAATGAACAGGCAATGGCCTCTTGATCAGATAACTTCTTCTCTTAAGAAATATTTAAATGAATAATTAGAAATTCTGAGCCTGATTTTGATTTATGGATTTGCCCCAGTGGCTGCTGTAAGGGTGTTCTTCATTCTCATTTGTATACAAAGCAAGAAAATTAGGTCTGAAAAAAAAAAAAGAAAGATGAGTATGTTGCTCATCAGGGGAATGTAAGTCATAGCTACCAAGGTTAGACTGAGTCTGCTGTTGCAATGTTCCATTTTATCATATACAGACTTATTTGTCCTCAGGTCTCTTACATTAAACTTGATCTCTCCGTATGTATCTTTAGATGAACCAATGGCATACACGTAGATCTCCTCATAGCAACTATTAGAAGCATTGCTGATTACCTCCCGGTGACAATTGCTTAGAGCTATCTCTGAGCATAAAGCATTGTGTCTATCAATAATGTGTTCCCTTTCACTGCAGTTTTGTCTATTTGCGTATTGCAGCAGATCTGGGTCTTAGGGATGGTGGATGTGCCTCTCAGTTACACTGAAAAGTGTAACCTTTTGTGTGTTTTAGGAGTGATTGCAGGTCTTATCTCCATAGACTGATTCTTTGATACTCTCTGGGCCATGCCAAACCCTAAATGAAAGTATATCAAGCCATTTCTGTTTCCTCTGGTGTGCAAGCTGTACCCTTTATCATCTATGAGTTTCCAGAGACGTGCAAATGGTACATAGTGAACACTCGTGATAAATGCATGTACTGTATCAGCATAAATCAGGACTCAAATGCTAACCTCTAATGGAATTGCTGTGGAGCTGTGTAAGTGCACAGTGCACAAATACCTTCTGATGTAATGCAAGGGAATGATAATTCTTAAAGAAAATTGATCCTGCTTCTCTGGAAGCTGGCTGTACCTTTTGGGTACCAACCGAACTGAGCTATGGTGGAAGCAATTCTGGTTAGACCTTTGTCTCACTTTCTTCAGGTTCTCCCAAAAGCAAATCTGTGGATATTTTTATTGCAGTTATTTTTTATTTACTTTTGCTGTTTTACCAGTATCAACACCGTTGCCTATATGAACTTCTGGCCACTGTATGATCTGTTCAGAGCTCACATAGACTGCCTTTTCTGATACTGTCTCTTCAGCTGGATCATTAGCAGTGGAATTAAATAGCACCAGATCCCCTGGTATCAGTCTGAATTTTTTTTTCTCAGTGATGCCTGGCCTCTGAAACTGCTCTGCCAGGGCTTGAAGAAGGAAGTCCTATTGTGTGCAGCTGGGAATCTCTGATAGGGCAAATTCTAATGCTTCTCCTTCTAATAATCCTGGGCTGGTCTCCCAGGATGAGCACTGTAAAAAAAGAAAAAGATTACTGTTCTGAAGATGCTTGTGAACAACACTTGCAATAACACGCGGAGATCCTGCTGCTGCAGGGAGGATGCACTTGCAAATAATATCACCAACCAAGATCATGTGTTCAGATGCAGCCTCCCAGTCCAGTGTCCTTCAGGACAGGGAGCCATTTCAATAGACATATATTCTAGAGGTGAATGCTGAGCCTTTCAGACATAGCACTTGGATGGCAATTCGGCTACCGAGCGCTGCTGAAACTAGGCCACTACTGAATGTATCTTGCATATGCAGAGCTTCCACCTACTCACCTGTCTACCCTGCTCAGCTCTCCTTCTCCACAGAGAGGTTGAAGCTGGGAAGGAGAGAGAAACAGGCGGTGTTCATCAGAGGCTTGGTGGGTGTTCTTCTCTCTGACACCTCATACTTGTACATCCCATGGCTGGGCCTGCTCACGTGGTCAGCAGCTTTGCTGTTTAAGCTCCTGTCACTGGATTCCCCTGTAAAACTCCCTCTTTGGGGAAACAGAGGTAATCCTCACTGCTCCCAGAGCGGCTGCGGATATGGAGGGGGTGAGACAGAGAGCAGTCAGCCAGGCTTACCCGGGAAGGAACCACCTTTAATCACATTTCATTGCAACTGGAGGGCTAGAGATGCTGAAAGCTCTCGCGAGATGTAGGAATTAAAGGGCCAAGAAGGGACTTTATTTACTGCTGTATCATTGCTGTAGCCGGGCAGGCCTCAGAGCAATGAACTGGCTGCTAGAGAGTGGGGCTGGGAGCTTTGAAAGTGAAGGAAATTTAAATTACATAATATGCAGTAAAAATGCTGCTATTTAGACTCTGGTATTTGAAATTGCACTTACTACTTACCAGTCTCCTTGTTTTACGGCATGTGGTAAGAGATGGCCCTGGCCAGGAGATGACTCTCAGAGCTGCAGTGTGGACTAGAGTACCTGTCTCATCTCCGCAGCTGTTCGTTACGAAGGAGAGCACACCCCTACTCAAACTTCTGACTTTTCTGGGCTTAACCAATTTTTGTTGTTGCTTTTCTGGCACTGGAATACTTGTGTGTTCCGGAGCAAAATCGAATCTAAGACGCACTGGCTGATGCAGAAACTTACTGCAGGTTACAAAGCAGTGCTGGATAGGAGCCTGGCTGGTGGGTCCCGGGAGTGCTCCTGGGACAAGCGAGGAGGTGGATGATGCCTTGAAGCTCTGCAGGAGGTTGGGGCACCTATTTCCAGAGAGGTCTGAAGCATTGGCCTTGGCAGTTGCAGCAGTGAGAGGAGTAGATGAAAAAGACCTCGGAGAGGCTTTCTGGCCCTGCTTCATTGCTAGAGCTTGTGGAGATGAAGAGGGGGAAGGTATGAAGAGCAAAGGTCCAAGGGTCTCCCTCAGAAGGACCACTGTGCAAGAGATCTTTGGTGGACTGAAAGATGACGGATGGCCTTTGCTGTGGGGAGAGCCATCACCACGTGCCTGCTTTTTCCTCAGGCTATTTGCCTCTCTGTAGTGACAGTTTTGAGCAGTTTGGCTTGTCCAGGAGGAGTCATTATTCTTACCAGGAATCCAGCCTTGCCTCGGGAGTCAGGATGGCTCCCTGTGCCCCGTAGGGCAGGCCTGTGCCTGGTTTACCCCACGGCATGGCTTCTTAGGTTTCTGCCTGGCTGTGTCCCAGTGAGATCTGATTGCACGCTGGGGAAGGAAATTTGTGCATGCTGGCCAGGACAGTGCTGTCATACACTCCCAGAGGTTTGCCTACAGGGGGGAGAGGGTACGAGACATGCTTGGAAACCAGGTGGTTTCATCTGCAGTGCAGAGGTGGTGAATTGAAAACCAGACCCATAACTGCTACAGAGCTGGAGTCTTTGCTATGGGGTATGGGAAGGTTGTTTTAATTATCTTTGCTTTCCTATTTATATCAGAAGCCACTTTTCTTTTTATGCTTTGCTTTTTCCTATTGCAATTAATTTATTCTAAAACCTGAAGAATAAATCCTCAAGGAAGAGGAAATGATTTTTTTTTTTTTTCTGTTGCTGAATCACTTTATATACCCTGCCAGGTCCTGTGCTCTTTGCCGGTAATGTTACATCTGAGACCAAAAATCCCCTCGAGGTTCAAAGTCACTTTGGCCCAGCGGCGTACATCACCCCCAGAGCACAAAGGGCAATAATGGAAAGAGAAGAAATTTGTGTGTATGTTTTCAGACTTCATACATTCACTGACTTAGAATGTCCAAAGGGAAGAGAGAGAGAATCAAATACCAATGAGCAGAGACAGATGAGCTCTGCGCAAGTCAGTTTGCAACAGAATACAATGCAAACTCCTGGGAGCTTTTGTAAATTCATTGAAAACAGAGAGAAATCATCATCTTTGTTCCTTTGTCCTATTACTTAAATTCACACCTCTCTTAAGCACACATTTGATTAAATCTTCATCCAGCCTGATCTTCCTGCAGGGATCTTAAAAAAGCTTGTAAAATCTCTAGTGACTTAACCTTAAACATGACAGCCCAGGTTGTGCCAAGTTCAAAGTACAATCTTGCAAAATGGATTGATCAAGCTTTCTGAGTATCTGTCCTGCTGTTCCTTTTGATTTTTTTTTCTTTCATCCTGGCAAACAAAAGCTTTGCTATTAGAAATGTGTGTACCACACCTGTGATGGTCAGTGGGAGCCCAGGATTTGTATCCAAGGTTTGAAATTGGACCTCTATTTTCCCACACGATATTACATGGTGATGAGCAAGGCTGATTGAATTGCATGAGACTGTTCCAGGTCACCTGGGGACTGTACAGGAACTGGTGAAATAAAGCCCTGGGTTGCACTACAATTGGGATCCCTGAAGCAAAACCCACTTTTTTTTCTGTATTTATGTACTTGTCCCTGACTGTCCCAATTTCTCTTCAATAAGCAGAGCACACTCCTGCCTCTATGTCTTTTACTATAGTAAAACTGTCTGTGTTCACGCCAGCAACCCTCAGATGATAACCTTTTTGGTCTGTAGAAATGAATCATTCCTAGTGTATGTGCACGCATTCTGATGATGCTGCATTATTGGAAGACCTTTGTGATCACATATTGCTCACACAGCAAAGCTCTCAGGGGCTTGGTGGCCTTACAGGCCTTCTCCTGAGCCATCTAGTCCATTACCAACCCACAAAAATAGTATCAGAGGGCTGCCTCAGAGAGTGATGTACACAAAGGAAAACTGGGGAGTCTGAACAAGGACCTGTATTAACATCTATGAGAAGACATATTTTAGAAAACATACTGTATATCATTAACGTCATTAATAGTAACTTCAAAGTCATCAGAATCTTGCTGGAATCAGAAATTCTATGGTGCAAGACAGGGTATCTGTCAAAAGGGGAACCATGAATTAGGTAAATTCATCTCCTTTGCTCATGAGGTGAGCTTTAGGTGGAGGATTTGGCAATAGAAACATGATGGCTAAAATCGTATGCTACCGAACTACAGCAAACACTGTCCTATCTTGACATAAACAAATAAAGGAAATCCTATGAGCCTGTGCACATAAGGCAGGTTGAGCACACTGGAGGGGCATATTTTCATCATCGTTCCGTGAAGACATTAAATAATGCTTAATTAATAAACGCTTTATGTATGAGTTACAGGAGAATCAGTGTTCACAGGAAGGGGTTCAGTGGAGCTGCATGGCTCAGACAGGTTTTTCCATAGCGGTACCCTCAATCAAAAAACTTGATGCTGGTATTAAAGATATGTTTTCTGTCTGTCATCTCAGGTGTTTTGGAGTATGGATTACCTGGAAGTCACTCACAAGTAAAGCTGAATTTCGTAGTCTGTGTTGTGTGACACATCTGTAATTGTATTAACAAAGCAGTGGCTTAATAGGAGGTTCACTGGTATTTTTACCCTCTGGATAGCCATATTTCAGCCAAGTGGTCTGGAGTAGTTTCTTGGTTCCAGGCCAGATGGTCTTGCATGCTGTGTTAGAGCATATGTTACCCTGAAAGTAAAACGGCCTGTATAATGATTACTGATCTTGAAATAGGGTGCAAAGCATAGAAAAGGGGGAGGTGGGTTTGATGTCACTGTTTTTCAGCAATTAATCACAGTAGGGATCTCAAAACAAGAAAGAAGTTATTGGTGGTTACGGGCACACTGTCTGCTGAGATCTGCCTCAAGTACTAACTCACCAACTTACACCATGAGTTTTGAAGCGTGGCTGTCAGGGCAGGCAGAACCTCCACAGTCCATGGGACCTTGCGCATACAAGTGCAGTTGATGACGGTATGTCATGAACCATGTTTGCAGAAGCTGTCCAACAAACAAGCTGTCTGCTTACAGGGCAGACAGAAGACAGTACACTTGGTTTATAGCTACTGCTGCAGTGTTTTTTTCATGACAATATAGAAACTGTCATGTGATTGCCTCTTTTAAAGCCAAATCTTGCTGGTCTTAGCCTGCAGTATCTCCACAATAGAATTGTACTGTGCAACCCCAAACAGAATAACTTATTCTTTAAAATCACCCTGGCTACTTAGAGCTTGAGACAGCAGAGTTTATCTGAATTCACAGTGCACGCTTCACAAATCCAGTGTGATGTGGCTAATCTTGAGCATGTTGCTCACACTAGCAGCTTTGGCTGCAGACCTCCAAAAGGACACCCTGTCCCTGCTCCACCTCGCCGTGCCGGGGAGACCATCTTTGAAGAGCCATGGGGAACTGGGACCGAACAGCATGGACTCAGGCAGGAGCAGGATGATTGCCAGAAGAAGATCCTGGACTGGAGTGACAATAAGCATGGCGATTCCCTGGGAAGATAACCCCAATGGAAATGCTGGAGGCTACTTCTCCGGCTCTTCGTCTTGCATTGTGGGCTTATCCTGAATTTCCTCTCCTCTTACCTGGAGAAATGTGTTAAGCGTTCAAACCCAAGCATGCTGGATCTGGAGAGGGTCTGAAGCACGCCTAGGGATGCTGCGACATAAAGATCACAGATGGAGATCCATTGCTGCAACAGGCAAAGAACTAGATGGGGGAGAAGTCTTCTGGCTGGGGCAATTACTCTCCACTTTGTAGCTTGACTTGTTGTATCACAAGAGAGCAGTCCTTCTGTGAGGCAGTAAATTCCTTCCTTAAATTCCGTCCTTACTTACTTACCTGCTGGAGCTCCATGCAATGCAGGAATGGTCCCATACCATTTAACTGACTCTGTTTCCGCATCTGTGAAAGGGTGGCAAGAATACTGGTTCCCAGTGCACATGGGAAGTGTCACAGATCCTGCCTTGTACTTTCACCTTTGCTAGATGTCATGCCATTGCTGCTCTAACAGCAAGGATCTCTGAGAGTTTACACCGCTTCTGCAAGCAAGCAAATACAATGGCACACCAAAAAACAGGGGAAAAAAAAAAAAAAAAGGCGCACAGACACCTGCTGTGAGTTTATTTTGACAAGTGTCATTTAGATGCAATAAGCTGTGATCATCTCTGTGGTGTGGCTGCAAACAGAGCGGAGCCAACTGGGTGAGCAAACCCAGGCGGCTCAGGAGCAGGCTGCGGCTGCTTCTGCTGGGTGAGGGGGCTGACAGGAAGAGGGGGGGAACAGGGAGCTTTCAGGATGCGCTCCGCTGTGGGCTCTCCTCCCCTCTCCACCAAGCCTGGAGGTGCAGGAGGAGCCGGTGGCATTCCCACGGCGGGTGCGCTGCTGTGCCTGGGCTGCGGCACTCTGTGGGATGCTTTAAAGAGGAGGGGATGCAGAGGAGGGGGATGCGTGCTGTGTTGAGGATCACAGGAGAGGAGAGGGAGGCGTGTGCCTGCCTGTGAGGGGGCATTTCTTCCCTTATATACACACGCTGATGCCTCCCCTGCTGAAGCAGTTAAACGGGGGAGAGCAGCAGCCAGGCTGGCAGATTCCTGCCCTGTGATATGCCAGCCACAGGGTGACGCAAGGGCTGGAAGGCACCAACTAACAAGCCATTTTCACCTGCGTAATAAGCGCTAGTGGAGATACAGCAACAGCAGCAACAGCGGCTCCGAGTCCCCGCAGCCGGCCAGACTCCAGTGCGGCCACAGCACCATCCGGACTTCGGTGGCCATCGCAGCTTTTTCGGTGGCTCCCACTGCAGCCTGAGAGCCGGAGAGCAGCAGCCGCCTTGCAGGCAGCATGTCAGCCCCGCCAGATCCCCAGGACCTGCTGCTGGCGGGCACTGGGATGCGCTGGGCTGCAGAGGGGGTGGACCAGTATGCAGCTGGGGCTCCGCTGCGGGATGGAGAAGGGGCTCAGCAGCGAGAACAGCTGGTTTTCGGCTCCGCCAGGGAACACCCGCCCGTTGCCATGGCGACTGCATCCCCAGGTAAAAGGCGAGGGGTACCCAGGGATGCTCAACAAAGGGGCCCTGGCAGCAGCATCTTCTGGTTGTCTCGTCTCTGTCCCTTCCTGGGTTCTACTCCCAGCCTGGCTGCTTGGAAACCTTACTAACGAGTTAGTGAGGGCATATAGGAAAACAGAAAATCAGCAATTGTGTTATTTGCAAATAGTCGTTTTGCTGATGTGGGGGAGGGGGGATGCAGGACCCAGAGGAGTTCCCTAAAGCTGTTTGCAGTTGCTAGACATAGGACACCCAGATTTCAGTCAAATGTTGGAGGACGCCTGACTTGATGGGACTCTATCCTCATTTGTTGTACACCTGTACACATCTGGAGTGGCAGATCTCAAAGGAGTTACTTCAGCTAGTCCCCATGCACCCAGAATTCCTGCATGGCCCCTTACGTTATTTCAACATGTAGCTTTTAATGGAGTGCCTATTCTGAAGTGTTTGTATTTTCTGCATGCTTTTGAGACATAACCATTTAATTGTGGACTTTTTGGTTGCTGTGTTTTCCTCCTTTTGCTTTTTTACGTGTATTTGGCTTGACATGCAGTTAGCTTAGCTAGGGTCTGCAGGGTCATCGATTTTCAGTTTACTTTTGCGATGTGTTTGATTTCCCTTGGTTTACGGTTCCTTTCTTTTAGTGGGTGTATTAACAGCAGGTGTATATCTATTAATGAACCACGGGAGGTTTCAACTTCCAATAGCTCCTGGTAGAAATGTTTGGGGAAAAATGACTCTATTTCCTTCTTGGTGACACTTCCCTTCCTTCTTTCCCATTGCTGCCCATCAGACAACCCAAATAACCCAATAACCCAGCCCTTGGGAAGCTGGTGGATCCCATCCCATCTAGATTCCTCTTCCCTGGGAAGTAGTTGTTTCCATTATGCAGCCTGACAGCACTGAACTTGTTTTGAGTAAGTTGAGAGTCAGGGTTCGGCATGGGAATCGGTCTCCATTATGCAATAGCTGCAGGAGCATTAGGAGCTGTGTAAAAACACAGATGAGTTCTTTCTAATCCCTTTCAATCAATCAGCACAAAGAGTAGCTGGCCAGAGACAACACAGTCTGCATGACTACGTGTATTATTCCACTTATACCCATCTGCGTGGGTTTTTTTCAGGGTCTCAGTGTGCATCTGTGCATGTGTGTGCTCTTAACATGGATGTTTCCCTGGTGCTTTCCTGTCTGTTTGCTGCTCCTGAGTTCGGTAGTAAAACGCCCATCGGCTGATGTGGGAAATGTTTTGCTGTTTTGTAGCTTTGGGCAGGCAGCTAATCTGCTGATGTGCTGCTCATACGCTGAGCTGAGTGGTTGGTTGTGAAACGTGACTTTTTACTGGAGAGAGAGGCACATGGCTTGTAATGTTAGGCTGTTCTAGCTGCGGGGGGAGTGTGTGTGAAGAGGGGCAGGATTGGAGTCTCCAGGTTTGGAGGTCTCCAGGTCTCCAGGGTTTCCTCAACAGTATAATGACATGAAGAAGGAGGAAAGGATCTTGTGAGGTTTTGTTGTTCGCTGATGGGTAAAAACATGGCCATGCTGAATCTTAGTATTCAAAACAAAGAGGGGCGGTCTCTTAAATTGTGTAAATCCTCATTAAGTTGAATGACTCTGATATGGCTTACATTTAATGAAGGCTTCTTCAGGCTTACCCTGATCTGTAGATTCAGGCTTATAGAATGCAGAATAGTAAAAAAAAAAAAGAGAAAAAGAAAGAGAAAAAGAAAAACAGAATGAAAGAAAAGGAAAAAGAAAAGCAAAATAATTTTTGCTTTTGGAATCCTCAGCAAAGGGCATTTAGACATGTTTGTTTGCATGTGTCAAACTGTGGCAAGGTGAGCAATATAGACCTTTTTTGGTCTATAAAGTGATAAGGTGAGCAATATAGACCTTTTTTGGTGTTTCCTAGCTGCGTATTGACAGACTGTCAAATTAGCAATATGATAAGAGGAGTAATGTGTTTTAAACATTTCTTATTTTGCTCTCCCTGTTTAATAAAGGAGCTGTTACGTGGTTGTGTACGTGTCTAGCTGACCACGGCAGACAGAGCAGCATCCCAACCAGTGCAGTCGTGCGCACGCAGCCTCCTGGTCTGTTTGTCACTGCAGCATCTGTATTTCTCTTCCACATTACTTAGCTACAGCTCCTGCTCCCTTTGCTGGGGGTAGCAAATAATTTCTCTGTTCTCTCTGTGTGACTAAATAGTCTTAAGTTGCTGAATAAGAGGTCTGTCATATTGCTGAATATCTAAAACTGTCAGGTATTTCAGAAAACTCTTTAGTTCTCCTGCTCAGAGGGGGATTTCTAGGCTGTGGTTCCTAGGCTGTAGGAATGGACCCGGTGGGACATACCTAGCTCAGCAACTTACAGCACTGCTGTAAACTTACCACACTCCCTGTATAGTGGGGCACCTGGGGATACTTTAGACAAGGAAGAACGCATCCAAACAAGAATGAACTGGATGGTATGTTTTCCAGGTAGTTTCCCGACACATCCTGTATCTTCCTCAACACCTCTCAGGCCAGTCCCTTTTGTGAAAAGCACGGTTATGCTCTTTGAGGCAAGAGCAGGGTTTGGAGATTGAGAGACTCTCCCAGAATGAAAATAACTGAAAATAAATGGTGGGAATTTGTCTCAAGTAGTTCAGAAGTTTTCTTATACAACCTCCAAATTTGCAAACTTTCCCTGAACTTGGCTTTTGGTTTAAGTTTGAAAACCAGCCAGGGATTGTTGAAAGGTTCAGGAATACTTTCAAGCTGGCCGCGGGCCCGGCTTTGAGCCAAACTGGCCTTGTGTCAAAACCTTGTGAGTGGTTTCTGAATGATGAAAAGCAATGGATTTCACTCCCTGTTCTTAAGATCAGCCAAAATCGGCAATGATTTGGACTGCAGAAAAAAATTTCCCAGGCAGAGTAGAAAGCTCAGAGATATCTCAAGCAAAGTCAGGCCACTCGCTCAGGAGCTGCAGTTCCCACATCTGCTTCTCCTCCTTCAGAGCGACAATGAAGATTGACTCCAGTAGCTTCTGGGCAGGGACAAAGCAGTTTCTTTTGCTTTTATGCTTGGCCCCTGGGTTTTGCTGAAAATGTTTCTCTCCCTCAAATGGATAGTTTCTCTTCTTCCCAAAGATGAATTTAGTCCAGGTTGAGAGGATCTTGCAGGCAGCCCTTGCAAGGACTGGAGACTGGAGCAGTCCTGAAATGCTGGTGAGCAGTCGCGTGTTGGTGAAGAGAGGCCCGTGTCACCCAACACACCATCTGGTCACAGATTGTGTTATTTATTTTTATATATCAACAGTGATTAAAATTCCTTGAAAAGAATTATTTCAAAAAATATTGCACAGGCTACCAGGCATTCCCCAGGATAAATACATATGATTTCTTTTAGAGAAATGGCAAAATGTAGGAATGGACTGTACCTCCGTGGCGCAGGTGTGTTTAGGGGGAAAAGGAGGGGGAAAAGGGCAGGAGCTCATTAAAATGGCGATTCCTGCTGCAGGATCTGGGAAGTTTTATGCAGCCTTGTGTATTGGTGGATGTCTGCAGGGTGATTTACAGGCAGCACTGGTACGTCCCTACATCCATGTAGCTGAGGTTGAGAGAATTGCCAGTGGGCCCTGGCTGCCGATACTCATGCCAGGATGCTCTTTGCCTTCAGACTGGTCACAGCAGTCAGGACATCCCTGGCAGTCTTGGCCTGTTTCCAGCTGCCTCCAAAGACAGGTCACAGGTAGGGTCCAGCTGCCCAAAGGAGAGGTAGCTAGTTCCACAGGAGATGGCATTAAAACTGGGACGTGTCCATGGGGACACCATGGGATGGCAAATATGGCCTATAGGAACCCTTCTGGAACAGCAGCCAGGGGTTGGTTGAGATCCCCTGGGGTGGCTCAGTGGCATGAAAGTCCTATGATCATGGGGCTGAACGGCACCCCATGTGGTATGTGCCAGCAAGGCAAGGTGAGAAGGAGGGACTAGAAGCTGCTTAGATGAGGCAGGTAAGTTGAGGAGCAGCCTCTGCTGCCAAGGAGCAGTGACATATCAGATTCTGGGAGCACTTCGTGCTCTGATGGGTGTAGATGTAGTGCACAAGACTAAGTGGTGCTGGCTCCTGCTGCTCCATGATGAGGACAGACTGTCTAGGCTCAGTGCTTTTAGTAAAGATGTTTTAAAAATACCTTTCTAATTCACATGATTTGTAGAGGTTGAGTTCGAAAACATGTGCTATGTACCACATGCTCTCACCATGAACTAGCCCACCAATTCCCAGCAAGGGACTGCAATGAGGTGCTCCTAGGCTGTGTTTGTACTGATAATGCTTCACCTGTAAATCTCAGTTTATTGTTTCTCTCCAGTTACTGGAGAGGGTGAGTTACTGGTAGCTCTGTACTTCAACATGAAAGAGGTTTTTGATGGTTTTCAGGCAGCTTGAGAGCCCTGTGGTTCACCTGGGTGGAGAGAAGTAGGTATGAATGTGTATGTTTGCACCGCTTGGGTTTGGCACTGATGCTTTTCGGAGATGTCAGACTACAACCAGATGCAGCAGGTTCCCCAAGGCAACTGGCTCAGCTACTCTTTGTGGCCTTCCCACCCCTTTCCAAATATTGCTTTAGCAAGAGCTCCACCTCCCTAAGCATCCATGACAATGTACTGCTCAAGGCCATGTGCACTGTAAAGGTCAAGTTCCAAAACTCAGTTTTTCAAGTTGCTTGAGAAAGAGTCTTGATAGGGTGGATTCACTGACCCAAGTATACGCCACAGGGGAGCCTGAGCAGCTGTTTGGAAATATGTCTTCAAGTGCCAGACAATCTTCCTCAGATTTAGCCCACTGAGGCCAGATTTAGTCTCACTTTGGAGGAACATATCTTTATGCCAGTTATATTATTGACACTTAAGTCTTCCTGATTTAAAGAATTGAATTTATTTTTTCTCTGCTCCCTGGGTTAGTTTTTCAAAACCTCTGACATAGTGGTGTGAGTGAAGGCGATGGAGATCATTTGGTGAAGGCTCTCCCCATTCCCTGGGGTTTTGTGAGCGCAACCAGATCTTGCAGAGAGGGACAGAAGCACAGAGGATTTCTTCGTGGATCCTTCTGTTCCTGTAATTCATGAAGCTTGAAAAAGTGGCCATTTCATCATAGCCCACAATCAGTAATTAAAAAAAAAATCCTATTGAAATACCTTCCTTCATTCCTGCCTGGGTAAAGTAGGAGCAATGGCTCCTGTTGGGGTCCTCTAGCAAGTGCTCTGCATCTGGGGGTGAAAAGTGCTATTGAAGGTGCATAAAATCTTCTGGTTAAAATATGTGCAGCAACGCAGTTCTCAGCTCCATATGGCTCAAAATGCAGCTGTCTTTGCCCTGTTCCCCCCAGGGATGCAGGTAGCTCCATCCCCGCTTTGACTTCCATGCTGATGAATTTTCTTCAGCCTTCAAGGCTGCACATGGGCTGAGGAAGAGGTTGAGGTAGATGAAAGAAAAGAGTAGTACCGGGGAGGGTGACTCACCTGCCTTATTTTAATCTTCATCACTTGGTAATGGAATGTTTTATTTATAGGCAAGGAGCTGAGGAGGAAAGGTTGAGGAGGAGGAGAGTGGCATGGAAGGGAGAGGCTTTGGATTCCCAGTTGCAGCAAGCATTGGGTTTTGCGTGTTGCAGTATTTCCTGGGGTGCGAGTCTCCCTTGGGCTGGGCGGTTCACTGTATCTCAGAGGTGTAAGGATCCTGGGAGGCACAGCTGCCTTCTTTTTTCTGCAGCTCTGGAAATGCCATTCAATGGCATGTCTTACATCTTATTTCCACCCCCCCAGAACTGTTGTGTGCAGCTCATACGCATTCAGCCCGTGCTCTCCGTCTGCCCGGTGACTGCAACTGCAGCAAACACCTGAGCTGCTCCCGGCTCCAGTCCTCCTGGAAAAGTCCCATGAGAGGATGGCGGCCCAACTGCACGGCCCGGGTTGACCTGTGATGCTCAGGGCTCTGCTTTAGGCCCTGAGACCCAATTTTGTCCCAAGGCCTAATTATTTTGTACATGTGTGTTCTAGCTCAAAGTTCCCGAAATACCCAAGGAGTTGTGCTGCAGGTCCGCATCATCAGCAGGGAATGGAGTTTTTAAAATGGGTGACAGGAATTGCCTCACTTTCCCTCCTGAGCAGTTGGTACCTCTAAAATGGGCCAAGTATGTAGCCTTTTTCATTTTTATATAGCATTTATGTCCTTATGTCTGTTTTTCATGTTGTATTCTCTTGCTGCCAAATCAGAGCTGCTTACAAAATTCTGGGGGTTCTTGTTTTTCTTGGGTTGCTTGTTGCTTTTTTCAAAAGAAAAGAAGGCCTTCACATAGCAAACCGCGTTTCAAATAATGAAATATTATTTGTACTTATTTTTCTAATTTACAAAAAGTAAATGTCTGTGCTGCTGTAGATTGGCATGGTTCAGCACTCAGGAACACACCCCATATTTAGTATTCTTGTTTTTTAAGACACTTCTGATTTATGGTCAGTCTGTTCCTCTAAGAAACCCTGTACATTCAACAGTGAGAATAAATTCTCGGCACTTATCTGCAAGACAAGACTTGAAATAGAGGGGACCTTAATCACCTATTTCAGTCCTCCTTGTTTCAATAAAGTATTTAAGATCCTAATTATATGGAACATAATCACATTCTTAGCTGCTTAAAAAAATTAAGATGGTCTTAAGCATAAAGGTGAGCGTGTGTTTTACTGAATTTAGGGATAAATGAAGCTGAAGATATATCATGGACAAATTGGCTTTATTACACATTAGACCAGACTGCTTCAGGTCGCTTGGGTGTAAAATGGAGACACCAGGACTTACCTATCTCATTACAACAATGTGAAAATTAACATTTAAAGACATTGAAAACTTAGAATTAAAATCGTTATAATGCTGTTTATTTTGATCTATTGTGTGTGTCCAGGTGAGACTAAAAATTTTTGGAAATTACTACAGCCTCCATAAGCCTGTCTCTTTCAAATATTCAGGTGTTATAAGCATTGGCTTTATACTTTAATATGCCTTAAAAGTGGGCTTTTCCATATTTATTTAAATAACAGCTGTCAGAAGAGTTCTTTGAGTATTTCTTTCACTGCTGTAATGATGGGCCTGCAGCCCGTACATACAGCCTCCAGTCGTCATGAGATCTCGCGTCAGAAAAGGTAGCTGTTTCTTCAGAGATTATTTTGACGCAATTGCCATTGCCAGCTGCAGCGTTCCCAACGTCTCCTTCAGGTAGCAGTGACTCCCATCCTGGAGGCAGCACTGCAGCAGGGCCCTTGCTTGGGCGCAGGTGAGGACGGAGCACGGGAGGACGCTTGCCGAAGGACGCTTTTTGCGCCAGGGTGACTCCGCAGAGTTATGTCAGCTTGAGGCTTTACTGTGCCGTTCAGGACATGAGTTACATCTTATTTTTCAGCAGTGCTGAATTTATTAACTGCAGCTGACTTATTGTTGGTAGATTTAAAGACACTGAAGGGTTTGTTAACTGTGCCCAGTAAAAAACAAATCCATGGGGCAGCCTCATCAGGCTGAAAACCTTCCTGCTCCCAGCCCCTGGGAGTCTTGTGCTTCTCTTCTCTCTGAGACTTTTTTCTGTGCAAATATCTGTCCACGTCTTGGGTGCACATGCTGGTGCCCTTGGATGAGCCCCGTGGCCAAGGAGGAGGAACTCTGGCACCAGCACACAGCCTCCAGCCATGGGGCTGGGCAGGAGCCTCTGGCTGCCAGTGCTTTGTCCCCCCCACGCAGCCCAGGGAGCCATCCCTCATCCCTGTGAAGCAGCCTTCAATATGCACATTTTAAAGCTGCAAATGCAGAAGGTATGGATCTGGATGACATCTCCAAGCTTTCCCTGTATTAAGGGAAAGTGCTGTATTAAGTCACTGGCTGTACGACCGGACAGCCTAGAAATCCTCACCCTGAGCAGCCTCTGCAGCACAGCTCTGTACGGAGGGGCCACAGACAGTCTGAGCCGGCGGAGTTGGTGTACTAATTTTCTTCTGCTGAGCCTTGGCCCTTACACACTATTCCCAAAAGCACTCAGGGGGACCTATAAAGGAATTGGTGGAGAGAGAGACTGCATTTATAGCTTGCAATCAGCAAGGGAGTTGTGCTTTTTGCAGGCCCCCAACTTGGAGGTAACAAGGCTGGTGCAAAGAGGATGCCTGCACCCACCAAAGACAGCGTTTTGCATACCAGAGAGGCGAGGGATCCCTCAGCCCATGTAGGTTCCAGCATGCACGTAGCCAGCAGAGCAGCTCTGCTTGGAAATGCTTTGAATCCCAAAATCATTGACAGGTCAAAGGGCTAGATTCTGAGCAAAGCCTAAAAGTCACTCTAAGTCTGCCACTGCTCTGTTAGTGTTCACAGAATGAATCACAGGATGATTTGGGGTTGGAAGGGACCTCTGGAGATCACCTAGTCCAAACCCCTTGCCAAAGCAGGTCCACCCAGAGCAGGTTGCACAGGAACGTGTCCAGGTGGGTTTGGAATGTCCCCAGAGAAGGAGACTCCACCACCTCCCTGAGCAGCCTCTTCCAGAGCTCTGCCACCCTCACAGGAAAGAAGTTCCTCCTCATGTTTAGAACTTCCTATGTTCAAGTTTGTGCCCATTTCCTCATCCTGTCCCTGGGCACCACTGAAAAAAGACCGTCCCCATCCTCTTGACACCTTCCCTTGAAGTATTTATAAGCATTGATCAGATCCCCCCTCAGCCTTCTCTTCTACAGAATGAAAAGACCCAAGTCCCTCAGCTTTTCCTCGTAAGAGAGATGTTCTAGTCCCTTCATCATCTTTGTAGCCCTCTGCTGTCCCCTGTCCTTCTGGAACTGGGGAGCCCAGAACTAGTCCCAGTGCTCCAGATGGGGCCTCAACAGGACAGAGCAGAGGGGGAGGATGACCTCCCTCCACCTGCTGGTCACACTCTTCCTGATGCCCCCCAGGATGCCATTGGCCTCCTTGGCCACAAGGGCACATTGCTGGCCATTGCATGGCCATTGTGGTCATCCTGTAGTCCACAAGAACTCCCAGGTCTTTTTCCTCAGAGCTGCTCTCCAGCAGGTCACCCCCCAACCTGACCTGGTGCAGGGGGTTATTCCTCCCCAGGTGCAGCACCCTGCACTTGCCCTTGTTAAATTTCATTAGATTTCTCTCTGCCCAACTCTCCAGCCTGTCCAGGTCTCACTGGATGGTGGCACAGCCTTCTGGTGTGTCAGCCACCCCTCACAGTTTTGTATCATCAGCAAACTTCCTGAGGGTACACTCAGTCCCTTCATCCAGGTCGTTGATGAATATATTGAAGAGGACTGGATCCAGTACTGACCTCTGGGGAACACCACTCTTTATGGATCTCCAACTAGATTCTGTGCCACTAGTCATGACCCTCTGAGCTCTGTCTCTCAGCCAGTTTTCAATCCACCTCACTGTCCATTCATCTGACTCACACTTCCTAAGCTTACCTATGAGGATGCTGTGGGGGACAGTGTTAAAAGCCTTGCTGAAGTGAAGGTAGACAACATCCACCACTCTCCCCTCATCTATCCATCCAGTCATGCCATCAAAGAAGGCTATCAGGTTAGTCTGACATGATTTCCCCTTGGTGAACCTGTGTTGACTACTTCTGATAGCTTTCGTTTCTTCCATATGCTTTGAGAAGACACCCAGAATGAGCCATTCCATCATCTTTCCAGGGATGGAGGTGAGGCTGACTGGCCTGTAGTTTCCTGGGTCCTCCTCCTTGCCCTTTTTGAAGACTGGAGTGACATTGACTTTCCTCCAGTCCTTGGGCACCTTGCCTGTTCTCCAGGACCTTTCAGAGATGATGGAGAGTGGCCCAGCAATGACTTCTGCCAACTCCCTCCGCACTCGTGGGTGCATCCCATCAGGAACCATGGACTTGTGGATATCCAGTTTACTTACTGTTGTCTAACTTGATCTTCCTCAGCCAAGGGGAAGTCTTCCTTCATCCAGACTTTCTCTGTTACCTCCAAAGCCTGGGACTCCTGAGGGCTGGCCTGAGCAGAAAAGACTAAAGCAAAGGAGGCATTCAGCAACTCCACCTTCTCTGCATCCTCCGTTACCATGGCATCTGTCCTCATTCAACAGCGGGCCCACATTTTCTCTAGTTTTCCTTCTACCTCCGATATACTTGAAAAAACTCTTCTTGTTGACTTTGACATCCCTTACCATGTTTAATTCCAAAGAGGCCTTGGAATTAAAGGAGGCTTTCCTCGTTTCATCCCTGCGTACTCTAACGGCATTCCTGTAATCTTCCCGAGTGGTCAGTCCCTTCTTCCACTCACTGTAAACTTCCTTCTTCCACTTGACCTTTTTCAGAAGCTCCTGCTCAGCTGTGCAGGTCTCCTGCTTCCCTTGCCTGATTTCTTGCTCTTAGGGATGCACCAATCCTAAGCTTGGAGAAAGTGGTATTTGAATATAAACCATTTCTCTTGAGCCCCCCTACTTTCCAGAGCCCTAACCCATGGGATATCTCCAAGCAGTTTCTTGAGGAGGCTGAAGTTAGCCCTCCTGAAGTCCAGGGTTGCAATCCTACTTGTTGTTTTGCACATCCTACCCATGATCCTGAACTCTTATCTTTTCATGATCACTACAGCCAAGGCTGCCCCCAACCTTAATGTCCTCCACCAGTCCCTCTTTGTTTGTCAGAACTAGATCCAGTAGTACACCTCTCCTTGTTGGCTCCTCCACCACCTGAGTCAAGAAGTCATCATCAGTATGCTGGAGGAACCTCCTGGACTGTACATGTCTGGCTGTGTAGCCTTCCCAGCAGATATCAGGGTGATTGAAGTCCCCCATGAGAACCAAGGCCTGTGATTGTGAAGCTAGTTTCAGCTGACTGTAAAAGGCTTCATCACTTCCCCGTCCTGATCAGGTGGCCTGGAATAAACACCCACAACTGTGGCTCTCATATTGGCCTGTCCCTTAATCCTCACCCACAAGCTCTCAACTCTCTCTTCATCTGCCCACAGGGAGAGCTTTTGGGACATCTCTTCACACTCTATCCATTCCTTAACATAGAGGTCAACACCTCCACCCCTCCTTCCTTGCCTGTCCCTTCTGAGCAGCTTGTTCACCTGTATTGAGGTCTGTGGCATGCCCCTCCCCATGCAAGGTACACACAGCAAGGCTGCAGCCGGGGCAGAAGATGGACACCTACAGCAGACAGACCCGGGGAGCACAGCATCTCCTCTCCGCTCTCATCTACCGGACAGCATCCCCATGTGCTTTCTGGGAGGGGGTAATGAGATCTCTTGGGTACCANAGAATGAGCCATTCCATCATCTTTCCAGGGATGGAGGTGAGGCTGACTGGCCTGTAGTTTCCTGGGTCCTCCTCCTTGCCCTTTTTGAAGACTGGAGTGACATTGACTTTCCTCCAGTCCTTGGGCACCTTGCCTGTTCTCCAGGACCTTTCAGAGATGATGGAGAGTGGCCCAGCAATGACTTCTGCCAACTCCCTCCACACTCGTGGGTGCATCCCATCAGGAACCATGGACTTGTGGATATCCAGTTTACTTACTGTTGTCTAACTTGATCTTCCTCAGCCAAGGGGAAGTCTTCCTTCATCCAGACTTTCTCTGTTACCTCCAAAGCCTGGGACTCCTGAGGGCTGGCCTGAGCAGAAAAGACTAAAGCAAAGGAGGCATTCAGCAACTCCACCTTCTCTGCATCCTCCGTTACCATGGCATCTGTCCTCATTCAACAGCAGGCCCACATTTTCTCTAGTTTTCCTTCTACCTCCGATATACTTGAAAAAACTCTTCTTGTTGACTTTGACATCCCTTACCATGTTTAATTCCAAAGAGGCCTTGGAATTAAAGGAGGCTTTCCTCGTTTCATCCCTGCGTACTCTAACGGCATTCTTGTAATCTTCCCGAGTGGTCAGTCCCTTCTTCCACGCACTGTAAACTTCCTTCTTCCACTTGACCTTTTTCAGAAGCTCCTGCTCAACCACGCAGGTCTCCTGCTTCCCTTGCCTGATTTCTTGCTCTTAGGGATGCACCAATCCTAAGCTTGGAGAAAGTGGTATTTGAATATCAACCAGTTCTCTTGAGCCCCTCTACTTTCCAGAGCCCTAACCCATGGGATATCTCCAAGCAGTTTCTTGAGGAGGCTGAAGTTAGCCCTCCTGAAGTCCAGGGTTGCAATCCTACNCCATGATCCTGAACTCTTATCTTTTCATGATCACTACAGCCAAGGCTGCCCCCAACCTTAATGTCCTCCACCAGTCCCTCTTTGTTTGTCAGTACTAGGTCCAGTAGTACACCTCTCCTTGTTGGCTCCTCCACCACCTGAGTCAAGAAGTCATCATCAGTACGCTGGAGGAACCTCCTGGACTGTACATGTCTGGCTGTGTAGCCTTCCCAGCAGATATCAGGGTGATTGAAGTCCCCCATGAGAACCCAAAATGAGCCTATGATTGTGAAGCTAGTTTCAGCTGACTGTAAAAGGCTTCATCAGCTTCCCCGTCCTGATCAGGTGGCCTGGAATAAACACCCACAGCTGTGGCTCTCATATTGGCCTGTCCCTTAATCCTCACCCACAAGCTCTCAACTCTCTCTTCATCTGCCCACAGGGAGAGCTTTTGGGACATCTCTTCACACTCTATCCATTCCTTAACATAGAGGTCAACACCTCCACCCCTCCTTCCTTGCCTGTCCCTTCTGAACAGCTTGTTCACCTGTATTGAGGTCTGTGGCATGCCCCTCCCCATGCAAGGTACACACAGCAAGGCTGCAGCCGGGGCAGAAGATGGACACCTACAGCAGACAGACCCGGGGAGCACAGCATCTCCTCTCCGCTCTCATCTACCGGACAGCATCCCCATGTGCTTTCTGGGAGGGGGTAATGAGATCTCTTGGGTACCACCTCTCCACTGACTGCTGATGTTCAGGGGGGAAACTGAATTCCAATAAATCTTAATTAGGTCTTTCCCTTGATGTCCTTAATGTAGAGGCAAAACAGATGCACTTGCTGCTTGTATGTGTAGGAAATGCTTTGCCTTTCAGGATATTTTCGTTCCTGTTGACTTCAGCAATGAAACACAATGCAACACGCTGGAAATTAAATGTGCACTTCAACTGAACTGGAGGCTTAACTGCTCTGTGTGCAGGCGTAGCGGTGTGATGTGCACAGTGATCATATGTTATTTGCAGACTGATTGTAGTAAAAAGGGAAATGCCTTTTCCCACCCCTTATAAAAGTTATAAAAATGTGGATCCCAATTTTGCTTACCAGTTTTTCATCTCCACTTAGTGCTCTGACTTAGGAGGTTCCACGTTTGCCAGTTTTTTGGTTTTTGTTTCTTTTTATTACTAAGGTTTATATTTTCACTAACATCACTGACCAAATAGATCCTCTAAACTGCTATATTGCTGTGCTCTAAACTTTAATTGAGGCAGTTGCCTTTGATGTGGGGCTGACCTAAAGCTGAGGCTGGTTCCTCTCTTCTGCAGCTTTTGCAGCTTCTGCAGTTCTTTAAAAAAGCCATAATGCAGCATTCATGTTGTTGCTGTTTTCTCTACTGCTCTAGCAAAAGTATCACTACGGCTGAATACAGAATTGGTTTCTCAGGACCTCCTGATTATCCTGAAATTCCATGTTTATAATCTGTGATTCTCAGACCAGAATAAGTTTGTAGGAAAAATGCTCCAAGATGATGTGTGAGAATCAGGAGAAGTCCCAGAGAGGTCAACCTCCTCCTCTGAACACCTTTATGTAGGAAAATAGAGATTTTCACTTTCACCGATTAGAAATCCATAGACCAAAATGGCTGGTAAGTGGCATCTTGGTTATAGGCAGGATAGGATTTTAACATCACTGAACAATTTGGAGTAGATTTTTAGTGGGTGGTATCTAATTCTCTACTTACAAAGTTTCATGTGTGTTTAATGTGGGTACATTGCATGCAGGGCTGAAAAGTCAAGCAAACAAATAATTGCGTGGACAGACATGGAGTGACTGAGTAAAAACTGGATTACTTTTACATGGGTGAATTTGGAACACTGCCTTTGAAAATCCCTACTTGTCTCTGCTGGTGCCAGGAAAAAAGAACTGAATTTCCTCAAATTTAATTTTTTTGAGAAATTTGCCATCAGAAAAAAAATACCTTTCCACAAGCAACACATAAAATAATATTTTAAAAAATAGTGAAACTTTAGAAAGCAGTGTATATATTTTAAAATTATTCCCAAAGCAATTCATATGTTTCACTTGATTTGGCTGGCAGCAGTGTTCAGAAATGTAACTTGCCTACATTTGGTTTTACTGTAGGACATTTATTCCAAATATGCATAAATTCCATTTTTAAAGTACTAATTCTGGCCTGCAAAGTTCTCTAGTCTATTTTAGAATTGCCATGTCATGCACATTTTTTTCTGGTTTGTTGTTTTTGTTTGTTTTTTCCTACCCTAAAAAATACTGCTGGAGATAACGGTGGATCATTTGAGTAGGTATCATAGTAAAAGCCAGTTCCCATTTTGGGATTCTTTTTCTTCAAAGTCTTTCTGACATTATCCTCTGCAATTCAGTTGCTGGGTAGTAGAGGTTCAGGTCAGAGCTAAGGAGAGAGGCTGGGGGATTTATGCTGTGTAAAATATCTGCTCTCACTCGGAACGTGGTAAACAGACCGTGTATAATCCCTGGAATATTTGGTAGATCTGCTAGTCCATGAAGACGGCATTTGTGATATTCATCTAGCTACGTGTGCTTTTATGTGGTTGTCCATCCCTTTGCTATCCAAACTCTATTCGAAAGCAAGCTGAGTAGGGAGGGCTGAACAAAGGGTGAAAAGAAAATATGTAATTCCCAGTAGATTTCAGAGTTTGGGCTTCTTTTTTTTTTTTCCCCTCTCCACTCTTGCTTTTTAATGAATCGTTCTTCTAATCTTAAATCAAGCATCTAGTATGCTAGATGTTTTGCAGATGAATCGTACTGTGCAATGCACTTATGCATATCTGCTGTGTGAGTACATTGTCAACTTGTATTTGATAACCTACCAGCAAACAAGATTTTTTTTTCCGGAAGCTTGGGATACTAGCATCATTCCCCAAGTGAGAATAATGCAACCGCTGTTAATAAATCAACCTGGGTCCAAGGATGTTTCACTGATTTTACTGCCTCCTTGATTGGCATTATCCTCAGAGGTATAAATTAAAGAAGAAAATATATAATCTGGGAAGCTTTCCAGCATCCTCTTTGAAAATGTGAGCTCAATGCTTTGCTGAGATTTCTTTGGTGGAGGAATGCTAATAGCAAGGCTGAAGATGTGCTCTGATTGCACCCTGAAGAGTAGGAAGATGCACAGAATAGCTTCATTTCTTTTTCCTTTGTCATCAAGATAATTCCTAATGCGATCTGCACAGGATGGATCTTGAACTGTTTCTGCACGGTTCTGTGAGCTGGTCCCAGGAGTGCAGTCTTTTCCACTACTTGTTCTCTTAGTCTGACATCTGCATGAGATATGTTACAAGTTTCCCCATCTCAGCCCGCAGATAATTGACTGCAGCTGTTACCAGCGAGTGGACATGCTCCCTCTGCTCTGTTGGTCAAAGCCTAAGCTTCAGCAATAAGGATTTCAGGGATTTCTTCTGACTCTTCCTACGAGGTGTCATCACAGCTGGGTGGTAACTCCTGATGACTCCTTCCCTGCCAAGGGAAGAAAAATGTGCTGCAGAATGTGCTGATTTGCAAAAAAGTATTTCACAGGGAGAGTTTGATTTTAGCAAAGTTCCAGCTGTTCTAAATGGGCAGAAAAGGGATTTTTCAGCATATCAGCAGCATCTTGGAAATGGAAATGCCACATCCTCCAGCACGTTCTTAGGAGTCAGTTTTCACCTTCCCCTGCTCATAACCCACTTGGGTCTTTGGCATTTACTGGAACTAGGAGTTTAGCAAGACTGCAGTACTTGGAGCCTTGCTTTATAACATGTCTGTGTTTCTATTTGCTTTCTCTTGGCCAGCTCTCTGCTAACATCGTCTTTGCTTTCCAAGAGATGGTGAAAAGCACAGAATGTAAGACTAAGCTGGAGTTCCTTAGGTGGCATTTTGGGGAGGTGTGAGGATCCAGAGAAGTGCAACGGAGCTGGTGAGGGGTCTGGAGAGTAAGTCTTGTGAGGAGAGGCTGAGGGAGCTGGGGGTGTTCAGCCTGGAGAAGAGGAGGCTGAGGGGAGACCTTCTCGCTCTCTCCAACTCCCTGAAAGGAGGGTGTAGCCAGGGGAGGTCGGTCTCTTCTCCCAAGGAACAGGCAATGGGACAAGAGGAAATGGCCTCAAGTTGCACCAGGGGAGGTTCAGATTGGATATCAGGAAAAAATTTTTACACAGAAAGGGTTATTAAAGCCTTGGAATGGGCTGCCCAGGGAAGGGATTGAGGCACCATCCCTGGAGGTATTTAAAAGACAGGTTGACATAGTGCTCAGTGACATGGTTTAGTGATAGGTTGTTGTTTTTTTTTTAATCAGAATTAGGTTGATGGTTGGACTAGATGATCTTCAAGGTCCCTTCCAACCCAGACGATTCTATGATTCTATGAAGTAGATTCTTTTATTACTATTTTGCTGATGGGACAACTGATGCACAGTGAGTGGTCTTACAAATAGTCCCCAGCAGCTGCATTTGAGCTAGGTCTGGGTCCACTAAGGCCCAGGCAGTGCCAGGCTGCTCCAAAGGGGTCTCAGCTTCATCATCAGTGACTCAGTTTGTGGGGCTTTCAGGCTGAGACTCCAAAAAGTCATTCCTCTCTCCTGAAAAATGTAGGGCAGCTATTTTTACTTATGTGCATGAAGATAGGTGGTTTTTTTATCCACCCATTTTTCACTTTTAAACTCATATTAAGGATCTTTAGTTATGTTTTGTAAAGGCATTCACCCTTCCAGCTGAACAACATAGAGGGAATGCCATGTGTTATTTGCCATCTCTACTGACATTACTGACATTGCTAAATTTGCTGAAGCAATGTGTTTCAACATTTCTAAACATTTTTCCTGTGGAGCTTTCTCTTCCATAGAATGATTTTCTGTTTCCCCTTGATTTGAGATGAAGAGAAAACTGAAAATAACATGACATTTTCCCATAGGACAGGATTTCTTCTGCAATGGCTCCACTTTGAGCTAATGTCAGGAGAATCACAACTGCGGTCAGTATGCTTGATTTCAACCCTACGTTTCCAATTTATTCTTTGCCATTGCTGTCTGAAGAGCAACGACATCAACACAGTTTACTCTCAGCCTGAAAATACCCATTAAATCTGAGCGCTAGTGCACCAGCAAGTAGGATTTGTTAGCACCTATCTACTACACTGAACAGGAGTGGGACCTTGCTTCTCTGTCACTGCTGAAAATGAAGTTGCCTCCTGGTCCAGCCCATCCAGATGCTGCTGAACTGTAATATCAAGCAGGTTCTTTTCTCTTTATGGCAGATGACTTTGCCACCCATGTGGTGAAGAAGGCATGAAGCTAGCAGTGTTCACCAGCCTAGTAGCTGCCCAGCGTCCTTGGATTCAAATAATTAGATAGATAGTGCTCCGTCCCTTACTCACTAAAAAATGTGACTGGCCTGTTGGTGCTGAGCAAGGGAAGGAAAGACAGTGAAGACAGCAAATCTGACTTTTTCTTCTTGGGCTCTATATAAGAACTTCTTTTTAAACACCTTCCCCTTCCCACTTGGTTTGGAGAAGTCTATAAGGTGAGGGATGGCAGCAGGAAATACCATATTTCGTCTTTTCCCATCTTAGTTTGGTCCCTTCTTATTCCAGCTTCTTCTGTCACTCTATGAAAGTGCACACCAACCACGAGTCACAGAAAGCTAGGAGTGGCTGATATCATTGTGTTTCGTTGTCTTTTGATGGTAATTTATTTTTTTTTTTTTCAAAGAAAAAGAGCTTTTGGTTTGTTTTGTAGGAAAAGCTCTGCTTTCCCTGGGGCATGAAATGATTCCTGCAGACAAACCTAAAGGTTAGCATTCGATGGCTTAAATTGGAGGAAGTTCAGCAACAATCAGTGAATAATCTTCAGCATAAAACAGTAATAACAAGGATTTTTAATCAAAGCAGGCTTGGTAGGGAGAAATTACAGAAGGTGAACTGTGCAGTGATAGTTGGAGATTAACAGTATAGGGCCTGCATTGAAGAAAGTAGGAAAGGGAAAAAGATGCAGCAAATACAGGCTTATTAATTTGATCTAATTAGTATTGAGGTGAACATTAAGGTAAAAGGAAAACAGGAAAAATGCATCATTGATTTATAAATGTGGACTGTGAAGACAAACCTGGTAGTTTACTTCAGTAAGATACTGATTGTTTTCTGGCTGTGTTCCAGTGAAGCGTAAAACCCAGTCCTACATGGAAAATTGCTGGCTGGGCTGAAGAAGGCGGAGGGCAGCGCAGCCATGGCACGCCGCGTGGTGCCTGCTCTTCAGCAGAACAGTTTACACAGAAAGGGAAGTGCTCAGGGAGCGTGGGAGCTGCCGGTGTGGCTCCTCAGTCAGTCTTGAGACCCACCGCATTAAATACCTTTGTAAAAAGGTTTGGTACCAAAAGCCAGAGCAGATAATGGGAGTGTGTCCCCTTCTCTGGAGATCTTCAAGACCCGCCTGGATGCTCCTGAGTGATGTGCTCTAGGCGTTCCTGCTTTGGCAGAGGAGTTGGACTGGATGATCTCTAGAGGTCCCTTCCAACTCTGACAATTCTGTGATTCCATGATTCCATGTGCTGGGAGTTGGGGCAAGAGGCTGCTGAACCATCTTACAGGGGAAGCTGCCTGAACCAGGCAGTCATGATCTGTAGAAATACCCCCCTGACACCCTGCAAGGGTGAAAAGAGCTGTGTTTGTGGAGGTGTATCCTCTCTAGAGCGAGGGTGTAACGCCCAAGTGCTGGTTCAGCTTCTGCTTTGACCTTGGGATCACTGTGGGTCCCTTGGGATCTCAGCGCGGTGGGTACCTCTGTGCCGGTTATGTACAGAGTCACTATTGCCCTCCCACAAAATGATGAAAGCAATAAGAAGGACATCAGAGAAAAAAAATATTGAAATGTTAAATACTTTACACTTGGTTTCATTGTTTTCCAAAACAAAAATACATTTGCTTGGTAACAGTTCTAATTAAAAAAAAAAACAAACAGAAAAAAAAAGAAGTCAAATTTAGTGCAATGACTGGGAAAACTCAGCCAATTCTTTTACCTAATGTTTTTGGATCTCCTCGGAGAATAAGGAAATCATCAATGAAAGTAGTTTTGAAAAATGTAGCACCTCTTCCAGGCTGTGTTAATATCAGTGAAGGAAAGGCTGTGGATGTTGTTTATCTGGACTTCAGCAAAGCCTTTGATACAGTCTCCCACAGTATCCTCCTGGAGAAACTGGCTGCTCATGGCTTAGATGGGTATACTCTGCACTGGGTTAAAAACTGGCTGGAGGGCCGGGCCCAGAGAGTGGTGGGGAATGGAGTCAAATCCAGCTGGCGTCCAGTCACGAGTGGTGTCCCACAGGGCTCGGTACTGGGACCTGTTCTCTTTAACATCTTTATCAATGATCTGAACGAGGGGATCGAGTGCACCCTCAGTCAGTTCGCAGACGACACCAAGCTGGGTGGCAGTGTCGATCTGCTGGATGGTAGAAAGGCTTTGCAGAGGGATCTGGACAGGCTGGATCGATGGGCTGAGGCCAATGGGATGAGGTTCAACAAGGCCAAGTGCTGGGTCCTGCACTTGGGTCACACCAACCCCCTGCAGCGCTCCAGGCTGGGGGCAGAGTGGCTGGAGCTGCCTGGCAGAAAAGGACCTGGGGGTGTTGGTGGCCTGTGGGCTGAACATGGGCCAGCAGTGTGCCCAGGTGGCCAAGAAGGCCAACAGCATCCTGGCCTGTATCAGGAACAGTGTGGCGAGTAGGGCCCGAGAGGTGATTGTCCCCCTGTACTCGGCACTGGTGAGGGCCCACCTCGAGTACTGTGTCCAGTTTTGGGCTCCCTACCATAAAAAAGACATCGAGGTGCTGGAGCGGGTCCAGAGAAGGGCGACAAAGATGGTGAGGGGTCTGGAGAATAAGTCTTATGAGGAGAGGCTGAGGGAGCTGGGGTTATTCAGCCTGGAGAAGAGGAGGCTGAGGGGAGACCTTATTGCTCTCTCCAACTCCCTGAAAAGAGGGTGTAGAGAGGTGGGGGTCGGTCTCTTCTCTCAAGTCACAGGCGACAGGACGAGAGGAAATGGCCTCAAGTTACGCCAGGGGAGGTTCAGGCTGGATATTAGGAAAAATTTTTTCACTGAAAGGGTTATCAGGCATTGGGATGGGCTGCCCAGGGAGGTGGTTGAGGCACCATCCCTGGAGGTGTTCAAAAGACGGGTTGATGTAGTGCTGGGAGGTATGGTTTAGCGATGGTTACTCCTTGCTTGTTGTGCGGGTGTCTATTTTTGTCAGTTAGGTTGACGCTTGGACAAGATGATCTTTAAGGTCCCTTCCAACCTAGAAGATTCTGTGATTCTGTGATTCAGTGAGCAAACGACGTTTCCTAAGACCAACTCGTGAGCCAAATTTGGAAATGATGCCTTTTATATTTGGGCTCTATGGACTGATCATGAATATTTGAAATGTGAGCTGTACTGCTTAATTGTAGCCTCTTATGTAAGTCACATGATTATTTAACAAGGATCCTTGATTGGAGCAATGAGCGAACACATCTTTTATACATACCTCCTATGTATCTTTTATACATACTTGATTGCGCCACTTTCAGTGCTTATTTTATCTTGATGCTGATACATACCTGTTTGGCACTGGCCTTGGCAAACATTTCTTTGCCAAAACGATTACTTCTCAAGCATTGACAGAGAATGATAGATGGATTCAGCTAATATAAAATCATTTATACATGTAATAGCCACTGGAAAATGTTAGCATCATCCCCTCTGTTCCAAAATCAAGAAAATTACACTAAGATTTGCTTGTGAGATACATTTGGGTGGCAGCACTGTATGTTTTCAGCTATGGAAATTTTATTAGATGAAGTCAGAACCAGCTTCAAGAAAGGCCTATTTGATTGCTTGCTTAGCTCTGCTGCAAGTTGAAGGCTTTTCTTGCATTTCTTGTACATTTAGGTTTCTCCTGGGCGTTAGGGTGGCTGTAATTCTCACCTCAGAACAAGAGTGGGTGTTGCAGCTCCAATATATCTGCTCCAATCCCACATCTTCTGCCCGTCGCTGGATCTCATCCTGCATACGACATTAATGGGGCATCACAGGATCCACAAAAGATCACCATGCAAGGAGACTGGTAGTTTTACCATTTGTTGTGTGTTGCAACAATTTTGCATAAAAGTTTGTTTATTAAGTTTGGGAAAAAAGACTATCTGTCCTGAAAATCTCAGTAAAACATTCAGCTGTAGCAGAGTTCAGAAGAGCCTTCTCTGAAGTGTCTTTTCATTGGATTTAAAGCTGTTTCATGAATATAAACTACAGCATATGTGATCTTCCTTCTCAGCAGCAAAAGCTGCTGCTGATGTAAGACAGAGTCAGTGAGCTGCCTGGACTGGAAAATAATCTCCATTTTTCACACTGTAAAGGTCAGTACAGCTGCCCCAGTCCAGGATACCTCACCTACTTGATCCCTGAGGTTACACATTTTTTAATATGGTACAAAGGTGAGCGTTTATCTGTTTGGATAATGACTCTACAGGTGCATGAATATTTGAAATGTGAGCTGTACTTCTTTGTAGCCTCTTATATGAGTCACGTGATTATTTAACGAGGATCCTTGATTGGAGGAATGAGCAAACACATCTTTTATACATACTTCATGTATATCTTTTATACATACTTGATTGTGCCACTTTCAGTGCTCATTTTCTATCCCAGCAGAGATTCCACCAAATATTAACAACTATTTCCCAATTCAAGGGACTTTTGTGAATTCATCTTGGTGGCACGGATATTTCCAAAATTCCTTGGTCTATGTTTTGGTTTAAATTATTAACAAGCTTTCAAATGCCACTGCCAAGCCAGCTATAACGCCTTGAACCACAAACATCATAAAAGGCAAATTCTTTCCAAAAACACAATACTGTTTATTGAATAGATGCCACTCCCTGACCAAAGGAATGACAGATTAAGTAAGCAAAAATGGAAAGAAATAACAGGCTTGGAAATCTGAAGCTGGGCATGGATAAACAAGAGGGGTTTGTGGCAGTCCTTTAAGTACGCAGAAAACACACATTTGGGAAGAAAAAGTGGAGAATGTTTAGGAAAACATCTGGAAGGAGTAGTGCCAGATGGTTGTTTCCTTTTTGATCAGCCTAGTGTTTTTCTCATAAAATACGAAGACCCAATTTTCATGTTTGTCAATATTTACAGATCTCAGTCTGTATGTAAGGAGGAAAATAAGGTCTCAAATAGAACTCTGTGGATGCTTAAAATAAGCTTGATGTTCTGTGCTTTGCTGACTCAACCTAAATGGCCTGAGATTTTGAAGTGCTGGGAACGCCTAACTCCTTTTCCAGTTGCTGTCATCTGAGAATGCTACACCCCTATTACAGAAAGGACTTTATTCACAGGAGGAAATTTCAGGCACCCATGATTAGAAAATTTTAGCTTGTGTTCCCACCACAGAAAAATCTTGCCGTGTTGGTAGCAGAGTGACATTAACTGGAATCAGCTTTCTTAGTTTCTGCTTGTTACTGGTGGTACAGTTGTTGCTTGAGAGATTTGGGACCCTGTCTAAT
Source organism: Calidris pygmaea (assembly GCA_003697955.1). Classification (NCBI taxonomy): domain Eukaryota; kingdom Metazoa; phylum Chordata; class Aves; order Charadriiformes; family Scolopacidae; genus Calidris; species Calidris pygmaea. The sequence continues at coordinate 346,594 of QJSC01008266.1, forward strand.
ATTGCAGAGCAGGGAGAAGCTGAAAGAAATAAAAGGGGGCAAAAAGAGAAAGAGTGTATGAAAATTGGCCTGTGCTGAATATTTCATTATTACATGTTTTCATCTGCAAACATGCACTTTCTCCCATCAACCACTATGATTAGCCGAGGACAAAATCCATTTTTTAAATAGCTCCTTAGATTTTTCTTATTTCAAGTTTCAAGGCAACATTGTTTTCCACACTTACAAAGGAACATATCCATTTTATCTAGCCCTTGAATAACTACAATAAAAAATGAATATGTTTTCTACCAAATGTTTGGATTTTCTTTCACAAATCAATGGTCTTAAACTTATGTTTATAAGACATGGCATTGAATTGGTGTTGAACTGTGGGTATTTTTTCATTTCATTGTATGCAAGATTGAGAAGAACTTCCATCCAGTTTGAATTTCAAATGTTGGGCTTTGAGTGGGACCAATAGTTAGTGTCCTTATCTCATGGGACAAACCCGTCATTTTTGAGAAATTTGGAGAAGTTCTCCTGCCATTTTCTACCTGGGGCCTTTCCCTGGGGATCTCTGGAGGATATCCTTAGGATACTCCAATCATCAGGTGATGATCCAGCTGGACATCACCTTTGCAACACAAGATGCTACCACATTTCAGGGGCCCCCAGATCCAGCACCACCTGCTGAGAGGCTCATATGTAAGTGAGCTCGTATTTCTGTGATTCTATGACTTTTAAGAATCAACTATATCACCTTTTTTTCTCTGCTTCTACCTTCTATTTCTGACCACTTGCACCTATTTTCCCATTATAAATATAAAGGTAATTTTAAAAGTTGGCTGCTGGCCCTTGAGGCATTTCTGCACCAACAAAGGGCTTGGGTTGCTTCTCAAGGCCAGCTGGGTGTCCTATTGCTCTTCTCTATTTCTGGTTCACAGACTGAAATAGTGACTTAAAAATGTATGTATTTCTGCAGGTCAGCCTGAGACAAGGAATCTTCAGTTTCTCAGGAAAAAACCCCAAGCAAACAACCCAAACAAAAAGTTGTTTTTATTAAATCCCAGGTGTTTAATTCTCTCCCTGCCACTTCCTTTCACTCCGCTTTGGTAACTATTTACTATTTTTATGAAAAATCAGCTTTGGCCAAAGACACTGTTTGGACACAAACAAATTGCAGTGAAGTTTGCCACAACCACTGTGCAGTAAATGCAAACCTTTTCAACAAAATATTTTTTCTTACCTAAAATTATTGGCTGAAGTTGTCAGAATTCCAAACATTGGGGTCGATCAAGTCTGAATTTTTTTCACCAAATGAGCTGTCGAGACACAAAATCTCACCAATCTTTGATTCCAGCAGTGCAGCAGGGAGATCCCATGTCCCATATTTGTGCTACAAACTCCATTTTTTAGCATAGTAAAGCAGAGATTTACACTGGTGAAACAGATGCTGGTTTCAAGGAGGAATAAGCTGGCATGGAGTATTTTTTCTTGTTTTATAGGAGTGAAAAGCTGGACTGAAGCTAAGGAGAAAAGTGAAGGTGCAGGGATGAGTTTTCTGTGAGGCGATTTGACCGGGCAACTGAAATGGGGACAGCAACCCATTGTGCCAAACACTAATGTGTTCAAGTCTTTTGAGCATGTCTTTTTTCTGGTTTTCTCCCTCTTTTCCTCATCCTCAGAGATGAGTAATGGTTGCCTCTCCGAGCTGGCACTCTTTGCCAGCAGCGTTTTGTGCGGATGGGTGGTGATAACAGAATAAGGGCAAGGTAGTGACAAAAGTGCTGGTGTTTGCTCATGGGCTGTGTTATCAGCTCACGGGTGGAAAACTCGATTAACACTTGAGAAATCCGGGTTTCTCCAGAGGAAAAGGCATTTGGCCGTGAAGCTGGCCTCTCTGAGTCTTACTCCAGTTGCACAGTCGTGGGACCCAGCTCACACCACCTGGTATGGACCAAGGTAAAGGGAGGAGAGCAAGTCTTGTGGGCATCTCTCCCTCTGTGGGTTGGCTTGTTTATTTTCTGGTTTAATTTCCATGAGCAATGTGCACTGCTCCTGCTGTTCTGCTCACCGTGGGGTGGTTACAACTTTTTACCAAGGCAGGAAAGAAAAAAGAGGCATCATTATCTGTCTCAGATAGTAGCTGCTTGTACGAGGGGAGCTATGTGGGCATGCTGGACCCCAAAGGCGCTGTGTGTGAGACGGTGTGATGCAGAGTGTCCTTTCACCATCAAGTACTGACTTTGCCTTCCCCAGACCTTGACTAGTTTAGGAGAAACTCCTTCTGGCAAATGGTGTGATATGAGGACAAGGAGCAGAGTGTGATGTGGGGTGGGTATTCCCAGGGAGCCTGGCCCCAGCAGAAACGCCGCAGTGGGGATGCAAGAGCTGCAGACGATGTAGAGACACAAGCAGGATCTCAAGATAGGGAGAGGATGGGAAATGGTAAGAGAGATGTTACTGAGATGTAGGTGCAGTTGAAACCAGGCAGTAGCAAGCAGTGCACTATGGATGAGCCATCTGTCTGTCCATCCCGGGCACGGTCACGCTCTGTGGAGCTTGTGAGCTGAGCTTCTGCATTTCTCTGCACGTCTGGAGAAGGTAAGCCTCTCAGCAGGACTGAGAAGCTGAGGCTCAATGCTGTGCTGCTGTGCTGGTGCAATGTGTTCTTGGGCAATGCAGGTGTGCCTGAGGACAAGACGGACGTTTTCCACCACCCAGTTTGCAAAGTGTGAATGGGTTTGAGAAGACAGCCAGCCTCCTACTTGTGATGGTGACTGGTCTGTAGAAGGTTTGGGAAATAAAAGGACACTCATCAAGAGGTTCTGGTATGGAGGACTGCATGGAGAGTGTAGGTCAAGCGGAGGATAGGAATGGCACACAAAGGTTTTTAGGACAGAGGGATGAAGGTATGCCAGAAACCTCTGCCGTGCTTTGCTGTTGGTTTATAGAAGCCATGAGGTGTGCAGGCCTGCTGTATAACATTTCATTCTTGAGTGCAGTTTTCCAGAAGCCAAGCTGCGCTCCTGAGCCTTAATTTCTTAGTAATACAGTCTGCCCCAAACATAATCTGCTGTGCCATTTATCTGCACAAAATAGAGTATTTTCTAACAGCAGAAACTCCAGCAACCCTTAGTGGAGTGGTAGAAAACATGTATTTGAATCCTGAACAAAATATGAAGCCTATTGTTAAGCCCTAAATGTGTTTTGAAAGGAGGTTTAAATAAAGCAGAAACGTTTAGCACAGATATTTACCATCTCTTTTTGCACAAGACTGCATCTCTCTTGTTTCCTTTAAAGATCTCTGCTGGAGTTTCTCCGGTAAGACCAATAACATCCATAACATCTCTGCCAACACGGCATGAGCCATGCCTTGCTGTAAGTACCAAGGGTGACGTTTGGGGTGGCAGACCCAGACCCTTGGCTGCTGTAAGCCAGCAGAGCTCCACTGAGGTCTCTTCTCTGGTTCTTTGGGTTCAGGTGGTCCATGGATTTGGAAAGGCCTATTCTGAAAGCCACCTCTGCCCCTAGCCTGTCCTTGAGAAGGGTAGATCTGATCCCTCACAGTTTGCACACTGTTGGCTTCTCCCTACTATATTCCTACATTGATTTTTCCAAGGAAATACTTGGCAATTGCTTGGGAGGCTTTTGCTCCCCCTTTCTGTTTTCATTGGATTGCAGACATAGCAATATGCTAAATACTTTTATTTCACACTGTTTACAAGCTACTCTGTCTCCTGACCTGTTGCAGCAGCAGATTAAGCTGGTGGTGATCTTTCTCTAATCTGCAAATTGAGAAATTTGTTGGCTATGTCCCTTAGTTATGAAACGGGGATTATTCCAGCAAGGATAAAATCTGAAGGCCATCAAATGCTCTGGCTGAGCTCCTCACCAGCTCGGAGCAGGAATACATTTCTCCCTACTGTAAAATTAGCTGGGTGCATTGTGGGAGAGCGTGCACCATCTCTTTTAAATGCTATGCTTAAAGCCAAGATGTTCTTTGTTTATGTTCTGAGTGGGAAAATAAAGCCCCTGGCACCATGCTCTGCTACTGTAGGAGTTAATACGTGGTTTTGTATCCAGGCCATTTCCAAGGAGATGTGATGTTTGCAGGTCATCCTTAGTATCCAAACTTGTCCTACTTGCAAGCAACCTTGCAATTCTGCTTCTGCTGGGGACTGTCACTTCACCAGGCTCGTTCTTTCCTCCCTTTCTCTCCTGAGCATCAGCTGGAGATCCCCTCATATGCTCCTGTAACTCCCCACATAGGGAATGAGTCACAGGGAATGAGTCCCTGTTGGTACCTTCCCGCTGGCTGGCAAAGCCCTGGTGTCAGACAGCCCTTTTTTCCACCAGCTTGTCACACGCGGCCCCTTCTGACACCACGGAGATGCCTCCCTCTTCTCTCTTTTCCATCTGTCTCTTGGGGAAAAAAGAGCATCTTTATCTGCTGCGACAGGCAGGGTTGTGCAGAGGAGAGCTCCTCCTGGAAAGCAGATGGGACAAGCTGAGAGTCAACAGGAAGATGTACTAAAGAAACCTGGGCCAGCCGGTGCATCGGGCAGGTGGTAGGGAGGGCATGTGTGGCAGGAATGGAAAGGTATCCACCGGCCACAGGCCTGATTTTTGACTCTTATAAACTGGTAGAACTCCCATGCAGGAGATCTGGGAACTCAGGGACGCTGCTGTATACTTCATATTTACTAATGTCTCTACTGAGTGATACCTCCTTCCCTCCCCCCGATCATCATGTACAACACTATTTCCCTTATGGGGGAAATAGTGGCTTCAGCTGAAAGCACGTGCTCTTGAGTAGGACATCAGGATTTCCTCTGCAACCGTGAACACAGTTTGTGTTGCCTCCCTGGCCTGTCCAGGCAGGCTCCTGGGGTTCAAGACATAGTTAAATGGATCTGCAAGATAAACTAGGGAAAATAAGTGGCCCTCGAGGCCTGCAAGCAAGTTTCAGAAATATTTCTGCTGCTTTCTTTTTCTGTTCAAAAGAGGAATTGGCAGCTGTTTCTATGTTTGGAAATGAACTGTGGAAACGTGCCTTCTCCAGAAGATACTGAACTGTGCGAGGGGGACTTGTGCTGGGGTACTGAAATTGAGGGGAGGACCCCACTCCAGCAGGCAGAGCTGCACTCCTGGAGAAGAGTGCTTTTCCTGACAATCTCCCCTGTCCCTGAGCCTGTGTGAAGCCAGGGAGACTCCTAGGATGGTCCATGGCAGTGCCTCAGAGCATGCAGACCTGCCCTGGCAATCTCCCTGGGCATCAAAAAACATCTAAATGCAGCAAGGGAATGTTTTCCCTGTCCACAATGAGGGAAGCTCATGGAAGTGTTTGAAAAACATACTGTATTTGCCATAAATTTGTGTTGACATTTCCCACAACATTTTTCATGTTGTTTGCTCCCAGAAGCCAGAATCTCCAGGTATTTTTTGGTCAGAAAATGGAAATTCTTGGATCTAGGGCTGTTGATAGTGCACAGAGACACAGTGCAGGACAAAGAGAGGAAAAGGGGTGAGAAACCCCTGAGGGGAAGGGGGACAATCTTGACAAACAATTTCCATGTTATTAGTTTGCCACTTTTTCATGTTTGGAATGAAAACCAAAAGGCTTTGACCTGGCCCCCTCACTATGAGAAGGACACTGAGGTGCTGGAGCGTGTCCAGAGGAGAGCCACCAAGCTGGAGAGGGGTCTGGAGAACAAGTCCTACGAGGAGAGGCTGAGGGAACTGGGCATGTTGAATTTGGAGAAGAGGAGGCTGAGGGGAGACCTCATTGCCCTCTACAGCTCCCTGAAAGGAGGGTGTAGAGAGGTGGGGGTTGGCCTCTTCTCCCAAGGGAATCATGAGTTGGCCAGAGGAAATGGTCTGAAGTTGGGGCAGGGGAGGTTTAGATTAGATCTTAGGAAGAATGACTTTCCTGAGAGGGTGGTCAGGCACTGGAACGGCCTGCCCAGGGAAGTGGTGGAGTCATAATCCCTGGAGGTATTTAAGAAACATGTAGACATGGCTCTTTAGGGCATGCTCAAGTGCCCGGGATTGTTGGGTTGGGCTTGGAGGTTTTTTTGGTTTTGTTTTTGGGTTTTTGTGTGTGTGTGTGTATGGTTGGACTCGATGATCTCAAATGTCCCTTCCAACCATGAAGATTCTGTGATTCTGTGGTAAAACCTCAAAGTCCAGCCTAGAACGGCTTCTTTTGTTTTGTGTGTTACTAGGTGCTTATCTCCATCCCTGTTAGACTGTGAGCATCTGATAGCAACCACTGTGTGTCTGGCTGCCTTTACGTGTCCGGCTGCCGCTCCCGCACTGCGAGCCACAAGGAGGATACTGTGACAAGCAGAATGACAGACAGAATGACAGAATGGTAGGGGTTGGAAGGGACCTCTGGAGATCACCTAGTCTAACTCCCTGCCAGAGCAGAGTCAGACCTTGAAGGTCTGCTGTGGTTCAGCCCCCACTGCCCCAACGCACCCTGGAGCCGAAGGGTTATAGCAGCCCCTCAGTTCTCTGTTTTGTGTCTCTCTTTATAAATAGCCAGGCACCTTAAGGCAGACAGTGAAACCCTGCTGGGATGTTGCTATTTTTGTAGTCCTCTGCATTTGAAACATTTGCTTTGCAGTTCACCTTTTAAAAGACAAAAATGCCAAGGAGCTGAGATAAGGCTGGCCCTTGGCCATCCTCAGAAGCCGTGTCTGGTGTCAATCATGAAAACCTTCCAAGGACTAACATGGCCCAGGGCTGCTCTCTCTGTGCAAACAGACCCCAGACACAGGCAGAGGTACCTGTCCATGCAGATGAGCCTGCAGTGTTGCCCACTAACATCTATTCCCTGTGCACTGTTCCTTTTTAGGTTAATGGGAAGCTGCTTTTAAGTAACTTTTTAAAATACCTTTTTAAAGGGAAACGATGTTAGATTAGCTTTTTTTCATTGTCTTTTTGGCCGGTGTCCTGCCATTCAGTGTAAAGCTGTGTAGATAGGAAGGGGTTTACCCCTGTGGCTTTATAATCCTGCTGACTTTAAAACGTGGCCGTTGCAGAGTTTGCTGTGGGGGTGGGTTATATGAGAGAAGGATTCCCATCAAACACAAAATCGGACCAGCTGATCACGAGACAAAGGCAGGAGGTTTTTTCCACTCTTTTCAATTGAAAAAGTGTATTTTCCAGCAGCAGTTCTGCCAGATCCTCTGCAACTTGCAAGGAGCTGAACAACTGTAATAAAAAAGAGAACAGTGGAAGTAAGTCTTTTGTATTTTTGTTGTGTTTTTGCCCTCATTGTGCCTTTTGACCACCATTCTTGTTGTGGTGGGAGTTTCATTGCAGCTCAGGGGACTGCACAGCCTGGCTGGGCTTGATGGTCCTGGCTCTGCTTTCCTCCTCCACCCACTTCATTGCGACTGCGGGTGGCAGACCCCAACTGATGGCTCTGTATGGGCATCAGAAATGCCTGAGAAATTTAACTGGCAGCTTTTCTAGGCAGCTGAGCATGCCAGGCACCTTGGTAACCTCCCTGGTGGCAAACACCCTCAACTACTTTTCAGGGGGACCAGGAGGGAAGGCTAGGCAGGTAAATCTGAGTCGTCTTCCCCCCAGCTCTAGTCAAGGGCTGAGAGAATAGGGATTTTCAGAGCCACTGACAGGAAGGACCACAAAAGTTTCGGGGCTGTGCCACACAGGGAAATTTCTGCTGTGAGGAGAGCGTCCTCCATGGGCAACGGTGTGTGGAAGTGAAGCCTCCATTTACCCATCAGGAGAGGTGAGTCCAGCAGGCTTGCCTGCCTCAGCAAGATGCAGGGGTGACCTCTGCGTCTGCAGCTCATGCAATATTTATGGAGCTGCTCTGGTGAACGGCATGGTTTTTACTCTTAGTTAAGTGGATCAGTGCCTCTCAGTCCCTCAGCTGTCCTGGTCCTAACTGTCCTGTTTAACCACCAAGGAAAGAGGGATCCACGGTGAAGAGTGACAATCCTTCCCTAAATCAGAGAAAATATGAAAAAAGAGGAAAGTATGGCAATGAGGACAATACCTGAGGCTTTTGCCTCCAGACTGTGATCTACAGCAGCCCTGGGTGGGCTCAGGACTGGGGTGTACCCTGGGAGCCCAGGCCACTACAGCCCCTGCCCTGCAGGGAAGAGAAGGAGAAGGAGGAAAAGGAGGAGAAAGAAGAAATCTCCAAGGACTTCCCTGCAATGTAGTGGGAGGTATGGGGAGCCCCTTCTCCCAGGGGGTGTCCCCAAAAGGTGTCCTTTCACCAACGCAGTGTGCCTCTTGCACTTCCCCTTAACTGTGCTGCACTGAAACCTCAGTTACAGGCTAATGCTTACGCTGCTTTCTGCGTTGGCATCAGCGGGAAATTAATCTCTGCCTCTGTGCCAAATGGGGATGTGTGGGAGAGCCCCTGCCTTCACTGGGCAGGGACTGAACTGCTAATTAGGAAGCCCAGGCTGAGGCTGTCAGGACCACCCTGAAAGGGGATTTGGAGACATGCCTTGCATTAATTCTGGTGCTGTTAAAACCAGTGGAAATAAGTACGTGAGCCTAAACCAAGACACCTGTCAGCATCTTAATCTTGGAGCTGGGTGTCTCAGTCTTGCCTCTCTGCCTGAGATTTCCCTCTGTGCTGCTCTAGCATTTTTCAGGCTGCACCAAGCACTTTTAAAGCCAGCTTTCACCGATGGAGAAATTCTTGAGGTTATTTGGTGGCGAGGGAAGTGTCACACAGAGACCATGCCCCTCCAAATGATGTCTTTTATGGTGCACTCTTAAAGGGAGTGCAAGGAAGCATGCTGGATTTTCACTTTTGTTTATCACTGTTCACCCATGGAAAAGAAGAACTACAGGCCATGAACCGTGCACCATACGTGCATATGCATTTTTCCATTTTTTTGCAACCTGGTTTCATGACAGCTATAGTGCAGATAATGTTGGTGCAATAACAATTTGTTAGAATGTACTGGACTCCAAACCTGCTTGGTTGTGACTTTCTCTGGCGGAGGGAAGCTGCCAGGGAAGCTGCCAAGGAAGCTCCTTGTCAGCAGCACATGGAGAAATGATGTCGGGCAGTTTCTCTCCAGCAAGCACAGCCCTCCGAACCAGAACCCTTATGTAATTATGTGGGGTTTTTTTGACTCCACATCCTAAGAAACTGCCTCTTGAATAGTATGTTTCTTGCTAGTTCGTTCATCTGTGAATTTCCCTGGCAGGTAGTGTATAAATAGCTCTAAGGCACAAGCGATCCACGAGTTCTTTTCAAAATACAGTATTGAGTCATTTTAAAGCCTCCTACTGTAGCTCTTTAAAAGATGAACTCATTATTTAAGTGTAAGATTTATGCCTGGGAAAGAATGAGAAAATCTTGCTTAAAGTTGTCCTTCCAACAAAGTACCTTATTTAAAAACCAATGCAGAATAAAATTGCATGTGAGCTGGCCACTGAAGTGAGCAGGCGACATCTGCTTATCTCTGCCATGGGTTGTGCTGTTCGTCACCGAGAGGCTCTACTGCTTTCTAGAGCCAGGAATAGAAACCAGCGTTCCTTATTCCCAGGAGCCCTTTGCCATGTAGGGCAGAGCAATCCAGCTGGATCCCTCCGGCCATCCTTTCTGCCTGACCCCAGACACCACTCAGCTTTCAGTAATTAGGGCAGAATTAGGGCAAGATCCTTGGGGACAGAGGCTGCTGGAGAAGGGCTTGCACAGAGGGCAGATCTCATCTATATATTGAGCCGAGCCTCCTTTCTCACATGGAAATCTTGTCCAAAGAGAATTAGGGGATTTGATCCACTTGTACAGGCTCCCAGTAGGTTATTGCAACACCTCTGTCATTGCCCCTACATCTCTAGAAATATCAGATGTGTCTGCAGTGCATATTCAGAAAAACTCCTGTTGTTGGTGCACAGGGCATCCAAAGTTTCCACTGACAGAGGCTGCAACACTAAAGCAAGTAGGAAAACCAAAAAGAGATAATTTCTCTAGAGCCTCTGCCCGTGGAGTGCCCTGTTACTTGCCTGAGGAGCGATACAGCGTGGCTGTGGTGCTGACCGCATGTGGGAGGTGAATAACATATTTTGTTCAAACAGTAGCAGACCTCTTCAACAGACCAAGGGCTAGTGGTCTGCTATGTAAACTGTCCAAGATGCTTCTTTCCTTAAGCAAAATACCACTGCACTGCTCACGCATAAGTAGTTGAGGCCTGTTTCACACGTTATATTTTTGTATGGATGTATGTATGAACAATTTTCAAGGAGTGGGTCAGGATTTACTTCCCCGTTCAGTCAGAACAACATCCTTTTTTGGGGGGAGGGGAGTGAGGTGGAGGTGGGGGTGGGGTGGGCAGCTCTGAGATGATTGTATGTAAGTCTGAAGTGGGATACGTGACCAGATATGCGGCCTGTGAAGGGAGTTTTAGTAGGGTACCTGGGTGGATTTTTCCTTTCTTTTGTCATCAAACTACGCCTGCCTGCCTGCCCGGAGCAGCTGTTTCCTGGGCTGGATGCATTGTGTGCACACGGGTTGGAATTAGTGCTGTGTCTCCAGTCCATCTTCCTGCAATGTGTCGTCCCATTTCTGCCCTCAGCATGAAGAACAGGAGTGGCCCTTCTCTTCTCCGGGGTCAAGGGAACACAGGCAAATCCTGATAGCCGTAAACATCTGTAATTTCTCTTAAAGTTCAAGGTGAAAGTTAAAAGTAGCCAGCTGATGCCTTAGACTTTGGATTCATCTTTAGCATGTGGCTCTGCTGACTTGAGCCGTGTGAGTCACACAGGTCATCAGCACTCTGCAGTGTCCCAGTGCACTTTTAGGGGTCCTTCTTGGGGCACTCCTGTCACTGCTCTTACACTGCCACGTCTGCTGTGAGCCGGGGACTGAGCCAGGGGCCACAGAGCAGCAAGATTCAAAGACCATGTCCACAGGGACACAGTTTACCTGTGGCTTGTGGGCTGGGACTAACACCATAAGTGGGAATAGTCTGTGCTGTGTTACAGATGGACAATGACATGCTGAAGTCTGTAGTTTTAATGGCTGCTGACATTATGATAAAGTGAAATATCAAAATACAAAAAAGTTCCTTCTCAAGGTTTAAATCCATCTATTATTGGAAGGCAATAAGCAATGTGCTGGGGGGGGGGCTCCTGCAGAGACACTCTAAAGCGTTAGTGCGTTGCTCCTTGACTTGGGAGGTTACACAACTGAAGCTTGTGGTTACCTTCCCGGTGAGTTGAGGTATCCAGGATGGCTGAAAATGCACTGGGAATTGCCGTGCGTGACTGTGGGCACGTGGGATACGGCAGAATTACGGCGGAGGTGCAGGCAGATGAGCACGTGGCCGTCTCCGCTCACCACAGCAGCTCAATGTGAAACAAGAAAAAAAGCAAAAGCAAAGCTAAAGACCAGTTACATTTTAGGGATGGAGGATTGCTGGTGGAAGGAGATGGTCCCTCATGGATTTAAATACGAAGGAAGCATTACGTCATTCAATCTGACATTCTACTTAAAGATTTCATCTTATGGTGCTATGGCAAGGTCAAATTCACTCTGCGAGTAATTACCTTGGAAGTAAGTGTGTGTTACTGTGCATGTCCGCATTTGAAAGGGATGGGAAGTAGAAGCAGCCTTTTCATTTCTTCCTAGCATGTTATATTTGAAATAAGCAACTATCCCTGTTTTGTACGGTTCTTCAACATTTTCCTATGGACTGTAATTCACACATGCTGCCTCTTCCCATGGCGGGTGTGGAACTATCAGGGCCAACTGAATAAACAGATGGAGAAATTAAGTGGGGTGTCCAAAGCCACACACCTTTCCCAAAACCAGGCACAGCGTGAGAGTTTGCAGCCCTGGGCTGTGTGCAGGGTGCCTGGCCCCATCCCTCTCTCCTGAACCCTGCCTGAGACTGAAAACACAGGGAGACTTTTCTTTATCAAGTCATCTTCTGCTCTGTGTCTCAAAGCTGGAAATGATTTCACAGTGCTTCTTTTAATCTTCTTTGACAACTTCTTTGTTTTAAAATGGAACTGTCAGGACAGTGGGATAAAGCAACACTCACAAGTGTTTGCTGAAGTTGTGATCAAGTGCTGGGGGAATCATCCGGACTCCAGTGCACCAGTGTGGAAGCCATGCTTTTCTTCATTTGTACAGAGCTATTCCTTGATAAAAGGGATATTTGTTACTCATAATCTGCTGCTGGTTATTCTCATCGTCAGCTGAAGGAGACGACACCATGCAAGTTAATTGTTTAGTTCCACAGTGGCTAATGAGTAGTGTGTATTTTCCAAGCTAACAATTTGCCATAGCTCTGCAGGAGAGAGAGTATTAAGTGTTTGGTGACTGCATGCAAATAATGAACGTGTTTATAGAAAGCAGAATTGAGGGACAATAAAAAGCTCCAGGTTTCTGGATAATTTAGTCAGAACTAACAATATGATAGTAAAGGAGATATAGATTAAAAATGTACATATGCCATTTGGGAACTCAAATGTAATTCCCAGCTTTTTAAAAGTTTAAGCCTTCCGCAGGTTGTATTGAAAACGGTGGGAGAACATTTGTGAAAGATGTGGCTGCTCAGTGTCTGGTTATAAGTGAACCAGCCCTTTTGTCCGGCACTGGTGATGCAGTTCCCTCCTAAGCAAATTCCTTGCCAACATGTTTTCAGCAAGGCAGTGCTTGATTCTTATGCCCAGCCCTCAGAAAATCATGGGTCTCAGCCGAGAACTCTCTTACTATTATCATATCTAGTTTATAAAATCGGTCAAGGTCCAGGCACTATTGAGATTGGCAGTCTATGGACATGTAGTGAGAGGTCTTTCCTCTGAGGTGCACGTAACCGAAATAGTAAATGGTCCCAATTACACTGACAGGGCTTTTTTGTGTACCCCATTTCCCCTTCTCTTTCTGCCCCTGTGTTTTCAGACTGAAGCTGTTTGGGGCCAGACTGTCGTCTTTGCTCAGCTGTCAGCATACAGGAGTCTAAGTCACTGTTGGGACTCCTAAGGTCTATTGAAATTCAGACAATTACTAGTAATAGTGTGTGCACCACAGTTAATGGACTGTGCGCTTGTGTGCAAGTGCATGTGTTTTTAAAGACTTAAGGTACCATTGCACTAGAAGTACACCGGAGCTACTTACTACATTTTTAAGAGCATTTCTCTTTGGAAGCAATGGCTTGAAAGTCAGGCTTGTCCATTTGACAAAACCTATTGTGAACCTATTTTGAGCATCCTACAGTTATGTATGTATGAACAGTGTGGTGTGGAGACAGGTGAAGTTCTTATGTCCCATTGGCTTTGCATGGGACAGTAAACTCGCAGTCTATGGTGGCAGAGCACAAGTGGGGAGCAGTTGTATCTCCTCACCTGGATCAGCAACAACAGGTTTTACTGCTCCACCTCTCCTTTTCATGAGCACAACAGAGTCTTTGAAGAGCTCTTGAAATTCCCACGTTGCTTTTTAGGAGACAGACAAAGCATTCCAGGCTAACCTTTTCAAACGGTATCTCATTGTTATTGTCTGTTAAATCTAGATTATTAGGGGTGAGTTTCATTGACCCCTCAACACAACGATCAAAGGATTTGATGGGAATGACAGACATTGACTTCAAGTAGAACTAGGATAAATAATTTAGTTGGGTGGTTGATTTCTTCATTTCTTTCAAACACCCAAGCCAGAATCAATCCTTACAGTTACAAGGTTTAGTGTGATAAATTCTCTTGGCATTACTAACTCACTGTTTCTTTCCCCATCCTTAAAAAAAAACCCAAGCAGATATAGCTAATGCTGTGTCACATCCCACGCACTCATGTTGCTCCTGTAGTCTGTTGCTTTTTCAGATTCACACACACATTTGCATTTGCAAGTGCCACTATTGCTTTGCAGTAAACACTGCTCATGCGTCTCTCTTAAGAGGATCCAGATGTCTTTCTCTCAGGATGGTGCATTTATTTTTAGATTATTGTGCCCATTGCTGCATACATTGGATGTTCTTTGCTTTTGTGTATCACCCTTGGTTCTCATCATAGACATTGCATTCTGGGGCGAGGGCAGTGATGGAGAGTGAACGATATTTGTCTTCCAAAAACAAGTTTTATTTTCATTCTTCCGATTCCATTAGGTCCCCACAGACAGATCTATTCTGTGAACACTTTTCCCATCCAGATAACTCTGCCTTTATCAGCTGTGTGCTGTTTGATTGCACATGGTATATGCAGGTATTTGCTGGCCTTTGGGAGCTGAATAAGAAAAGGATTTTATTTGTTCAGTAGCTGAAATGGAAAAAAAAAAGAGAGGAGTTTCAGCTTGTTTTTTTTTTTAGCAAAGGAAGGAACAATCGGGATGAAGGAAGGGATCAAACTCCTCTTGTTGGGAAAGAAGTGATGAGTGAATCCCGACCACACTGAAGACTGCTGGAGTTCCCACCGAGTGCAGTGATCACAGTATCACTGTGAAGTTTTACAGCAAGCACAGTGAGAACTGGAAAAGGGTGTGTGGATTAGTAAATAGGTTTACTCCTCCTCCCCCTTCAGCCCAATCTTTATGTCATTATTAACACCTCAAACTTGGCTGTCAGAGCTGCTTGACAGAGCCATAGCAGTATTGCAGCTGTGACAGCCTGAGGATATGTGAGGCAGAATGGTTAAGGAGAGATAACAACTTCTAATGGACCAGCTAATATTGGCAGGGAAAGCAGACACGGTCTCAGGCGCAAGTGCTGCCTTGTGTCTCCTTCGGTTTGCATCAGAAGGACTTGCATCTTCAGGGCACAAAGTTCCTGCTGACCAGGATAAAGGACCAGCTCCTCCAGCTCAGTTAAGGCAGAACGTGATCATTATAAGTGAGCAATTCTGTTGCGTTCCTGGGGAGAAACCTTTTTTCTTTTTTTTTCACATGGTTTCTCAGATTAGGACCCTAATCAGGTTCAGGTGGCCATTGGGAGCAGGCCCACAAGCAGCCTCTTTTTCCCCTGTTTTGCTGTTGTGAAGGAAAGCACAGAGGTTTTTAGCAATTTCCTAATCCTTCTAGGAGAGAAGTGTGAGAACTGTACCTCCCTTAACCCTGCTGCTGTGTGTCTTCATGGAGGCCTGGAGTTGTCACAAAACACTGGGAGGTCTGGCAAAATAGTGAAAATGGCAGCATTAAAAAAAAAGCCAGCTGAATGGTGGATTGTGTGCAGCCTGGTGTATACTTGGTACAAACCAAAAGCTGGGTGCACAGTGGAGGCACTCAAGGACGTTGGTTTCACATGAGACAACTGCAGAAAGGGAGAGAGAAAAAGATGTCCCTATTACTACACCCTGTTCTATACGCCAACACACGCAAAGCTCCAGTGAAACTTCTGTGGAGCCATTAGGGTTATACATGATCCGGTCATTGCATGGGAAAGGGGGTTTTAACAACCTGCCATGTCAATGGAAATGCCCCGTGGTACACCCTGCTATGCCCCGCACACTCTCCAATCCCAGCAGTACCAGAGGGGCACGTCTCATCCCTCCTGCGCTGCTTCTCTTGGCCCTGGGCCCCTCCATGTCTCAGTGCTGGCCATGGAGCCATGCCATGCTTCTGCCTGACTTGGACCCTCTGTCTCCTCTCTTCCCCTCTCCGTAACTTCTTGCAGGAGGGAAATCATCTGCTGTGAGTTTGGTATTTTGCTGTCTCTTTTTTAAAGTTGCGTGGAGGGGAGAAACAAAAGGGTGATTTGATTTTTGGTCATCTTTCACCCTTTTGTCTACTTTATAACACTAATCTGCAGGAGAGGCGTTCTTGCAGGAGGATACTGGGACGACTATGATGTCCCGTAGTGGGCCTTTATTGAGGGAATTTAGACTGGCCTGTACTGCAGTGAGTTTTTATTTGGAAAATACTTATTGTCCCTACCCAGGGCTGATGTTTTCCATCTTGCACAGGCCCAGATGATCTCATGCATGTTGAAGATCAGGGGCTAAATGGGGACTGGATTTATGATGCCCTGCTGTATCAGCTGTCAGCTGCTACGCATGGTTTCCCTAAACTCACAGCTTACCAAACCCTGTGCCCGGAGCTGGATAAGAAATTCATGTCTGATCCGTCACTGGATTTTCAGTTTGCAGAGGGGGACGCTGTTGAGGTTGCGTGGCTTTGGGTGAAGATTGTCAAAGTTAGGTTGATGGTTGGACAAGATGATCTTTAAGGTCCCTTCCAACCTAGAAGATTCTGTGATTCTGTAATTGCCAAAACTACCAAAAATGGGGAGCTGATATTTTCAGTGTATTACTTGTGGATGGAGCAGCTGATAGGCAAATGATTTAGCAGGGATATGGATTCTCTTCCCTAAGTCCTGCCATCACTTGCTGAGCCAAAGCAGAGTGAGTTAACCTTCTGGGAGTGGCACTCTCCTACACGACCTCCCCTTATCGCACGTCGTGCTTTAGCGACATTCCTAGCATAGACCGACATCTCCATGTCCTAAAATATGAAAGCTTTTGCCAGTGACACCCTAGGTTTTCTTTGAAGTGGCCCGTGCAGGAGAAGCTTGCCCTGTTTCCCCACACTAGAGCATCAACACCCCACTAATGCTGCACCTGGTGGGCAGACTCCAGGCCCCCCAGGAAGGACCTGTGGGTAACAGATGACAAGGACAGGGCTCTGAGGTGGCCTACGCCATGGGAAGCCCTGCTGCCTTCTGCACTCACCAGGACGAGCAGCTTCTTTTAAATGCCTGAAGACTGACTACAAAACTCAGTATTAACCCCTAGCAGTTACAGCGCACAGAAGTTTTAACGCTAAAATTTAGAAAATAGAAAAGCATCTTAGGTCAGGTTGGTTTTTTCTTTTTCCTGTCTTAAGTGCTATTGAGGATTACCACACTTGGTTACATAACAATTTCTCTCAGCCTGAGCTTTTTAGTAGTTAATTAGTCAGGGATTTTGGGGGAAAGATGTCTAAACTGTTGAATATTTGCTTACTTGTCTGCAAATGTGCTCTATTTTCTTGTAGCTGCTGTTTCTTCCTCTCAAGAGAAATTTCTTTTAAAAATTGGAAAAATCCATGACATAATTTTTGACTTTCATTTTCTGTATCTTCATTCAGTGACCAAGGGTAGGGAGGGTATGAGCAGCAAACACACGGTTAGCAAGGAAAACACAAGAACTAGTGCCGACAGGTTATCCAGAGCTTCTTCCAACCGGCCCAAGGGATTCAGGTACTTCTTTTTCTTGGACTGGTTTTCCCTCACAGTGTGTCACAGGTGAAGCACTTTTGTAACCTTCAGTGTGGCTCCAAAGTTCCTCAGAGCTGAGGAGTACGAGAGTTCTGCTTCGTTTGGTGCCTGAGACCAGAACCCTCCAGGTTGCCAGCACCAGCCTCTGAGCCATAGAACAACCCGCTCCGGCCGGGCAGACAGAGCCTTTTAAAGCTGCAGTTTCCTAACAAGGTTTTACAAACTTTTCTTTGCTTCAAGGTCTGTAGGTGAACTATGTGAAATAGAGGCTTGTTTATTAATGTCTCCCCCGAAAACCCTCATCACAAGGAGAGGGAAAATCACTGGGATTTCTTGGCTCACAGGGGAAACCCCACTGAGAGCTGAAAATAGAGGATGTGCCCTGACATTGTAGGTATCTATAGATACTTGTTTAAAAGTGTAGCTGTATTGTTTCCACCCAGTACTCTGTTAAGATGTTCCCTGTCCTTTGGACGATACCTTCACTTCTTTCTCCATCCCTCTCCTTCCGCTATGCTAAAAAGGATCACAGAGCATCTTTATCCCTAATACAGATATCACTGAAGGAGCACTTCCAGTTTTATGGGCTTCCCTTCTTATTTTTGCTTTCAGACACCAGCTCACAGCAGCGTGATGAGTGGGTGCTAATTATGAAGAACTACATTTCAATAGAGACTTACTGCTGGTGAATACAGAAAAATTGCTCATTAGAGCAGCATGGTATTTAGTCAGATTGGCTTCCCTAGATAATAACATTCTGGCATTAATGCAGACTGGCAGTGTAATACTTGAATAAAACTATGTTAAGATAATACACACAGAAGGACTTGTACAACTGTTGTCCAGCCTTTAGGGTTTTCTAGGCATTTCTGCCAGGGGGTCCCACATGCTGCTTCCGCGGAAAGCCCCATCCTTGGATTTCAGTAGCTTGCATATAAAATTTCTTGATATTTTTTTTTTCCTTTTAAATAAGATGCAGGTCGCAGGGCATGGTGCATCACGCATATGATTTATTTCACTGGAATGAAACACGTTCTCCTTGATTATTTTCCCAGATATCCAACATTTAACCGCGTTGTTTGTTACGGCTCTGCTGTGTCCATGACGTGGGCAGCACGGTTATCTGCTCAATGGCTCTCTGCACACAGCAAGGTGCGCGAGATGTTGATGCAACGCTGGGAAATGCATTGTTTACATAGAATAACATGATAAAGGAAACTCAACAAAAGCTGGTGTTTGAACACAAAACCACCCTGGAAGCTTTAGGTGCCTTGATTCAACGCAGGGAGACTGTGGGTTTGCAGAAGCCTTCAGCACCAAGGTTTTCCCATGCAGTTTTACAAGCAGCAAATGCAGAGGCTGTGGTTTGGGTTCATATTGCTGCAGACAGAAGTGCCTTTCTTGGACACGGCTCCCTGGTCCTCCTTCTGCGGTAGCAGTGGCAACTCTAGCTTGGCTTCCTGCTCGGTTTGCAGAGCTGCCTGCGTCTCTAGTGCTGTGGAGAGAGCCAGTGGGTCTGCTGGGTGCATGGGCTGGTGCCTCTCTCTGCACGCTCGTGTGAGCTGCCGCTGCCGAAGCCATAGCCACAGGGAATTCCTCAATCCCACATCCTACCTGCTTCCATCAGGAATAGCCACTCCAGTGGGCTAACATAAGTGATATAAGCATACACAGAAGGGATATAACTGTTCACTGGATAGCAGTGCTCATCTATCCACAAATATGCTAAAGCTTCCTCTTCTGTAACCCTCTGGGCTCCCTTTTGACTTCAACACCAACTTTTTTCTAATTAGCTCAGCTTTATCTAATTAGTACCCAAATGGGAGTGCCTCATTCAGCTGCCTCTGAGCTTGCAAAGAGCCCAGAGCTAAGGATTTATGTGGAGGAGTAGGGGAGGGCTCTTCCCCGGGGTTTGTATGGTGTGGTATCATCTCTGTGTATTGGGGAGGTGTTTGAGTGTGTCCTTGTGCTGGTGTTGCTCTGTTGGTTGATACAGAAGCTGGATGGTACCTACATCAAGTTACTACTGCTTCATCTAGCCTGTTTCTTTCCTGTGAGTTTACTGTGTGTTTATTTTTATTTATTTTTTTTTAATAATGGTCATGGTATTTTGCCCCTAGTTTGCCTTGGGAAATAGAATGTGTCCTACATCTGTATCTATTTTAAGACTCTGCTCTGTTGCCTGCTACCAGCTGGGGATATGGCTAGAAGGAGCAATGGTTTCATGTTATAAGGAGAAATACTAGATGTTTCTAGGGAGCCTGTAATTCTGAGATCCTATATAGGTTTATAGCCCAGAATACTATGCTTTAAGGATAGTACTCATCTCACCTGACTTTAGTGTTTTAAAAGTTGGAACTCTGGCTTTACTTAATTGAATAAGGTCTATTTGCAGGCAATGGAGAATGAGCCACATCTAGGAAGCAAGTTGTTGTGCTTCCAATATTTATATTAAGTTAAGAAGAGTATCCTTTTGCTTTGTGTTAGTTCCGCTATTGGGTTTTGGGGGCCAGCAGAGATTATATTATCTTAATGATAAGAAAAAATCTGTTTCCTTTTCATTGCTCTGCAGTAAACAATTGGGATTTATCCCTTGAGATGGTTTAGGCACTCCTTATGACTCCGACTCTCTGCAGAAATCAGCAGAGCCCAACAGAGCAGTGATGTCTGTATGTTGTCAGATGCTTATATTTGTGAGTAGCAAATACTGTTGTTTCAAGCCAAGGGGCATCTGTATAGTTTTCTTTTTCACAATATTGTGCGAAGGGGAGACTTAACATGAGCTCCCAGTTCATTGTGGTAGTTGATGAATACCTGCAGTACAGTCACGTTAACCTTTATCATATTAAAAGCATCTATGTAGGGCTCATACTTAGAGCTGTAAATGCTCAAGTCTTCCTGGTTGGAAGTTGTTTAATGGTGGTGGCACACACCCATGTTCAGGTATGTGCTCGGTAAAGGTTGCTGTGAGTAAGAATTCATGCAGAACAAATCAGTCTTGCTCTTACTAACAAGGTACTTGCAGGGTTCAGTCATTTATTGATGGAAATCTATTCATTTCAGTGGTCTGCCCAGATTAAAGTAGCTGGGGGTTATGTGCATTTTCTCCAAAATTAAAACAGCCAGACAGAACCACTGCTTGTCAGAAAACCATGAAGAAGAACTTCAGCTTGGTGGAAGCAAAGAAAATTTGAGAGCAAGAAAGCTTACAGATGCCTTTCTTACCACTGTGCATCTTATGTTCATGCCTGTGAGGGTCTCTTAGCCCACAGCTGTCCAGCTCAAACACTGGATCATTATCATCCTCATTGCTTAGTTGTGTTCCCACATACGCAGTTTTTGGGTGGGCTGATTAGCATGGTTTTAGCTAAATCTCAGTTTAAGAAGGAATGTGGGTCAGAACTGGTTCTAGATGGGAGTCTAGTCCAGGGGTCTGGCTTCACCATAGGTGTGCATTGGCCACATCCCAGAAGGTTTTATGCCCTCAGACACCCCTGGGTGCTCTCCTGCCACTGCTCTAGGTGCACAGTATTAGGTGATGTGCTTCACAAATGCTGCTGTGCTGCATGGCACAGTGCTTGCATTCACAGATGTAGCTAGAAAAGGTTAACTACTACCAATTGAAAAAAAGCCAAACCAAGCCAAAAAAAACCAACAAAAACTTTATGGCCAGAGATGTGTTAAGAGGGATCCCAAGGCAAGTGCTGTGCATGGTCTTGGTGTGTGATGGTTGTTTTTTTTTTAGTGCTGTAGCCTGGGTGAAAAGAGCGACATGAGTACATAAATGTGACCCTTTAACTCAAGGATGCAGCTACGTGGTCAACCTGGTGTAAGTGTAAGATGTTCCATGGTATAGGGTGGGTTTTCTCTGAAGGGCTCCTCTTTCGTTGAAATAGCTCTTTGCTTCACAGGGGTTGGATGATTGGTGGGTCAAATGTGATGGTGAGAAACTGCAGTGTGAGATTGCTGCTCCAGTGCTAAGTCTAAAGGTCAAAAATGCCCTTCCCTCCCTCCCCTTCCCTTGCTTCTAGTTCACCTAAATATCTGGTGGTCCCAACTGTTCCTCTCCTGCCCTGGTGGACAAACCTGTCTTCCTGGATTTAAGTCAATGCAGCCCACCTGGAGTACTCTGTCCAGCTTTGGAGTCCTCAACACAGGAATGACATGGATCTGTTGGAACGGGTCCAGCAGAGGGCCACGAAGATGCTCAGAGGGCTGGAGCACCTCTGCTATGAAGACAGGCTGAGAAAGCTGGTGTGGTTCAGCCTGGAGAAGAGAAGGCTCCGGGGAGACCTTATAGCTCCCCTTCAGTCTTTCAGTACCTGAAGGGAGCTACAGGAGAGCTGGGGAGGGACTCTTTGTCAGGGAGTGTAGTGACGGGACAAGGGGTAATGGTTTTAAATTGGAAGAGAAGAGATTTAGATTAGATACTAGGAAGAAATTCTTTACTGTGAGGGTGGTGAGGCACTGGAACAGGTTGCCCAGGAAGTTGTGGATGCCCCATCCCTGGAGGGGTTCAAGGCCAGGCTGGATAGGGCTTTGGGCAACCTGCTCTGGTGGGAGGTGTCCCTGCCCAGGGCAGGGGGGTTGGAACTAGATGATGCTTAAGGTCCCTTCCAACTCTAACCATTCTATGATTCTATGAAATTCCGGGGAATGATCATACTGGTTTTAGCAAACTTGTCTTGGTGAGTAGAGAGGATAGAGTCTAGAGAGGAGTGCTATGAGTAGATTTGGACCAGGCAGGGTGATTTTCAGGGGAGGCAGCCAATATTTGTATTGGTGTTGTCCTGTGCAGCATCAAGCTGGTTGTGAGTTAGAGTACCAGCCCTGTGTCTGTCCAGCACGTGCTGTTCATGTGTTATCAGGTAACACTTGGTGCTCTGAATGGTCTTTAACTGTGTTCAGTGATTCTTCTGTTTTTCTTCTCTGGGGAGGTGGAAAACTACTTGCAAACCTGAAACTCACCTCTGAGATTGAAGAGGAGGAGACCTTTCTCAGTCAAACAGAGTTTTCCATCCGTTTTAATATAATATTTAAGATGCAGCATAAAAGTTGCAGTTTATGCGGTAGTACTGGGTAGTGAATTTTGTTTTGATTTAAAACTCGGTCATTTTTAGCTTACTATTTTGTGCATCAGAAAATAGCCTTAGCCTCAGTAAGAATGCTCTACGTTGGGCTAGTAAAAGCACTTAATAGCTCTGACCTTAAAGCTGAACAAGTGGTATCTTTACAAAATTGTGATGGGGAACAAAGCCATTTCGGAATGGAACTGTGGTCCCACCCTTGCGTTCCTCAAACACCTCTTCCTTTGGGGGTCGCTTGCATCTCCAGCTGGGTCAGCACAACACTGGTGGGTCTGCTTGTGCTGAACTTGCCGGCTGGAGGCTTGATTTTGCACCCAGGCCACCAACAGAGAGGTTGGGAAACCCAGATTGTTGCTGAAGTAGCTGATTTGGGTTGCAGAAAAGGGATGGGAAGGAGATATCCCCTTGCCTGGCACATCAGTGGCTTACCCTTGTGTTCAGGAGGGCTAAGTACAACCTGCACCCTGGCCAGGTAAGCGCATGAGTGTGTGTGGGGTCAGTTGGAGATGAAAACTGTTAGTGCTTCAGGCACTCCTCCAAGGCAAAGGACCTCAATTTCAGTCCCTGTTCATATGCTGGTTTATTTATAAGTTATTAAAGATGCATAAAGTGATTTTTTTTTTTTTTTTTTTTTTGGAGCAGGCAGTGCAGCCTGTGTCTCTCTGCTTCCAAGCGTATGGTCTCACTGACTTGTTACAGGCTCCTGCTTGCTCTTCTGCGTGCTTTTTTGTGTCGGGTGCTCTCATGTTGGATGCTATGTGCAACAAAACACATAGATTGTTTGTTTTTTCCAAACTTGCAAGGAAATCCACCTTGGTAAACTGCCACCCTTTCTATGCAGGGTGTTTCATGTGACACTTTCCACCACAGTTGTTGGTAGTCATATTCATGCTGACTGGAGATGGCTTGATCTCCTCTTCCAGCCTTGTGCGAGAGTGGTGTTCACTAATTTAAGAGCGTTATTCATTCAGCTTTCCTTGCAAAAGAGCAGCTTTTTCAGCAGTAGATGCATATTGTCGCCTCTCAAATTACTTTGCTGCTCACAGCCTGCTTGCTTATGGCTCCCTGAAAATTAGTTTGTCTTTCATTGGTTCATGAATGCAATTAAAAGGAAGTTATAAACAGAGGACCTGCTCCATCTGAAGAGTGTGCTTGTCCTTCTCTGGCAGGAATGTATTTTACATAAATGTGTGATATTGTAGCAAGAGTACCTTCAAAAAAACCAAACCAAACACAAACAAAAAACCCCACCAAAAAATACCACTTAATGGGTGTTATGATTCTTCTGAATTATTTTCTGAGGTCTGTTGCTGCACAGATATTGAGGTGTGACATCCGAGTTGAACTGTTGGTGCTTTCAACTATATCCTGTCCTTCTTGATGCAAATTCAAGAAATACAGCATCATGACAGATGGCATTGTTTTAAAGGCTTGAAGAATGAATGCACTGCGCAAAATACTGATGAACACTAAACCTTAGAAAAGGCATTTTTTAAATTGTTCTTCTAAAGTCTTTTCAGTCTGCTGCAGTATCCTTAGCATCACTTACACATGGATATCTGACATCTAGAGAAGTGCTGCAGATATGCCATTGGGAACAGCCAACAATAGATAATTTTAAGGCCTTAGGTATATGAGGGTGTGCAAGGCAAGTAGAGAGTATTACTGTCATGTAGTTTCATTGTTGTAAAAGCAATTGTAGTAAAAGTTATGGTAATCCCTGATGTTCTGTTTCAAAGCCCCTTGAAGTCTGCATAATGGCTCAATTGAATTTTAGCAGCCTTTAAATCGGGTTTCCCATTGTTGAGCTTCTCATCAACCAACACCAAGTCCTTCTCCTCAGGGCTACTCTCAATCCATTCTCCACACAGCCTGTGCTTGGGATTGCCCCAGGTGCGGGACCTCGCACTCGGCCTTGTTGAACTTCATGAGATTTGCATGGGGCCACCTCTCAAGCCTGTCCAGGGTCCATCTGGATGGCATCTCTCTACTCCACTGCACCACACAGCTTGGTGGTGTTGGTAAACTTGCCAAGGGTCCAGTCAATCCCACTGTCCATAGGATTTTGTCTGCGACAAAGATGTTAAACAGCACCAGTCCCATCACCAATCCCTGATGAACGCCGCTGAGCTGTTGACCACAACGCTTTGAACGTGGCTATCTGGCCAGTTCCTTATCCATTGAGTGATCTATCTATCAAATCCATGTCTCTCCAATTTAGAGACAAGGATATTGTGTGGGACAGTGTCAAATGCTTTGCAGAAGTCCAGGTAGGTGATGTCAGTCACTTCTTGAATAATGTCCAGCCTTCCTGGACTCCCTTGCTCTTCAGGACTGTCTCCCAAGGGACTCTATCAACCAGGCTCCTAAACAAGCCAGTCTGCTCTCCAGAAGTCCAAGATGGCAGCTTTGCTACCCCCCAACCCTTGCTTCTCTGAGAATCAAAAAAATCTATCGTTTCATGATCGCTATGCCCGAGATGGCCTCCAGCCATCACATTACTCGCGTGTCCTCTGTTTGCAAACAACAGGTCCAGTGGGGTGTCTTCCCTAGTTGGCTCATTGACCAGACCAGCTGTGTCAGGAAGCTGTCTTCAACACACCCCAGGAACGTTTTAGGCTGTTTCCTCTCTGCTGTACTGCATTTCCAGCAGGCATCTTGTAAGTTGAAGTTCCCCAAAAGAACAAGGTCTAGTGATTGAGACTTCTCTCAGCTGCCTATTGAATATTTTGTCTGCCTGTTCTTCCTGGTTGGGTGGTCTATAGCAGATTCCCACCATACTATCTGCCTTGTTGGCCTTCACCTTGATTCTTACCAGTAAACACTTGACCATTATCAAGCTGTAGACAGTTCAAACTGTCCCTAACATACAGGGCTACCCCACTGCCTCTTCTTCCTTGCCTATCCCTTCTGAAGAGTTTCTAGCTATCCATTGCAGCACTCCAGTTTTGTGAGTCATCCCACCATGTTTCTGTGATTGCAGCTGTCTCATTGTTTTCAAGCTGCACAACAGCTCTGGCTCCTCTTTTTTGTTGTCCGTGCTGTGTGCATTGGTGTAGACATGCTTCAGTTGGGCTAATGGTCCTGCCACCATTTTGCTGGGAGAAGCCCTAATTCCTACATGACCATTCTCAGGTACTTCCATGGTTTCTAACACATAAATAACCCTTGCATTTTTGATGCTGCATGGATCTCCATCTCCTACCTCCATCGAGATGGCAGACTGAAGGACCTTGTTAGGACACTGTCCTTCAAACATTGGCAGGCTGCCCCCATGGTTGTCCCTAGTGAGCCTGGTCTGCTTCCCCTTTCAAATCTAGTTTAAAGCTCTTTCAGTGAGTCCTACTAACTCCTCTGCAAAGATCCTTTTCCCCACTTTGAGGAAGGTGTACCTCATCTGTTGCCAGCAGGCAGGCCTGACCTCAAGTAGACCAACTCATGATTAAAAAAACTTGAAATTCTGCTGCTGACCCTGGGCTCAGAGCCAGGTATTGATCTGCCGGTTCTTCCTGTTTCTTCCCTCGTAATCCCCTGCAACTGGAAGGATAAAGGAGAACACTACTTGTGCTCCTGATCCCTTAACCAGTCGTCCCAAATCTCTTTTGGTCTCTCTTGGACTTCTTATTGT
Source organism: Calidris pygmaea (assembly GCA_003697955.1). Lineage (NCBI taxonomy): Eukaryota > Metazoa > Chordata > Aves > Charadriiformes > Scolopacidae > Calidris > Calidris pygmaea. The sequence continues at coordinate 372,486 of QJSC01008266.1, forward strand.
AACTTTATCACTGCCTACATGAAGAATAATATAGATAATAATCTGAGGGCTGTACCAGAGTAGGAAACTTTCTCATCACATCTTTACCTAGGCCCCAGAGAGGCAGCATACTTCCCTAAGAAGTGGGTCTGATCCGTGTATGGGGTTTTCTGTTCCTCTCAGGAGAGTCTCCTATGATAATGAGCTGTCTTTTTTATTTTATTGAAGTGGTTTTGATGCAGGGTGAAGGCTGACTTAACCTCAGCAGCAACTCCAACCTAGATGAACCATCGTCCATGTTATTGTTTGGTTCCACTTCAGAGCCTTAGCCTTGTACCTATTATACAAGGACACCTGGGAAAGTGGGGTAGTCACAAAGGAGATGAGCCTGCTGCACTGGGCAGGAACCTGCTGCCATGGTCCTCTATCCCTTAAGTGTTCAGCCAAACAGAGAGAGGATGGAGAATCCTCCATATCATGTGTCCAGCTTGCCTGTAGGGCCTGTACCAGGAAAGGTAGGCTGTGATTCCAGTAGTCTATATCTATCTTATCTTGGACTCCCATCATCTGCCTGCCAATGGCAATCTCATAATCATAGAATATCCTGAGTTGGAAGGGATGCATGAGGATCATAGAATCCAACCCCTGATTCCATACCAGGCAATCTTAAATTTAAATCATATATTGAAGAGCATTGTTCAATTGCTTCTTGAATACCAACAGGCTTTAGCCCATGACTGTTTCCTGTGGGGAGCATGTTCTGCTGCTTGACCAACATCTTAGTGTGGAATTTTTTCCAACTATCCAATCTGAACTTACCTTGATGCAGGTTTAAGTCCTTTGTGTCCTGTCACTGGATGCCACAGAGGTCAGCACCTCCATCTCTGTTTCCCATCTTGAGGAAGATCCCTAGTAGACATCTGCAAGAACATCCACTTTATTCTTTTCCCCCAATCTTTACGCAGAGACTCTAAACTATGTCATTCTCAGCTGCAAGTGCTATACACTCCAACCCCTCCTTTACATCCAGCACTACCCTTCTATCTTGCCTGCCCTGCCTCTCTCTACTGAAGAGCCTGTAACAGTCCACCACAGGACTCTTCCCAACAAGTCTTACTTGAACCAATGATGTTGTAGCTCTGGGACTGAGCCAAGGCCTCTAGTTAGTCAAAGAATGGTTTGGGTTGGATGGGACCATAAAGATCATCTAGTTCCAACCCACAAGCTCTCTCACTGCTCTCTTTCTATTCTCCTGGCAGTTACAAACACTGACAACCAGCGTTTAGAAAGTTTTCTTAGATCTACTCATGAAAAGTGAAAAGGACTGTCTAAGAGCTAGGTATTATTCTGCCATCACACGTCAGGTTAATGGGTTACAGTTTATTCTGAAGTGAGGAGCTTGCTGCCTTGGATGGCTGTGTGAACCCATTCACCTCCACTTTTAAGCTGTGAGCTTTCCTTTTTGGGGGAAAAACCTATTATAATCACTCTTCGACCAAGCTCAGTAAACCTCTCTCCATTGCTGCTGCTTTGTCTAGATGCAAAATCAATGACCTAAAAGAGGTTTTTACATTTTAAACTTGCCTTTTTGAAGACTTTTGGTGTCTGTTCTGAACATGGTGCCACAATAGATATACGCATCCCAATAAAGAGGAAGTCGGGTAAAAACTCAGGAGGCCTGCATGGATGAACAAGGAGCTCCTGGACAATCTGAAACAGAAAAAGGAAGCCTACAGAGGGTAGAGTCAAGGACAGGTAGCCTGGTGGGGAAGATAAATTGTCCAAGCAGCCAGGGATCAGGTTAGGAAAGCTAAAACCCAGATAGAGTTAAATCTGGCCAGGGACATCAAGGGTAACAAGAAAAGCTTCTACAGGTATTTTGGTGACAAAGGAAGACTGGAAAAAATGTAGGGCCTCTCTGAAAGGAATTGAGAGACCCTGTCGCCTGGGATATGAAGAAGTCTGAAGTACTCAACAACTTTTTTGCCTTGATCTTCACTGGCAAGGCCTCTAGCCACACCGCTCAATTAGCAGAAGATAAAGCAGGGACCAGGAGAATGAGGAATCACCCATTATGTAGAAAAAGATCAGGTTCAAGACCATCTAAGGAACCTGAAGGTGTGCAAGTCCATGGGACCTGATGAGATGCATCTGTGGGTCCTGAGGGAACTGGCAGATGAAGATGCCAGGCCATCAGCCATCATATTTGGTAAGTCATGGCAGTCAAGTGAAGTTCCTGCTGACTGGAAAAGGGAAAACATAATCCCCATTTTTAAAAAGGGAAAAAAAAAAAAAAAAAAAAAAAAGACCCAGGGAACTACAGACTTACCTCTGTGCCTGGCAAGATCTTGGAACAGATCCTACTGGAAACCATGCTGAGGTGCATAGAAAATAAGGAGGAGGTTATTGGTGACAGCCAGCATGGCTTCACTAAGGGCAAATCAGCCTGACGAATTTGTTTTGCGTTCTATGGCATTGTTACAGCATTGGTGGATAAGGGAGAGTGACTGACATCACCTACCTGCACTTGTGCAAAGCATTTGACACTGTCCTGCACAGCATCCTTGTCTCTAAATTGGAGAGACATGGATTCGACAGATGGGCCACTTGGTGGAAAAGGAATTGGCTGGATGGCTGCACTCAGAGAGATGTGGTCAGCAGCTCAATGTCCAAGCGTAGACCAGTGATGAGTAGCGTTCCTCAGTGCTGTTTAATATCTTCTTCAGAGACACAGACAGTGGGACTGAGTGCACCCTCAGCAAGTTTGCTAATGACTTCAAACTGTGGGGAGCAGTTGACACGCTGGAGGAAAGCGATGCCATCCAGAGGGACCTGGACCTTAAGAGGTGGACCTGTACAAACCTCATGAAGTTCAACCAGGCCAAGTGCAGGGTCCCATACCTGGGTCACAGCAATCCCAAGCACAAATACAAGGAAGAGAATGAATCGAAAGCAGCACTGAGGAGAAGGGCTTGGGGGTGTTGGTGGATGAGAAGCTCAACATGACTCAGCAATGTGTGCTCGCAGCCCAGAAAGCCAGCCATATCCTAGACTGCATCAAAAGAAGTGTAGGCAGCAGGTCGAGGGAGGTGATTCTGCCCCTCTAGTCTGCTCTTATGAGACCCCACCTGGAGTGATGTGTCCAGCAACTAGTGTTGCCAGTGACTTGGTAACACCTAGAAATGCATTTTCAATTTTAATTGTTCTCATTCAGGTCCCATCCTGCACTTAGCAGAGATGCAGCATCGATTCAGTGCGGGTCTTTCTGAGGCTGAATTAAGAGCAGTGTGACTCTGCTCTCAAGCAGCAATTCCTCTCCTTGTCTAATGTCTGTGGGAAAACTCCCAGCGCTGAGCGCAGGCTTCCTGTCTGACAGGAACAGATACAGCTGGAATGCATCTTTGTACCATTTCTGGGATAATTCCTGTAGAAAATTATTAATTCCTCCCCTGTTTTGTTCCTATAGGAGATGGAGATGACCTAACTGAAAGCTTTAGCTAAGTAGAACCAATTCGGACTGCCTTCGTCGAATTTTTGGTTATGTCTCAAATATGTGAATACCTGCAGAACTGAGATCTCCTTCCTAAAAATTGCTACATGTCAAATACTGTTCATAGCAGAACGTGGTTCTCCGCTTGCTGCAGTCATACAGCTGGGTGCAGAGAGCAGTTCAGGTACACGGGGAATGGCCCCTGTGTCCCCTCCGGAGACACCCAAGCCTTCTCACGTTAGAGACTTGGTTAGGTAGCTCTGCACAAACTATTGCCAGCCTTAGTCTGGCTGACCTTAGTCTGCACTGCAAGGAGAGACCACGAGGGCTGCTGCTTTGGAGGACGCTATAGATGAGATGACGCTGTGACTAACTCTTTATTTGCAGCTTCTTGGAGCACAGCAGACAGCACGTAATTAGAGCAATTGGCTCTGATGTTAGGGAGAGGACAACCTTGTCGATCAGTGTGTCGGAAAGGCAAGAAAGTACATGTCTGATGGGCTCTAGAGAGAGGAGATGATGCTTTTGGAGAGGGAAACAGGATATATTTGCGTCTTGCTTTCATTATGGATGAAGAGAAAATACTGTGTTAATGGGAAGGTATTGAACAGCTGCTAGCTGAAGCTTTTTAAGCTGAAAGGGTTAGCAAGAGAATGTGAGCAAGGTTAGCAAGGAGTGTGAGGTTAGTGGAAAACATCGTCGATGGGCTCAGGGATCTCTGGAACAGGAAGGTAGTGAAAATGGAAAAAAAAAATGTTATAATTTATATTATTCTTATTATTTGTATTTTTATTGAGGCGCCTGCTAGGTGAAGAAATAGCCAGAAGGCTGAGAACCTGAGACTAAGAAAGTTCTTCGGGAGGGCTGGGAACTGGAGAAGGAAGAGCCTGAGGAGGATTGATTTATAGGCAGTAAAGATCTCAGTTTAGCTTGTCACAGCTTTTTCTATTTGCCATGGCAAAGCATGGGCTTGTATTCAGGCTACTCCTGTGTTTTATGTTAAACATGCAATTAAGAGGTCTGTGTTAGGACCTGTGGGCTTTGCTGAAGTAAGCAAGTTGGTGCAGATAAGGTCTACGGAGATGGAAACTCCAGCACAAAGGTTGGAAGCAAGAGCAGGGCAGCATGGACTGAGGACTGCAGCCCACATCCCCCTGACCTTCCAGTGAGGGGTGCCACAAAACTCTGAAGGCTTTCTGGGGTCTGACCTTAGTATACAACCTGTCCTGAGTTAAATAATCTTGGCGGGGAAAATGGGCTTAAATTCCATGGTTTTAAGTGCTGAAATACAGGGATGGTAACAGAACAGGCAGCACCGAGGTAAGATGAGGGGAGTAAGCCCAGAACTTAGGTGCCCAGCAGTGCTGAGGACCTGATTTCCAATTGCCTGCATCCTGGATCCCCTCAGGGTACTGAAGCAACTCTCCTGGAGGTGGGCCAGGCTGCTTTAGCACCTGCTGGAATCGGACACAAAAACTGGCAAGAAAAGCAGCCTGCAGCTTGCTGGTTATGGCACCGCACTGGGGGGTGGGAGACCCCAGCCAGCTGCTGTTGGCTTGGAGCTGGATACGCGCTGGGGATCTTGTCATGGCTGCTGGGAAATACTGTCCAATGCGATGGTTTAACCTGAGATGTATTTAACAAAATCTGGCTGTAAATGTTACACTGATCCCCTTTGCCCTCTGATGCAAGTGGAATGGAAGGGAGCAGGGCTGGGGAGTGTCTAGGACCCCTGTGCAGCAGTGGGTGGGCTCCTTGGGTTTCCCAGACACGCGGTGAAGGTGACAGCAGGCGATGTCCGCTTGGGGCCAATGTCCCTCTCTGAGGGATGTGTGTGGGTGCGCGCAGCTTGGTTTGAGGGGCAGGGACCAGCCAGGGAGCCCCCACTGCTGCCTCCACACTGTGTCCTCCTTGCCCAAGAGCTAGCAAAGGCGACTTCTTCTCCACGTGTCTGTGAAAGTGACTCTGGGGTCGCTGGGCCCTTCCCTGCAAATTAAGCTTGTGGCTTTGCCAGAAATGACATCATTTGTTCGGCAGATTTCTTCATTAGGAAGCTTTCTAATCTCAGACATGACTGACAGAAGCCCTCCCTCCACCCTGAGCACAGAGGAAGCTGAGCTGCATTGCCAGTCTCTGCAGGTTGTGTATTTATCATTCATGGCATCATGTTTGTTTTATGAGAAATGAACTTAATCATGATTTTCACAGTGGAATACACAGGGAAATGCCCAGAATAACCATAGCCGCAGGTATAGAAAACCAAACTTAATTTAGAAAGGATACACAGGAGCAGTCTAAGCAGCTGAAGAATTGAATTATCTAATAAAAAGACTAAGCTATATATAATTCTTCATAGTGAAGCAATAGCTCTGTGAGATAGGATGGTGCTCAGATTCTTCATTAAACTTTTTTCTTGTGTGCTTAATGCTGAACTAAGTCACTGTCATTATTTGTTGCTGAAAGTGCATTCAGGTGTTGGGAATATTTTGTTTCCCCTAGTGTTGCACAGTGGAGGAAGGTAGAAATTGCAGTTCATTTATTAAGACCACAATGGAGCAGAGCATTAATCTCAAACAGATGGGCTAGGATGGTCTGACTAAAATTCTGTGTGAGCATACTGGCTTGCACAGAGCTTTCCATTTCAAGTACGGCGATGTAGAGACTGGGCCAGGGCACCGAGTGTGATGGTCATCCAGAAATGTGATTCCAGAAATTTTAGAGGCTGAGATTTAGTCACTTCAGCTCGGGAGAGAAAGGGGTATGCAAGTAGGTGTGCACGGGCACATAATGCATGCATACATATGGATGTGCTTTGGGGCGTAGTTTGGTTTTGATTCTTTGATGTGGTATTTACTTTGTGGCTGTGCTTGCCAGAGGAACTCTGACAACTGTTTGCTTGATCCTGACAGTGCTGTAAGTTTCCGATTTCTGCATCATTTCTGACCCTTACCGGTATTTTTTCTTCCTCTTGTGACACTTATTATGATGGTTGAACCAGGAAGAATAATGCTTTAGAAACTAACCTACTGCCATCAGTGTATTTTCATGCTACTCCAGCCAAATGAAATAATGGTGTGAGCTGCCTGAAATGTGCTAAAATGTATTTCTGTGTGTAGAAACATCATTAGACTGTGGCTTAAAGTAGCTAGTGCTAAAGAAGGACTTAAAACAGAAAATAGAAGAAAAATCCCAGAGCGTGGCACCAGGCATTCTAGACTCTCTGTGAGGTTTAGTGTCAGGGTGTGGAGAGCTTCCCTTAGGAGACTAGAGACGATAATTAGTTACGTCTCACAAAATAAGAGCTCCAAGGGAATGATTGATTCCTATAAATATTTTCAAGGGGCAAAACCTGATACTAACAGAAGAACTAATGGATGTAGATTAGTGATGAATAAATTTAGGAGACTCTTAAACACCAGAGCAATCATGTCATGGAACAGTTTTCTAATAGGTGTAAGGAGTCGAAAGTGGAATTGCTTTTTGAGACAGAGGTTGATGTCCTGAAAAAGGCCCTGTGATAGTGTTAACCACTGGGGAAGGGGATGGCTCTACCTGGTGATCCAGACGTTCCCGACTTTATAGCTTTACATTTTATTGAAAACTGGCTCCTTTGCCTGGAAAGTCTCCTTTAAATGTATTGGAAAACAGCAGTCTGCCCTGTGACTGAACAGCTTGGCTCCCAAAGTCACATTCCTTGGTTTAAAGGTGGTGTAGCTGGAGATAAATAGGATGGCCTTGTCTCATTTAGTGACCCCAAAAAGATCAGTTGAGAAGCAAGATCATGGAAAAGCAAGTTACAGTGGGGAGAGCAGGAGCTTACAGTCTATCACCTTGTGGTGTGCAAGCCCTACCACCTTGCACATCTAGAAGGCATTTTCCCCCCTTCCATTGTCCCCTTTGAACAAGTTACTAGTCACTTCCAGCAACATGGGTAACTCTAGCCTCCTGCCAAGTGGTGATAGAAAATAGGTTTATTTTTGAGGGCTGAAGTGCTGGTGAGCAGAAGGGACCTTCCGCTATTTCCAACGCTGGCAGCAAGCCTCAAATCCAAGATATCTGGACTCTCTTTAGGTGCAGCGTCAAGGTGCAGTGTGTTTGAAAGTCTGCAGCAGAGATCTCTCCCACATCTCAAATCTGTAAGGCTTTTGTTTCTGTGTTGTGCATGGCTTTGCATGACATGGATGACAGGAGTGCAATGGGAGAGACTGATTCCCACCTGGACACGTGTATTCTCCACCTTGTGCATATGCATGATCCAGGGAATTACCAAAAGCATTGTTCCTCCAATGCTCAAGCAGCACTTCTGCATCTTCATAGCCTCTGCTGCTGAGCCACAGCCCTGCCTGGGGTTCAAAACTGCTGCTGCCACATTTCCATCCAGCTTCACCCTCCTGACAGGTCCCTGCATCTTTGCATGCTCCTCTGGCCGTGGTACACAGCCCAACCTGCAAACTTCATTAGACCCATCTCTGCTACAGTCAGGGCCTCTGGGGCTCCAACCGCAGAGACTTTGGGAATGGTCCAGAATTGGGAAACCTACCGATTTTTAAGCAAGAGTCTATATTTTCTGAAAGAGCAGTGAAGGGGTTTGAGAGCCCCACATCAATTTAATGAGCATAAACTGGCAGGCATTAAGACTCTGATGCACATTACTGGTATTTTTAGTATCTGGACTCTCGGGAGGATGCACCTCTGTCAGCCCAACTGCTATATGAGGCAGTTGAATAAAGTTGGATTGCAGATGGACAAAAGTCTTATTTTGTTTTTACCTCTCATGAAAGTGACACCTCCAGTGCCATCTTAGAAAATGTATTAGTGTCCTACTTCATACGCTTCCAGGTGAATAAGGCTGCATAATGTAGGTATCAGTAAAATACAGCAAGCAAAGGGAAGGAACGTGTGGGTAAATGGATAACTGAAAGATGGTTGCATGAGTACTGCCAAACCTTGTTTTAGCTCCTTTGTCTCGACTCATGGCTGTCCCCAGCCACCTCCCAGGGAGGAGGACAGATGCTTTTCAAAGCAGGCTGAAGCAAGGATGGTCTGGGGAACTCCAGGCCTGTCAGTCTGACCTCGGTGCCTGGGAAGGTCATGGAGCAGATCATCCTGAGTGCCATTATGCAGCGCATGAAGGACACCCAGGTGATCAGGCCCAGCCAGCACGGGTTCATGAGGGGCAGGTCCTGCTTGACAAACCCAATCTCCTTCTATGACAAAGTGACCCACTTGCTGGATGAAGGAAAGGCTGTGGATGTTGTTTACCTGGACTTTAGTAAGGCCTTTGATACAGTCTCCAACAGTATCCTCCTGGAGAAACTGGCTGTCCATGGCTCAGACTGGAGTAATCTCCGCTGGGTTAAAAACTGGCTGGAGGGCCGGGCCCAGAGAGTGGTGGTAAATGGAGTCAAATCCAGTTGGTGGCCGGTCACAAGTGGTGTCCCACAGGGCTCGGTACTGGGACCCGTTCTCTTTAACATCTTTATCAATGATCTGGATGAGGGGATCGAGTGCACCCTCAGTCAGTTCGCAGACGACACCAAGCTGGGTGGCAGTGTCGATCTGCTGGAGGGTAGAGAGGCTTTGCAGGGGGATTTGGACAGGCTGGATGGATGGGCTGAGACCAACAGGATGAGGTTCAACAAGGCCAAGTGCTGGGTCCTGCACTTGGGTCCCACCAACCCCCTGCAGCGCTCCAGGCTGGGGGCAGAGTGGCTGGAGCTGCCTGGCAGAAAAGGACCTGGGGGTGTTGGTGGCCTGTGGGCTGAACATGAGCCAGCAGTGTGCCCAGGTGGCCAAGAAGGCCAACAGCATCCTGGCCTGTGTCAGGAACAGTGTGGGGAGTAGGACTCAGGAGGTGACCGTCCCCCTGTACTCGGCACTGGTGAGGCCCCACCTCGAGTACTGTGTCCAGTTTTGGGCCCCTCACCACAAAAAAGACATTGAGGTGCTGGAGCGGGTCCAGAGAAGGGCAATGGAGCCAGTGAGGGGTCTGGAGAGTAAGTCTTATGAGGAGAGGCTGAGGGAGCTGGGGGTGTTCAGTCTGAGGAAGAGGAGGCTGAGGGGAGACCTTCTCACGCTCTATAACTACCTGATGGGGGGGTGTAGAGAAGCGGGGGTCAGTCTCGTCTCCCAAGTCACAGGAGATAGGACAAGGGGAAACGGCCTCAAGTTGTGCCAGGGGAGGTTTAGATTGGGTATTAGGAAACATTTCTTCACGGAAAGGGTTATCCAGCATTGGAATAGGCTGCCCAGGGAAGTGGTTGAGGCACCATCCCTGGAGGTGTTCAAAAGACAGGTTGACATGGTCCTCAGGAATATGGTTTAGTGATTTTTTTATTGCTTATTTCTTATTATTTTTTTTTGTCAGAGTTAGGTTGATGGTTGGACTAGATGATCTTTAAGGTCCCTTCCAACCTAGACGATTCTATGATTCTATGAATGTATGGTATAGTATGGTCAAATTGCATGTAGCCTGGAGGGGGTGCTGGGGAGTCACTCTGCTATAGGAGTCACTCTGCCAACATAGAGTTAGAGCAGCCTTGAGTGAGGGCTAAGTTATGTCAGCCTCAAGCAGCCCTGAGGGGAAGAAACTGGAGCTGATATTTCTTCTGATTCAGTCCCTTGTTGACCTACTCAAGAAGGGACAAACTTCTGGGTTCTTCCTCCTATAACTGGATAAATTATGGAATCTTCATGGTTGGAAAGGACCTTTGAGATCATCAAGTCCAACCATACACACACAGAAAAAAACCTCAACCCAAAAATCTCAGGCACTAGAGCATAGAATCATGGAATGGTTAGAGTTGGAAGGGACCTTAAAGATCATCAAGTTCCAACCCCCCTGCCCTGGGCAGGGACACCTCCCACCAGACCAGATTGCTCAAAGCCCAGTCCAGCCTGGCCTTGAACCCCTCCAGGGATGGGGCATCCACAACTTCCTGGGCAACCTGTTCCAGTGCCTCACCACCCTCACAGGAAAGAATTTCTTTCTGGTATCTAATCTAAATCTCCCCTTTTCCAATTTAAAACCGTTACCCCTTGTTCTATCAAAGGACATGCCCTGAAGTGCCACATCTACACATTTCTTAAATCCCTCCAAGGATGGTGACTCCACCACCTCCCTGGGCAGGCTGTTCCAGTGCCTGACCACCCTCTCAGGAAAGTTATTCTTCCTAATATAAAATCTAAACCTCCCCTGCCCCAACTTCAGGCCATTTCCTCTGGTCCTGTCATTATTCCCTTGGGAAAAGGGACCAACTCTCACCTCTCTACACCTTCCTTTCAGGTAGTTGTAGAAGGCAACAAGGTCTCCCCTCAGCCTCCTCTTCTCCAAACTAAACATACCCAATTCCCTCAGCCTCTCCTCGTAGGACTTGTTCTCCAGACCCCTCACCAGCTTGGTGGCTTCCTCTGGACACGCTCCAGCACCTCAATGTCCTTCCTGTAGTGAGGGGTCCAGAACTGACCACAGTACTCGAGGTGAGGTCTCACCATTGCCTAGTGCAGAGGCATGGGTGAGGCCTCACCTTGAGTGGGGTCACCAAAATCGACCTCACATGATGCTCATAGTGAGGGACAGAGCAGCTGGAATGTGCAGGGAACAGGACACAACAGCTTATTTTACTGATTCAAGCAAAAGATGACACTGGGGGGAAGGCTCAGCCTTAGATCAGCACGTTTCTGCCTTAAACTAATCCTGTCCCTGCCCAGTGTTCCCTGCTGCAGTTGTGTTAGCCAGCAGTGTCCAGCCCTGCTGATGAGGATGGCAGCACAACAGCATGGAGCAAAGCATCCTACCTCCCTGCTTCTTCCAGCAGTGGGTCTGCTCAACTCACATCTGATGTGGAACAAAAATAGTATCAGGCTGGTGCTGCTGAATCTGTCGCAGGCTGTCCTGCAGCAGACTGGTGCAGAGTGTGTGGGTTGGCCATGGTGCAAGAAGGAGCTGCCTTGGTTGAGGCAGCAGGACCTGCACAACAGCTCATGTGTCGACCATGTTCTTCCTCAACTTTTGTGTACATGTTGCTCCTCGTGCCCTTTGCTGCTCCAGACTGGAGAAGCTCCTTCCCTGCAGGAAGTTAGATAAAGTGCTTGAGCCATGCAGAGCTTGCAACCAGCACCTTCTTGTTTGCTCCCAAGCACCCTGTTCTTCGGGGCTCTGTGCGCATCTGAGAATAGCTCCTTGCCACAGCCTCCTCCGCAGAAATGGTTATTTATTCATAGGCTCTGGGTTTGCTCTGATAGTCTTTCTGAATTTATGCTAAAAAGAGATTTGCCTTGTGCTTGGGAAGTGCCTGGGCCCTTCCTCCAAAATGGAAGTGAGAAAAGCTCCCTGTGTGTTTTTGCACATGGTTAAAAATAGCATCACAGAAATGTATGATGCATAAACATGAATGAGGGAAGTGACGATCAAATGTAGTAACCCTCAGACTGCACGCACAGACAGGTATGTGTCTCTGTCCTAGCACCTCTGAATTTCTTCTATCTCTTCTTGCCCATTGCGTACTTCAGCCTCTGCCTTCTTCTCTACCTCTCTTGTTCTTTGTCCTCCTGGCTTTGTTTTAATTCTTCTGCATCACTCTGCTTTAATTTAAGTCTCACTCTGCCTATTTCTCTCTGTCCACATCAGTGTCCTTTTGGCCCTCTTCTTTTCACCCAGCTCCCACACACCCCATCTTTTCCCTGTCTCCCAGTACCTCTCCCTGTTCTTAGCACTAAGCTTATTTCACTCTTCTCCCTCTTGTCTCTGCATCTTTTTCGCTTCCTTTCTCAGCTGTTTCCTTCTCATCGTCATAACCCAAAATCTGTTGGGGATGCTCTGCCTATGTAGCCCCTGGTAGAGAGATGGCCAAAACCTATGTGTGAGCTTAAAAGCTGACTTGAGTCCTAGCTGAAAGATGCAGAGACTGGGTAAACTGGTCTGAGGGAGAAGAGAAGGCTCCGGGGAGACCTTATAGTGGCCTTCCAATATCTGAAGGGAGCTACAGGAGAGCTGGGGAGGGACTCTTTGTCAGGGAATGTAGGGACAGGACAAGGGGTAATGGTTTTAAACTGAAAGAGGGGAGATTTAGATTAGATACTAGAAAGAAATTCTTTCCTGTGAGGGCGGTGAGGCACTGGAACAGGTTGCCCAGGGAGGTCGTGGCTGCCCCGTCTCTGAAGGTGTTCAAGGCCAGGCTGGATGGGGCTTTGGGCAACCTGCTCTGGTGGGAGGTGTCCCTGCCCAGGGCAGGGGGTTGGAACTTGATGATCTTTAAGGTCCCTTCCAACCCAAACCATTCTATGATTCTATGCAGTATGTTGCATCCTGTAGTTAGGATGTAAAAGCCATTTCTGTTCTCCCTCTTGAAGACCAACCTGACCTTGTTCTGAAGTTTGGGTGAGACCCACCTGGAAATATCTTGAGGCAGGTCCAGGCAGGAGATAGGCCTTTCAATCCCTGAAGTTGGGGGACTGAGCTGGGCTGGTAGCACAGCCCTTGGCTTGGGAACAGGGATGGTGACCAAGGGAGGTATTTCAATGCATCCTGGATGTGCAGACCGAAACACCTCACCGGAATGGCTGTTTACACTTGTCATCTTGATCAAAAGCCAGCATAAAATCCTTAAGCCTTTATCTGGTGTATTTAAGTGGATGAAAGCACTAAAAGTGAAGACTGTGCCCATATGTTGTGAGTGACTTACAGTGACAGACCTGAATGTTTATCCATATGAAGGCCCTTTCACCTTGTAAAATAGTGTTAAATGGCTTCAGGGTAAGTGGAAGTCGAGCCAGAAAGGGTATAAATAGCGTGTTGGGAATATTCTTCATGCAGTCTCCCATCTTCAACTTCCCTCATCTCTCCTGTTTCCAGTTTTTAAAGGAGGAAAACATTGATTATTGTCTTCAGGCTGTTTCAGATCAGGCTGAGAGCTTTCTGTGCTACAGCCCCATGGCTGATGAAGACATCTGCTGGCCTTGTGGGCAGTAAGAGATGCAGCACCCGAGCCATGTCGTGTTTGGATAAGATGCTATTTTAAACTTCCTGAAATTCCAAATTTATTGTGGAAAGTCATTGTCTAATAAATTAGTTGTATTTAACTGCTGAAACCCAGTTTTCCTCTTGGAAGAGGAGTTTAGTGGAAGAATGTAGTGACTTGTGTTTTAGAGCAAGGTGCAGCCTGGTCCTTCCTCTCTGTGTCCTCTCTGTCCATCCTCAGCCCTCTACTGGCTTAATTTCGTGTTTGCTAAGGAACATGCACTGTTCTAATGCTCAGCATCAGAAAAAAACCAATGTTGATTGTTCTTTTTACTAAAAGGGAAATATTCAGAAAGGTCTACTGCAAAATTTAATCTCTCCAGGGTCATACTCAAAATTCTTCTGAACAAGGAGGGGAAAGGGGCTCAGATTTCCCTTGTTTCCTCGGGCTAACAAAAATATCTGTTGCCTGCATTTAAATTAGAGCGTATTTTGTTCATTCACTTCTGGAAAATGTGTAAGCAAGTTGCTGTGAAGAAGCGGCTTTAAACAGCAGCTGCCTTGAACAAGCCAGGCCGGTTGGAACGGGGTGCACGTTGCTTTGTGCGCTCCACAGCTCAGTCCTGCAACCGATAGAGCTGGGGAAAGATAGGGCATAGTTATTCCACTGCCCAGATCATCTGCTGCTGGGGGCTTTGGGGAACAGAAAGCTGTGCGGGTCAAGATGGCTCCTACCCCTGCTGCAAACTCCTTCCGATATATGGAATTTTTTGGGATGATTTCTAATAATACTCAATAGGATGTTACTATAGCAACAATATGATCTGGTGAATAATTTAATGGGCTTAAATAGCTGGGAGCTAAGACAGATCTGAGTGTGATTTAGTGAACTTTGGTTGTGTGGGTGCTATGCTGAAGTGATTGGACTTGGGGAGAAGTTAGGGAAGAAAATAAAAGGTGTTTCTCTGACCCTGAAGGAAGGCGCAGCTGGGGTGGTGTAGGGAAAATGAAGGCCATCTTGCAGAGTCCTCCTGCGTGGACCATGTCGTGCATGCTTCCATGAGGGACCCTGGTGCACAGCGTTTCCCTTTGATATTTGAAATTTGCTGTAAACCAGATCTGACATTTTGCTTCAGGCCAAATTAAATTGATTTGACCTAGAATGATTTTTATTGGCTTGGTTTTGTGTTTCACTTGAGAAAAAAATTAAAAAAAAAAATAATCTGTTATAGCTCAGTTCCAAGCATAATTACTTCCCCTTAATTTTCTCTCTTGCCAAACTGAAGAGTCTCTAATTTGCCCAGATTTCATCTGAAGTGCTAATGTACAAGAGGCAAAATTGGGCTATCAACAGTGGTGCCAGAAAAAGACATTTGGTACCCTTTCCCAGGGCAGAGCTGGAGTTCATTCCCTGCTAGGGCCAATCCAGATGTTCTGTGGTGGGGAGATGGTATCTGGGCTCACCCTGTGCTCCCTCTTCCACTTCTCTGCCCTTTTCCATCAAGAAGTACACCTTGACATGTAGCCTAACTTTATATCTTAACTTCAAGGCCCCCATTCTCTAAGACTGTGACTAATTCCCTCCCAGTATAAGTGTATACTGTTACCTTGAGAGTATTTATAGACTGTGGTCCTGTTCTCCCTCTCCCTTTCCCCTTCCGCACAATATAAATTTATCTCTGTTATTGCCTCCTCCAGACTGGTCCCAGGTGTCTTGCCCTCCAGTGCTTATGCCACCAACATCTTGTACAGCTTCTCTGCACCTTTCTGTGCTTTTCCTGAGAAAACAAACCACAAAAGAACCTGGCTTCTAGCCTATGTGTGCCAGAGGACAAACTACTGATAAATAGTGGGAGTCTTTTCTCTCTGCCCTGCCCATCCCTTTATGAGACTTTCTTTGTTTTACATTGCAGGGTTAGTCCATGAGCCCTTATTTTTTATGCTGTCTTTTCATGGGCTGCCTCTTGCCTCCTTTAGTGTCCTGTGTGGGTACTTAGTCATGCTCGTTCTGCACACACTGCATACACTCTGGCCTTCTGCCCAAAGGAGATAAGCTACATCCCTGAGCACAGTGTCATCTGCTGATGCATCTACACTGCCCTGGCCGAGGATTTTAATGCAATGAATGATTAGCCAGTATCTGATACTGCATGTGAAGAACTCATTCCAGGACATTTTAGTATCTTAATTCCCTTGTTATCACCTTGTCCATTTATCTTATTTCCTGTACGTTTTAAGTTGATTACCAGAAAGGACTGAATGTCAAAAATACAGGAGAAAGTGAAGTTTTCCATACTCACAATTTTTCCTTTGCTTCCTAACACTAAGCTTATAGCCAAGAAGGCTATTAGATTTAGTTTGTTTAAGCACAACCTGATGCTTAATCTTAGCTAGTACTCGTGCTCATTCTCTTCCAAATGCCCTCTGGCTCGTTCACTATGATAGAGTCTTAAAGTGTGCTTTTCCTGGAGGGCATATTGCTTCACTTGCCCTGAAGTTTTCTGGATGTCCCCTTCTGTCTTTGAAAACAGCAGCAAAAAAACTGCTTGCCATATTTACTTTTTCTTCTTCGCCATGTTTATAATTTTGGCAAAAACCTGTGAGTGAATCAGCAATATCTGCAGAGATGTCCTGTCCAGAACTTAGTCTGGAAGCTGCTTTCTTCTCTGCTGGGATGGAAAGGTCCTTGTTTGTGATCACAGCTGCAAGTCTGACTGTTGTGTAGCTGTTTTCCAAAAGTAGCTCATGCTGGAGCCTGAGGCGGGAGAGGTGCTGTGGATGTCATTGTGCTGGTGCCTGTGGGGGAGCAGCCGATGCCGCTGCGGCCGGTGTCGGGAGCGTGGCTTTTGCCAGTGTGGGGGCAGCCAATTGTGTCTGTGCTGTGGCTTTTGCCGGGGCCGAGGCTGGTGGCTTTGGGATGGCTTGGGCAGTTGCTTCTGTTCCTGCAGTATCACATGTCACATAATACTCACTCCTACACTGATATTTAACAAAAAAAATACCCCTGCGACACATTCGGGGAAAACTGACAACAAAATCACCATCGAATGAAAGTAACACTCATACTCTGAACAGCCCAAAGCTTTTCCATCCCCTAGTTCCAATGGTGTCACTTTGGCACAATCATTAAAGGGCAAAGTATACTTTCCCAGGTAAAATCGAAAGTGTAATTCGTAAAGGAATCCATCACGTGATGCCCGATGCATCATGTTCTACCTATAGGTAGAAGAGTTATCCAAGTAATTATGTTATACGTCTGAAGGCAAATCTACACTAAAATAGCATGCTTGACCCACCGCATACAAACACAAAGAACAAATAAACCATGCAATATATTCGGCCAGTTGAGCACCACTGCATCAATATAACTTCTTACAAAGCTCTCTAAAGATATGATATAACGTTTTGCATAAGAACGACATGATGTGAGCTCTCTGTTCTCCCTGAGCAAGCTGGAATTCAAACTATTCAGGCAATCTGTTAGAGCTCTGGTCAAGCTCTGTTAATGCCCACATTGGGCGCCAGTTAAATCTGTTGTGGTTTAGGCCAATGATGGTGACAGATGCTCTCCCCCCACCTCTCACTCCCAGGAGAGGAGGAGGAGAGAGAAAGAAATGTACAAGATCAGAAGGAACTAAACTACTTTAATGAAATATTAATAATAGCATAAAAAGAAAATAATGAAATAGGTACAATGTATACAAAACCATATTGAGCTCCCGGGATGTCATCACTAGCAGGCACTGGGGAAACCCCAGACTGGAGTCAGCAACGGATGGGAACTGGGTTCCAGCTCTGGAGTCAGGAACGCACGGATCGGGATCAAAGTCAGATGAACAGACAGGGTCCTCCTTCAACGTCGACCACTGAAGAGAGAGGGCTGACCCTTTGATTCTTCAGCTTTCATACTGAGCATGGGGCAGATGGGATGGAAAACCCTGTTGGTCAGGTTTGGGTCACCTGTCCCATCTGTTGCTCCCTGTAGGTGGGACCCCTCTACGCTTTTCTGTTTCCAACCCTCCAATGGGGCAAATAAGGAAATTGGCTGACCTTGGTTGTTATAGCAATGAGTATAAGCAAGGGCCTCTCTGCACACCATTCCTTGGCATGAACTACAAACATTGGTCTTATCACTCTGAGAACAAACAGTTTTCTGCACAATATGCTGTTAAATTCAGAGAGTCAGAAGAGGCCTAGCCAAGAAGTAACATTAGTGAACAGAAAGGTGCTTCTGTTTTACCTCAATCCAGGACAGTCATGTATTTATCCTGTCTCCCTAAGCAGGAGCACCTCTACTGTTAGCATTCAAGAGTTACTTGTGTAACTACTCTTCAAAACCTTCAGTATTTAGAATCTGAAACCTCCCTGGGCTGAATAGGAAACTTTCACTGCTTTCTGCCTCTTCTAAGGCAGGACGGCAGCAAAGACAGACATTTTCAGGTTTGGAGTCTTGGATGTTTCACTGGGGGAAGGGACATTCTTTGGAGGAAAATCGACCTCCCTGCGACTGAAAAGTTAAGTTTCCTTTGCAGCTTTTAATGGCAATCTTCCAGCAGAGGTGGGTGAGGAGGTGGTGTGTGATACCTGCACTGCAAGAAGCGCTCCAGCAGCGCCGTGGGCACAGGGCTGGGAGGTCGGGCAGAGGAGGAGAGTGAAGAGAGAGCGCTCTGCTCCTGCCTTTCCCTGCAGCTCCCACAGTTACCTGGCATCTGACCCTTCCCGTGCAGCAGAGACTCTGGGAAAGCTGCACAAGGCGTCATGATCTGGGTGATTATCCCCAGCTTTTCGCTTGCAAAGCCAGACAGCAGGCTGTGCTGCTGAATGCAGAGAGAGGTGCCTGTCAGAGAGGTTGGTCCTGGTGCTGCTGTCAAGCTGCTTCTCCCCTCCTGCTTTAATAACACACAATAATTCCCACAAATGGTTGGTTTGAATCAAGGTACTTCTGCCACAAGCTCAAAAGCTTTCACCTCTGCTGCCTGTAAATCTGCAGAAGACTGTGATTTAGCCACTAACTGTGATTGCAGGGAGCTGGGTCCCCTTCCAAACAGCAGAGACGTGACTTTACCGTGGATTTCCTCCACTCTTCCAGAAAAGAGGTGATGGGCAGCTGCCTGCCCTAGAGCAGAGGAATCGCCCCATCCCTGCCCTGCTGGCTGCAGCAGGACAGTAGAGGGTCAGAGCTGAAGATAGCCATGCCCCAGGTTTCCTTATCCCGTGAAATAGTGGTTGAGTCTTCAGTGCTGCTTGGGGGGCTGCCTGCATGGTGTGCACGTACAGAGGGGAGAGGAGCTGCTCCTTCCCCCCCAGCTTGGGGTATTCAGGAGTGAGGAGCTTGTGGGTGACATCCAAGGTGTCTGTGAATGGTGCCCAAAGACAAGCCAGCCTGTTGACCAGGCCCCAGGTCACCACAGAGGTCTCACATCATCCTTGCAAGCCTTCAGGCTTTGCAAATGAATGGAGATGGAGAGCTGCCGAGTAAGGAAGGAGCAGGAGCTTTCAGGAAGGGGGACACTGCAACTAACCCATGTTCCTTGAAATCTTAATTACGCCTCTACTCAAAGTACAGACTTCAGACTTGCTGGCTGGTCTCCTGGATGGGTGAATATTTTTGGTGTCACGTATTAAAAGTCGGGAGATGGAGTAGCTTGTAGTTGTATTGGTTCTTCACTAAAGTAGAGTGAAGGGTGGAATAAGTCTCTAAAAATGTCCTTCAGGGAAATGAGATGTCTGGGGAGGATTTTTCCTGTCTCTGCTTGGAGTAAACTCATCTTTTACAGGGGAAGAGACATTGTGGCAGGTAAATAAAAGAGAGACCTTGAAGTCAAGGACATTTATAGCATTAGTTGTAGCACATATGGTCCTATCCTCCTTAGGCAGAAGCTGGAGCCAGCAGGTTGATGCTGATTTATGATTGCAGTGGCTCTGCCCCACATTCTGCGCTACTTTGAGAGGTTTAACTTTTAATATACTTTTGAAAACTTTTTTATTGACTTTCAGATGTGCCCCCACCTTCTAGAAACAGAGGGAAATTGCTCAACATGCAAGGAAACCACATTAACACTTGGATCAGAGCCTGCTGCCTCACCTGCCTCAGCAGAACCCCTCAGTTTCTCTTCTTTTTAAAATCTTTTCTGACACTGCTCCTATTTCTCACTCCTCCTTGATGTCATATGTTCTGGATCCTACTCGAAGTTATGCAGTGTTTTTTCTCCTAATATTTCTATTGCTGCCAATAAAGGTAGTCACCAGGAGCCAGCGTACACTGGTCTTATGGTCTCCCTGACACAGGTCGTGTTGCAATGGGAAAACCTTGGATGAAAAGAGAGAGTTAGATGGTGATTTTTGAGCTCTGTCTCTTTGCCTGCGTCAGCCTCGCGCCGCTGTGTCCTCTCTGACCTAGATTTCCCTGCTGTCCCTTGGGCATTAGATTTGATCTTGATCTGTGGCCGGTACTGTCTTGTCTTCAGACTCTATTTGTTGGCTCCCAGCGCCTCAGATGTCCTTCCCCGGTGACAGTTTTATGCAGGTGTAACTCTGGTGCCATCAGTGGAGTCGCTCCTGATTTACCCCAGCCCTCAGTGCCTGGCAGCTGGTTTTCTCCTTGAATTACCGTGCCTGACATGTCGCTGTAGCTGTTATGCATTGTCACAAAATTAATTTTCCTCTCGAGAGCCCCCACTTATTTCAGCTGAACTTTGTGGCAATTGTTGCTCTGTCTCCCTGGAAGATTCATGCTGCCAGGGTGGCTTTGTCCTTGGGGGATGGGGAGCCAAACCCAAGTGCAAGACAACACTTTCTTCCCTTTTTCCTCATGTTTTAATAGCTGGATTTCCACGAGATGTTGCAGTTGGGTCTAAGTGGCATAGAGAAAACTCAGTAGTCCCTCCAGGTGTGTATCAAACTCTTACTCAAAGACTTAGATTTCAGCAGAAGCCTTTCTTGAATGCTGGCTTTTACTTCCCTGCTGCTGAGCCCTCTCTCCTTGGGTGTGGAAGAGCCTGAAGCTGCAGGGAAATTATTTCTGAGTTGATTGTAGCATTGCAAGCAGCTGGTATTGGCATTTCTCTCTTTTCCAGGCTGGGTTTGAATCTGCAGTTGCACGGCTGTGGATTGCCTTACAGCAATCATGCAAAGCTGAATTTATAAGTAACTGGGACTCAGAAACGATGGAGCTGGATGTGCAGGAGGTACCTGTGGCAGAGCCATAGGATGGAGGCTAGGGAGAGAAAGAGGGTGTTTCTGCAGGGGATATTGAAAGACAACCTGGTCTGAGTCTGCAGAGTGACCGACTGCTTTGTAGCACTCTGAGGCTAAAAACAGTGAATACCTGAAGTTCCTAAATCATGTTTGAAATAGGATTTATGTATTTTAGAACTTAAAGACAACTGAGATTCAGCCAAACACATCCATATTTTGTGAGATACTTCGGTGTCTGGTGCTCTAAAGGGAGTTGGGCCCCGTTTCAAGTCATAGAAAAACATGATTGAGGTGCTAATTCACTGAGTGCTTTGAGTATTTTTGCCGTGGGACTCAGTAGAGTTTGATCATTCCAGGGAAAATGTGAGTACAGTGAAATAAGAATAAATTATTCTCATAAGTGGACTTTAATTATCCTTAGCAAAGTCCATTTGGTAGCATTTTAGGCAGTACCTTAGTGTCACTGAACCCTACTGGCTGGTCGTGTTACTCCTGATGATACTATCACAGGAGTGAAAACCTGTTTCCTGAACCAGATTTTTGATAAAAATTACTAAACTATATTTGTGTCTTTTTCTGATAATTATGAAGATCTGCTGCAGCTACACTTCTAGCAGGAGCATTTGCAACTTTATGTGCATTTTAAACTATCCTTGTGCTTTTCTCAAGGCACTTTTTTCAATGTTCATGATTTTTCCTGCTGTCTAGAGTACTGTGAAGGGTTGTCACGGACCTTATCTCAGGGGTTATATCAGACCATTTATTGAAGAGGAAAGCCTGGAGGGAATTTGGGGGTGGGAACTGCTGAATCATTTACCATGGGTTTACTTTGCACACCAGCTGGTTGGCTTTGGGGGACCTGCTGAGCATCACCTGTCAGATGCTGTGAGCTCTGTGGATGTCCATGGGAGCTGAGGATATCCAGTATCACCAAACCAAGCTCCTCTCCCCTGTTTGACTTGGCTGGGTCTGGGTTGTGCTGTGACGCCCACAGTGCCTATTCAGCAGCAGCAAAAAGGTGGTACCCTGGTGTACCAGGCTTTGGGGGACCTGCTGAGCATCACCTGTCAGATGCTGTGAGCTCTGTGGATGTCCATGGGAGCTGAGGATATCCAGTATCACCAAACCAAGCTCCTCTCCCCTGTTTGACTTGGCTGGGTCTGGGTTGTGCTGTGACGCCCACAGTGCCTTTTCAGCAGCAGCAAAAAGGTGGTACCCTGGTGTCTTTTTGGAGCAGTGCTGACAGGGAGGTGATAGCTGTTGTGGTGCAGAGTCCATGACCGAAAAAAAAAGATGCTTTTAATAGCCTGTTGGGTTGACAGTGCCGGCAGCACGGCGCATCCTGTGCTCCCCAGAGTGGACCTGTCTTAATCTTATTAAAAGCTCATCAGTGTTTCCTACACACGTCTTCTGCAGACAGGGCTGTGGCACTCGGCAGCTGAGCCAGGGCCTGATTTGTGTCCATATGGTTTTTGCAAGAAACCAGAAGTCAGCTGGGGCAACAGAAGAAATCCCGAGCCTTGGTCTTGGGAAGCCACATGGAAAGACCATGCTTCAGTGTAACGTGATGGTGACCTGACACCAGCTGCCAGGGGGAGTGTTTCAAATGGACAGCCCCCAAACTGAAGCTCCCAAAAGCCTTAGGGCCTCCAGGGGCTGGAACCTGAGGGCCATTTGTCCCTCCCTCCAGCCTCTGTGTTTATTAGAATGTGGTGAGTTGCTAAAGGATGCTCATCCTCAGCAGCCAGGTCAGTCAGCTGCCACACACCCCTCTTCCATCCCCCCAAGATATTTAGCACTGGAAAGACCAAAATGTGTGAATCCTGGAGCTGGTAGCTGCATCGCCTATGCTAGACAGCGTAAACTCTGGGGCTGGAGGCTGTAGTGACTCATATCCTCTCCAAATTGACCTGGAGGAGGGGTTTTTCGTGCATCAAAACATAATTTATTTATGTTTAGTATTTACTTTCCATTTCAGGTGGGATGAATCACAGGTCACTCCAATTAAGTCAATGGAGTAACCAGAGTGTAAAGAGATTTAAGCCTGTTTTTTCCACCCTGTCCTTTTGCCCTCCTGCCTGTGCAGGAGACGGGATCTGCCTCTCTGTATGGCAGTGTTTCCTCTGGCTGCTGTGGGATCTGGAGGGGAAGGATGAGTAACTTGCACAGCTGATGTGCTGGCTTAATACTGTCCCCAGGAGCTCAGGCACAGGGCTATCAGCTGCTCTGAGACAGCAGGAAGCAACCTTCTTGTTGCTCTGTGTTTCCTCAACACATTCAGAACTTGTGCATAGAACCAAGGGGAAATAATAATAGAATAAAAGCATGTATCCTTCTGATACATCCAGTGTTCTTATAGCATCTATTGTACGGATGAATGCCAAAATGACTTTTGGACTATGGCCATTCATGTTTGTGAATGCTGGCACTTGTGGAGTTACATCTTTCCCCCAGTCAGGATCAGGAGACTTCTGGAGGAAAAGAAGTTGCTAACCTGTAAAGTGGGTTTGCAAATGCTGAGCTGAAACAAAGAGCACCATCTCCTGGCTGCTGGGAATCGCCGGCACTGCTGCCAGGGATGCACACCTAGCACAGCTCCCTCGCAAGCACCTTGCTTCTCTCTGCATCAAACTGATAGCATTTGGAGGTGGGATAACCCAGAGCTGACAGCTCGCTCTGGCTGTTGAGAAAGCCAATCCAGGGGAGACCCATAGCTGATTTAGTGGTGTTATCCACAGCACGGTGATGCCTGCACTTGGTATCCTTAAGGAGGTTGTAGAGAGGTGGGTGTTGGCCTCTTCTCCCAAGGGAATAATGACAGGAGCAGAGGAAATGGTCTGAAGTTGGGGCAGGGGAGGTTTAGATTAGATCTTAGGAAGAATGACTTTCCTGAGAGGGTGGTCAGGCACTGGAACAGCCTGCCCAGGGAGGTGGTGGAGTCACCATGCCTGGAGGTATTTAAGAAACGTGTAGACGTGGCACTTCAGGGCATGCCCTAGTGCCCAGGACTGTTGGGTTGGGTTTTGTGTGTGTGTGTGTATGGTTGGATATGATGATCTCAAAGGTCCCTTCCAACCATGAAGATTCTGGGATTCTGTATGAGGGGTCTCAGCCACTTGTGTTTCAAGTTCTACTTGAGTTGACACACAAGCACTCAAGTACTTTTGAGGTTTGCATGGATATGCAAAATTTGGTATAGAAAAGGCAGGGCTGTTTCATAGCTACTTTTGTTGTGTATTTGGAAGAAAGCAGGAAGATGCCTCTATCTGATGCTCACGAATGATAAAAATGAAGGAGAAGCTGGAATATGAGCTGCTGATGTGGGGCTGGGAAACATGGTCTGTGCTGGTCATCAGAGAGAACCCTAAGCTGTGGTTTGATGTCCAAATACAGATGTTTAAGTGGTGGCAAGGTCTGGACAATAAGACTGTCTTAACTGGTTGCAGGAAGTGAAATTATTTCCCAAGCGCTCATATGAAAAGAAAGCATGACTGCTGCTCTCAGGCTCAGAATAGCTTTACTTCGCCTGAATTGGCAGGAAGGTTTCTGGTCATATTTGAGGGAAATCTAGATTTAAAAAACCCAACCCTTTGTAACAAGGCTAAATTCAGATCTGATACTGCCATCCCTAACTAGTGCTATTCAAGGCTTCTCCTGCCCATGGATATTGAATTAATGATCTTAAAGTCAGACAGGTTTTTGCTTAATCACCAGGCTCTGAATACACTATTATTCAGTAAAAATCTGCTCAGCTTTTACAGGTTTCCATGTCTTTAATAGCCAGCCTAATAAGTGATAGATTCACACTTCCCAAATAAGAGTCAGTTTTACCAATAGCTTTAAATCATTCCCTGTGGAAATAGAGTGTTGCATTAAATCTTAGTAATTAGGCAATTTCATCTGTCTTCAGTGCTTTTGACTCTGTGGTTGCCTTGAGAGTTGGGATCCCTCTACGTCCTGCTAATGGGAACCCCGTCTTCTGCTCACACAGGCACATGGACATGCTCATACACCCTTTAACTGGTTTCCTTCCTCCTGAACCCCAGTAAGAAACGCATTTTCTGTTTTCATTGTTATTTGCAAAACCATTGAAGAAAAGTAATAAAAGGTTTATGGTGGACAGTGAGTCCATTTAAAGTCAGGTCTTGTGTTAACATCTGCTACAGCGCTGGTTTTGTCCTGTTTGATAATGTGAAATGTTATTTCTGTCAATGGCTATTCCAGGGTTATTTTTTCTTTCTGCTGCTCAGTAACATAAAGAATAGGATGGTATTTTCACAGGCTGTCTTTGTCACAGTGGCTCTCCTGCAATCAACCCTAGCTTGCTGTAACTCCTGCTATGAAGCACCCGACACAAACACATTAGCAAACCTTTCACTGCTCTTTTCATCAGCGTTACTGAGTGCTGCAAAAGCACATGTGTCTGGCTCACACACGCTGTGCACAAAGCAGAAATGAAAGCTGCAAACAGCATCCATGGATATTGATTTGACGGCAACTTCAATCTCCTTTGACTATGTTTGGGCTCCCTCTTTACTAGCAGTAGTGGAATGTTTGTAGAAATGGATGTTTGTTCATTGGTGGTGGTGTGATGGTGTACTTTTCATGAGCACCCAGAGCAGAAAGTATCGCACAGCCATCTTGAGCTGGTCCAAAACCACTCAGAATCCGTGGGACTTTTCTAGGGAACTCGGTGGGCTTTGGATCGGGCCAGTAGGCACCGAGGAATCATCTAGTGAAAGAGCAGCCCTGAAGCCCCATGATTTAGACAGCCACTCATCCAGCACAAATAGTAAATTACAAGCAGCAGATACTGGCAGCAGCAGGCATGAATAGTCTGTAGTCAGCAATTCACAGCTGAAATATGTTGGCATAAACAACGCATCAGATAATTCCAGCTAACCAACACATTTGTGAAAATCCAAGGCTGTTTATTGCTAATTTTCAAACAGTCAAGTTCAGCAAGAAAAATATTTGCAAGAAAAAGAACCAATCCATTGTTTCTTACTGATCATTTTTTTGGGTATGAGATGTCCTTGTGAGGCACTGGATGACCTCAGGTAGGACCTGATGTTGGTGCTGGGCAGCCCAGCTTAGTCCTTATTCTGCTTTGGTTTCCCTGTGGTTTTCCACTTAGGCTCCATTCTCACTCACCTTTACTGATCAGACTGAGTCATTTGGAGCAGTGAGGGTGAGAGCTGCCTGCAGTGAGTTGCAAAAGGATCTTGCAGCCCTGAGTGACCTGGCAGGAAAACAGAAGGTGACATTCAGAGTAGGTAAATGTAAAATTACTTAGATAGAAAGGAAAAAAAAGTCCCAAATTCACATGCGTAGGAAAAATCGCCACAGTGACCCTCACCACTCTGAAACAAGATCTTGGCTTGATCACAAATGTTTCTATGAGAAGATCTATGCAGTGCTCCATAGCAGTGAGAAGAGCAAACTGAAGGCTGGGAATGGTGATGCCAATTTTTCACCTGCTAGGTGCAGCCCCCCCGTGCTCTGTGCTCTGGTGTAGCAAAGGTAGCTGGCACGGGTCCCTGGCCACGGGCTCTCAGGGTGCAGGGACGGAGCTGCTGTCAGCATCACGTGTGCAGGAGCAGATTAACGATGAGGGCTGGCGTGGGACCAGCAACACCCAAAGTCAGTGAGGATGGGCACACGGGAGCAGGTTGCGTAGGCAGGCTGAAAAGGTGCGGCACACTTGCATTGCTTTTTCCCTATCCTACCAGGTTTCCCCTTGTAAAAGGGGGAGCGTGCTGTGCCCACCCTAAAGGTGGCCCAGAGAAGAGGAGTTGCTTGCAAGTTGTCATAGCACTGAGCAAGGCAAAAATACGGTGAGGGAAATGGTCGTTCTGCATTTGTGCATGTCAAACCCAGCAAGGTTGTGCAGCAAAATAAAGCCTGCAGCTACACATGGAACAGTGTTAAGAGGAAAAAAAAAAATGCTTTAGGGCTCACTAAATGAGCTGCACGTGCCTAATGCATGGAGGGCCGTGTGAAAAATAGTTGTGATGGTATTTAGAGATGGTATCATTATGTACGTGCAAGGAGAAAGAAAATTACCAAATGCAAGTAGCTCAGGAACTTCCACGCTGAGGTTTCCCAGCTTCTGAATTGCTGCAGTGACGTCCCCTTAATATTACTGTTAACTTTGCGTTGTGTGTGGCAGCCCAGGACATGGCAGGTGGCCATGGGGTGGTCAAGGGCCCCACATCCCTCCCAGGGATGTCCAGTTCTGGGCTCCTCAGTTCCAGAAGGACAGGGAACTGCTGGCGGGGGTGGAGCAGAGGGCTACAGAGATGATGAGGGGCCTGGAGCATCTCTCTTATGAGGAGAGGCTGAGGGACTTGGGTCTTTTTGGACCCAAGTTTGGATCCAGTCTTGGGTTGGACTAGGTGGTCTCCAGAGGTCCCTTCCAACCCCATAGCATTCTGTGATTCTGTGATGAGCAGAGGTGGGAGAAAGCCATCCAGTCTCTGCCGTGCAGCGTGCATCAGTGCACAGGCTAACACCCTCCTTCAGGCATCAGCTCCTACAGACATTAGCTTTGTTCCTCTACCATCCCCACTCCCCTAGCACCTACAAAACTTTGACTCCCCACCTCCCGCCATCCCTCATGGGGTTTCTTGGTGTTCCTGTCATTGAGCTGTGTTTTATATTAATGCGCCAAATAGAGAGTGGCCATCGTTTGTCAATTAGCAACATACCCAGGAACTTCAAACATGACAGGGGGAATTGGAGGTCTATGAAAATGATGCATGGGTGTGGGTAGAGGTTTAACCACTTTCATTTTGGTATGCTTTGTAGATGATGCACACAGGATACTGCTTTCTGGGCATGTGGAAATCAGTAAATGAGGATGTTTAGTCTCTGCCCTGGTGTTTCACAAATTTAGGGTGGCTACTCTTAATAGAGAAAACGAAATCTAAAGCTGCCTACCAACTTTCCATTTCAATTTCTGTCCAGCAGATTTTTTTTTCTTAATGAAAATTTTCCTTAAGGTGAAACTCCTCCAATTCTCTGCATTAAAAAAAAAAAACCAAACAATAAATCTTATTGCTCAGGACTGGTTTTGTATTGGACATTAGATGTTTTTAAGGATATTGGATGCTGAGTCCCTGAATCAGACTTTGAAGGAGTTTGTGGGATTGGAATCACTGGGTAGTTTTACGCACAGGCTGGGCAAACATTGGCCAGGAACTCTTAGCAGCTATCAGGATCGTTATAGCGATTTTAAGGTACAACAGCAGCTGGAAGCCTCATCTGACAGATGTGCCGCTACCTTGCCCAAAAGTATAGAGTCAGTCCCAAAAAGCTCACAAGCAAAGCCAAGCCTGGTGCACAACCCAAATCTAAAATCAGCAGGGAATGAGTACAGCTTTGCAGAAAGGTTGATGCATGCAGGCACTTGTCTCTTCACTGTGCGTCGTTTTTGTCTTTGCTTTAGGTGTCACAGCCTCATCGAACCCCTTTGACTACGGCTCCACTGCCAATGGGGGCGACAGCTCCTTCTACACCTCTCTCATCTCAGACGTCCACTACACCACTCCACGGGACTCCACCTATTTCACGGGCATTTATCAGCAGGAGAACAGCCCCATTCCCTGCTCGAGTAGCACAGAGGGGTTGAACACACTGGGGCACCCTGTTCAGGATGTGACTGGATTTGAGTCCCGTGGCTTGTTTAGCTCAGATTCAGGAATAGAGATGACTCCTGCAGAGTCTACTGAAGTCAATAAGACCTTAGCAGATCCCATGAAAGAGGCCTATAAATACATGGACATGGGTAGATCAGAAGAAATAAAATACCAAGAAAAACTTGACCCTGACTCAGAAGATGAGAGCCCAGTCCTTATTGAT
Organism: Calidris pygmaea; assembly: GCA_003697955.1. NCBI lineage: Eukaryota > Metazoa > Chordata > Aves > Charadriiformes > Scolopacidae > Calidris > Calidris pygmaea. The sequence goes on from QJSC01008266.1 coordinate 400,973, forward strand.
AAGTACCAGGGAATACCCACCAGGTCCAGCCACACTGCTGAACCTCAGCAGTTGACTGCAGAGAGCACGAAGGCAGCCAAAGAACAAGACCCACTTGAAGACACAAGGTCTGGAGATCAGCACAGTGACTCCACGGTTACAGCCCCCGTCAAGATCATGCTCACCGAGATAGAAAGTGCTGGGGAAGCTGCCAGCAAAAAGTCAAGCCTGATTCAGCCAGAGACTGGCTTGAAGCCGAGCCATGAGGTGGTACCAACGGTGATGGTGTCGGAGCCGGAAGATGACAGCCCGGGGTCTGTCACGCCACCGTCCTCAGGCACAGGTAGTGCTGGTGCATGGCACCGTTTGTTTTGCTGTTGAGAGAATGGTTGCAGTTGTGGTCCTGAACGTTGGAGAATTGCTACGGGTTTGTGGGGTGGGTGTAAGGGAGTGTGAGCAGACATTAACGGGTCTCCATGGCTGGAGGTGTTTCTGCTCTGCCTTAGGCGCCACGTGGCATTGCTGAACCGAAGGGGGATGCGAACCGTGCAGGACTGGGGTCAGATCCAGGGTTGCTGATCCTGGTCCCCTGGGGCTCTCTCCTCAAGGGCACATAGTGAACTGGCAGGTGTCATTGGGGGTGTCATCAACCAGGCGATGGCTTGAGCTGGGTGTCAGTGATTTTGGGGTCTCTTGGTCACCCTGGCTGGCCACACTCCCCAGAGGAAATTATGTGTGTGGGACCAGGGAGCTGCAAATCTCTGGGTTCATTTTTTTAAATTTTAATGGCTGTTTTAACACCGCTTTGCTCTTGTAGAGAATGAGGTTAAATTGTTAAAATTAAGTGTTGTTTTCAAGTGAAAGTGCTGCTTTTAGAAGTACTGAGGAGCAAAATGCTGTCACCTCATTTACAAAGGAGCCTGGAGGGACAAAGGGCCGGTCTCTTTTCAAGGCTCCTGATTTCTGGGGGGGGGGACACACACCAAAACTCCATGTTTATATACTTTCTTATTATCTGATTACTGCAGTAGTACATAATGTCTATTCTTATTTTCCCTATTCTACACTGATAAAATATTAAAGTAGTATGGTGTTTTAAAAAGGAATAAAGTTCTGTGACAGGAAATAGAATTTTCAGACTTGAAATTAAGTTTCAACGTCCTGGATCAAAACCCTATGACAATGAATATTTGACACTAGACAATGAACATCCCCAAGCGGAAATTTCCATTGCTTTGATGGCATTTAGAAGCATTTAAAAAATCAACTGGAATCTCCCTAACACGGCAGTCTGGGATTTCCACCCATAGTAAGGCCTTTTATATATACTAATGCCTACACCTACTAATGCCTAGAAATACCTAGTTCCTACCCAGTACTGAGCGTGCATTTGTACAATTCCACACAAGAAAAAGAGACAGCAAGAGCCCTCTGCAGCTGTGAGTTTATCCTGCCTGCATCAGCCAGAAACCTTACATAACAAATAGACTTTAGAGTCCCATTTTTCTTCTTTTATTTGACTGGGTGACATCACATGCTACTTCTGAGACATGCCTTTTTTTATCAATTCACGCTTTCTGCACTACAAGGTAATTAAGAACTGGAGGCACTAATTGTTATTTATTCAAGCCCGTGGTGGCTGTTCAAGGCTGCCTTCACGACACTCGATAGCTGTATCCCATCAAACCAGGTGAATAGTGCGTGGCTGAGGCTGCCTGACTGGGAGGCACTGGTGTGGCTGGTGTAATTGCCAGCACGGAAACGTTCCTCTCCATGGCCAAAGCTGATCCCAAACAGCCCTGGGGGGTCCCACCGCCTCACATCGGGGTGCTGGAAAGCCAAAAACGCTACTTATCTATGGCGTTAAGGAAAGAAGCCGTCATCTCCCTTTAGGGGCTGGCTCTGCAGGGTGTTTTCTATGGATTTCCCCCCTTTCCTGCAGACAGCAACACGCTGCGCCCAGGCTCCACATTCATAGGGCTAGGAAGAAATTTAAAACCTGCCCTCGTTATTTCTACCCAGTGACCCAGCAAAGTCGTTGCTCCTGGATACCCCCTCAAACACGCTGGCGAAGCCCCCACTTCTCCCCTGCTTGGATCAGGACTTTTGAAAACGCTTTGCTTTTAATTACTGGCCAGCATCTTCCTGGGGGAGCCAGATGTGGTCTGCTCCTACGGTGCGCTGCTGCTGAAAGGTGTGGGGGGGGTTTATTTATATGCTCCCCTTGCCAGTGGTAAATATGACACCCGGCTGCTGGCCACAAAGGGCTTTTTTGCTGAGAAGGTAAAGGCCACGGCTGAGAGTTACCCTCTGCCAGCCTGGGCAGGAGCGGGGTGAAGCTGAGGGGCGGCGTGTTGCCATGCTGGGAGGGCTGGTGGCCACCCGGCAGCCTGCTTTGGCCGTGTGCCGGATTGAGTCATGGCTCGGGGAGAACAGGCTGGCACACAGCAGCGCAGGAGAGCGGCGCAGCTCACGTGGCTTCCTGCGGCCAGAGGAAGAGGATGCACAGGCTCCTCCTCAGCCCAGCCACCTCAACAGAAACTTCCCAGCGTTAGGACAGGCCACGCTCCGGGTAGCAGAAGGAATTTCTCGCGGGAGAGGGGTGTGTTAGAAGAGAGCTGTTTTGTCAGAGAAGCTGCAGACATGCCAACAATATGTACTCAAAACTGCTGATGACATGTATTGGCAGATGCACAACCCAAAACTGCTTATAGGGGTGTGGGGAGGTTGTTTTTCTTGCCTCTCTCCAAGCAGGATGCCGTGACTCAGATTCTATCATGGAGAAGGCAAACAGGAACAAATCAGCTATAGTATTGCCCTGCGAAATTAAGTCTGGAAATAGCCAGAAATAGTGATTTTGTCCCAGGTCACACCTGATGCAATCTCTTTCCCACCTGCTGTCGTAGAGGAGCTTCCAGAGGTGGCCAACGCAGCTGGGCAGGCTCGGGCAGCTGATGGCAGTGGCTGCACCCGAAGCAGGGCTGGGCTGGGGGCAAATACCCACCAGGAGCAGGTGCAGGTCAGCTTGGGGCTCCCCACAGCTGCAGCCGAGGGGCTGGAAACCATCCCCCTCTTCTCTGCGGTCCCCAGATGGGTGGACACAGGCAGTATCCTGCCATGGGCCTCTTTGCCAGCATCAGCAGGAGGAAACTTGGAGGTCTTCTTTCCTGATGGCTTTCTTGAACCCTCACCACCTACAATGCCACTTAGTGGTCTCTGTTACATTCATAATGATATAAAATCAGTGAATGAGCACTTGAGAGTTCAGAGGATAAATTTCCATGTGTGCTTGATGGCTGTTTCAACGTGACTGTGGAATTCAGCCTTTTTTTTTTTTTTTTCTCCCAAAAAGGAGGCTTTTGCGTGTGGACGGCAGCGATCGCTGGGTCAGTGAAGTGCAAGGTGGAAAACAGCAATCGGAAGGTGGCAGCGGCCAGGCACTGACAGGGACCCGGTGCAAAATGCTGCCATGGTCCCCGTTGGCACAGACCGGCCTTGCTGCCGACGCAGCAGGAGCAGTCTGGGTTTGGTGCTGATGCTCTGTGAGAGATCAGGTGAAGCCTGTTCCCAACGCTGTTACTCACCGCGGCTGCTGATGCACCTTCTGCTGCCTCCGTTGCCTTTTATTGTGAACACTTTACGTGAAATTTTACTTTCTTTGTTATTTCATTACAAAATCCCACATGGTGAAGTGATATGCAGGGAGGCGGAAGAGATGGGAAGCCTGGTGCTAGGTTCCTTTCTAGGACGGGATGCGGGCTCCTTGCTAAACCTGAGTGATCAGCAAGCCTTTTAAACTGCGTATTTCCACTGTCTGATCATATCTTCTTCCAGTTTGAGCCAGAAAATGCATATAAATTGTTTTTTGTTTCAAATTTTGGGTGACAAGTTGGTCAGTCATTATTTTGGCTGATGTAGTTCTTAATGATATTAAGAATTACAGTAAAAAGCGAGTTTCTTGCTTGGACCCAACTGAGATAAAAGCAGAGAATTCACCGTCTGCTCCCTCACACACAAAAAAAAAAAAGTTTGAGAAAAGTTTCTGACCTGGAACTTTTCACCCCTGAGAGTTAAAGTTTGACAAAGTTGCTAGTAACTCCACATGGGTTGTTATGATCACCAGTACCAGGAACCCAGCAGCCCTGTGTGCACGCTTGTCCCCATATCCACTGGTGACAGTAGGACACTGTCACATGTGGCCTGAGCCCATGCTCCTCACGACTAGTGATTTTCCTGGTGAAAAACCATATTGCTGAGCCAATCACTGACCACCACTGCTTTGTGCCTCAGCTTATTCCTCAGTAGATCATGGCAATAATACCTCTTTTTTAAAGAGTATGTGCATGGGAAACAGTCTGTAAGGACAAGCTGTTAGTGATCTGAGATGGGGAGACTTTCTGGCTGTGTTACCAGCCCTGCTAGAGAGATCTGTGCTGGCATGAAATCTATTGTGTTTATTGCCTAAGCAGCCAGAAAATCTATTTTTTTAACAATTTTTTTCTCGCCCCCCCCCCCCCTTTCTTTCCACGTGGCAGAACCGTCCGGCTCCGAGTCACAGGGAAAAGGAAGCCTGTCAGAAGATGAACTCATCAGTGCCATCAAGGAAGCAAAAAGCTTTTCCTTCGAGACCCAGGAGGTGCAGCGGTCACCAGCCCTTTCCACTGAGAAGAGAGACCAGCGTGTCAAACCTGGGCGCCCCACTGTCTCCTCACCCCTGGATAATGAAGCTAGCAGCGCTGAGTCAGGGGACTCAGAGATCGAGCTGGTCTCAGAGGACCCTCTGGCTGCAGAGGAGGTGTCGCAGTCCAACTACATGACCTTCAGCCACATTGGAGGGCCTCCTCCATCGCCTGCTTCCCCCTCCATCCAGTACAGCATCCTGCGGGAGGAGCGGGAGGCCGAGCTTGACAGCGAGCTCATCATCGAGTCCTGTGATGCCTCGTCAGCCTCTGAAGAAAGCCCAAAGAGGGAGCAAGACTCCCCTCTGATGAAGCCCAAGGTCATGGACATTATCAAGGAAGAGAACGGCTCGCGCACTGATGCCTCCGACCTCAAAACAAGTCAAACGACAGAGAGCAGGATGAACAGGGAGAACCTGGCAGAGTCCGCGTCCTATCTGAAATGCTCCTTTGTTGCACCAGAAGTAGGTGCTGAGCCCCTGACCTCTGCCGTCAGCACTGAGGAGCTGAAGGAAAGAATAATCCTGAAGAAACCCATTGAAGAAACTGTTGTTAACCAATGTAAAGGGTCTTCCAAGGACTCTGGCAAAAGAAGTCCCTTGGCTTCGCCCCTACTGCCATTTTTAAATAAGCAGAAAGGTAAATGCAGAAGTTCTTGTTGTTTTTGCAGTGCTGCTGAGAAGAGGGGGGAGGGAGAAGTGCCTGTTCCTTGCATGGGAGATGTTGTTAGTGCTGAGCAGAGGGAGCTGCTGGCACTGGATAACCTCAGCTCGAAGCTGGGCATATCTGTGACAACGCACACATCAACTCTGACCTTCCCATCCTCTTATTTTTCTCCTTTTCCTTTCCCTTAGAAAAAAAAAATAACCCACCACAACCATAATTTTTAGGCTTAAGCATATAGATACTGGATCGAGCAGGAACCCCAGTAACATAAAGCTGATTCCGTACATCAGGCATCTGGAGGACACAGAGGAACAAATGGTCATTTTTCCTTTGAAATACTACCTCAGGGAAGGGGTACAATCAGGAAGGTAGTCCTGCCCCTCCCAGAAATGTGAGGATAACGTTTTTGAGGATACATTTAGGAAAAAAAAGAAAGATTTAGAGGTGGAGAAGAGTTTGGTTTGGTGGGTCTGGGTGTTTCTGAAGCTTGTGCAGCTGAAATGAATCTCTCTCATGGTGGTTGAGACCCTCCATCCTGAATAATGAGGGGTTTGTGTACAATTCCAGGCTGATGCTGGGAGGCAAGTGGCTTAGGGGTGCTCATCCCATTTCTGTGTGCCTTGAGGGGCATCCTGTGTGCCCCTCTGAAAGCCGCTTCCCTAATCCAGCTCTGAGAGGTGGAAAGGCAGGACATTTCCCTGCTACTCAGGTGTGCTCAAGGCACTTGTCTCGCTGTAGGATCCCTTCAAAGCCAGCGTAGAGCCAGCCACGGCTGGGCTTGCTGTGCCAGCCACTGAGGTCCGACTGGACCCACAAATTCCCTAGAGCCACCACCACCTTTTGGTCTGAGCTAAACCCACGAGGACCAAGGGATAGCACACAGTCACTAGACACCGACACTGCCAGGGGTCCCTGCAGCCTGTGACTGGCTCAGTTCACAAGGCGCACAAGAGCAAAAAGGCATTTTATTCTTTGCAAGATGCCAGCTCTAAAGAGCCCGGATCTCTGTGTGCCTCTGGCTTCGTAGGCTGGCATGTGGAGGAAGGACATTGGGGCTGCCCCACACCTGCCCTGCTCCCCCTCTGCCGTCTCCCCTGGAAGGGCTGGGGGGGCAGCGGCTGGCCACGGCTCTTCCATCAGATGGAGGTTTGCGATTCAGAGAGCTGCTGCCTCCTTGCAGACAGATGGGTAGAGATGGAGGGGGGTGTGGGTGGGTGGGTGCAAACTCCACCCCTGCTGCTTACTTAGAAAGCATCTTTTTTCCTCTGTCCGTGGTTGTGCAGGTGTTCGGCCACATGATGGGCTGGAGATGCGGCAGGCACGTTTAGGTGGCACACTTTTACAACTGAGGTTTCTAGTGCTGTGAAGCCAAGCAGGAGAGCCTAGGAAGGAAACAGCCCCATGTGCTGAGGACTGCAGGATCTGCACTGCAATAAAATATGTTAATGCTGATATTCTTAGTGGTAATGAACTAATGACATTAAAAGGCTGAATAGAAACATACGATTTAGACAGAGTTTAGTAATGTGTGTGTGTGGGGGTTGTATGGTTTTCTTTGGGTTATTTTTAATCAGAGTTGGGTTGATGGTTGGACTAGATGATCTTAAAGGTCCCTTCCAACCTAGACGATTCTATGATTCTATGATTATTGCTTGTAAGCATGTTTTCCTGCCAGATTCTCAGAGTTCACAATGTCACACTGCACGTCTCTCAGTTCTGTCATGGGTGGGTGAGCTCCAATCATTTCTCTCCCCCTTCCCAAATTCCCTATTTGTAGGACTGGCTCAGGCTCTGCCCAAACCCTAGAGGCTGTAGAGCTGATTGAATTTTCCTTACACACCTTACCTGTAGCGTTCAGCATTGAGTCTCTGCAACCTCGTTGTGTTCTGTTTGTTCTTCCGGGCAGATGACTAACAATTTGGTCATGGATTTGGGGAAAGTGGTTTGGGAATAGCACATGAGCAGCTAGTTGCCTATCCCTGAATTTTGAGATTTCAAGCCCCACTACCGTTTTCAGTCCCCCTCAATTGTATTCAGATTTTTTTTGCCTAACTTTTGTGTCTCATTTAATTTCTGTCATTGCCTAAACTGATGCTAACAGAGGCTTGTTTTCATATGGTGGTCAGAGAAAATCCCTGTGTGGGTGAGAAGACTTTCTCCCTGCATCGCAGTGTGTCCATGTTTCCTGTCTGTATTCCCCTGGGACAGCAGTGGCAGGAACATTTCCTGCAGGACAGACTCAAGACAGCTAATCACTGTTTGGCGGTGTGCTTGTTCGGTATGTGCTTTTCTCCCTCGAGACACACCGGTGCCTAAGGCAAGGGAAACAAAAATGTAAAGCCTCTCAAGAAGATTTTTGCTAAAACTTGTGGAACTTTTTAAAGCTGATTTCAAGGTATGGGGAGGTTAGCTCAAGATAAGAAAATATAGACGATATGGGGTCCAGTTTATGCTCCCTTTGAGTCATGGGTATTTGCTGCATCGGTCGCTGTGTCTGGATGCTAATTAAATTTTCATGTTGAAGGCAGAGTATGGGGCTTTCCTTCTGACCTGGGAAAGGACAGCTTGTCCCTCACTCAGAGAATTCACGTGAAATCCTTCAGTGTTTTTTTAGTTATCAGAGGTGAACTGGGAGATGCGTTAAGTGGCATGGTCGAACCAGAGCATCCCCCACGGGTCCTCTCAAGCTCCATCATTCTGGAGCTTTATCAGCTGGCAGGGAAATGAGGTAGCAGAGCACATCCAAGGGGACAAGGACTGTCTCATCGACTTGAGGTCTTGGCAGAGCTTTACATCATGGCATCATATATGTGTCATATGCCAACTCAGACCCACCTGGCAGGCATTTGGCACAGGCCACACTCGGCCAAAGTGATAAGAATAGAGGGGGATGTGGCAGCGCCGCACAATGGAGGTGCAGCAGAACAATGTCACCCAAAGCAAACAGTGTCGTCATTCATTAATTGAGAGAATTATCTTAATTATAGTTAGCTATCATTAAAAGAATACTAACATGATGTGACTACGTACTTGTTAAAAGATCGAAAACAGAGAAACCTTCATTGTTTTCCGTTACCTCCTTGTTACACATCCCCTCGGGAGTGTTGTGCTACCAGCACATATCCTTATTAAGACAGGATGTTTTCAGGGGTGTTCACAGAGTACAGGTGGGGACTGATCCTCCAATGGCCATAGTAAGTCTCACCTGAGTTCTGGTCAGTGCTAGCCCAGCATTTCTGGACATTCACGGGAAACTGATGGATCAAATTAAGATGTTTGACATGCCTGGCTGTGCTTTGGACACCCAGCCAGAGATCTTTCTGTGGCCCTTGGCCAGCTCATGTAATTTAAAAGTACTCAGCCATCAGTTTCACATGTAAGTGTTAACTATTTCACAGCGTGAGACTGTAATTCCACCAAGGAGTTTTTTCACATATCCATGACATTGAATATGCTTTGCATGGCTCATCAGAAGAGTTTGACTTGGGCTGGCAAGAGAAAAACTGAGTGCACACTCCAGAAAATACCTGAAAAAGCTGTGCAAAGTGGAAACCTGGCATTCAACCTGACCCCAGGAACAGTCTTGCTGATTGTGTTGCTTCCAGCCTGTTCCTTAATCCCTCAGAGACCTATCTGGTGTGTCTGCTAGATGCGCTGAAATCTCGGCTATTCGCCTGAATAACAAGATGGGGCACAGCAAGTACATGTGTGGTTTGCACAGTGATAACTCAATGTCTCTGCTTAACGTCTGTTGCCATCCAGTGGCAACAGCAGAAATGGGCAGTGACGTCTTACCTCCATTTTACTGGAGCTGACTGTCACGGTTTGAAAGCGTGAAGCTATTCCCATGCCATTAACCATTGAGCAGCCTCCTTTGCTTTTCCACACGCACAGAAAGATTGCATCGCTCGCTGCAACACAGGCTTTGTTTTGGCCAGAGTTTTGCAGTTGCTGCCTGTGTTAGGGTTACCAACTCCTTTGCTGCCTTCAGAGCAAAGCGGGGAAGGCAGAGCTGTAGCAGGACATTGGCTGTTGGGCTGTTGCTATCCCCACATCACTCCTGGCATCTCCTCTCAGAGATGGACACAACCCTTACACAACAGGGCTTAGAGCACATCTGGCTGTGGCTCTGCAGGAAAGGAGGTTGCCAGCTTGGTCTCTTTTCTTTTTTTCTTTCTTTCTTTTTTTTTTTTTTTTAAATATTCAGCATGGACAAGGAAGACCAGATGCATTTGTGTTTTCCAGTAGCCAGAGCAAGGAATGCAGGTTTTTAGGCTCGTTCTAAAGGATCTGTCTTGCAACTCATTTTCACAAACTTTGAAAAATAATACAACTGGCTGGTGTGGCTGCTCAGCACTGTGACATTGCAGAGCTCACGTAACATCCAGGCTGGGCTTGCACATGGCTTGGGCATGCCAGAAATTTCAGAAAAGACCTGCTGTCCTGGAAACATGCATCTTTTGGCCTGGGGCAGTTTGCAAGAAGCCCAAAAGAAGCCTGGACCAAGGCAAGCGTTTTGGCTGAGTCCTTTCCTGCCCTCTCTGGTCCCTGTTGGTAGGTCTCCGCCAGGGTGGCCTGGCTTACCACATGCTGGTGTCCCACAGCCTGGGGACCTGGTCCTGGGTGGAGATTTCCCTTCTGCTGGGGCACCATGTCTCTCTCCAGCCTTTTCTTCAATGACAATATTAGGAGATTCCTTCTGCTTCATTGGTTTAATGAAATGTGTCAGATCAGATGTCCGAGCCCAGGTTAAATACAAAAGAAAAAGATGTGGAGTAGTAATGTTTACTTTCTTTTTATTTTATGGCAAAATTTAGCATAGGAAAAGGATAAACCCAGGCCCAGGGCTGTGGGGCCATGCTGTCACTCACATGCTAGATGGCACAACTGGCAGGACCTGCTGGAAACGCAGTGAAATAAAGCTGCTTTTTTTCTGCAGCACAGTACTATGCCACCCTGTATGAGACATCCTGATTTTTATGCCGTATGGAAGCCTTTTGTAGCATTAATCCGGTTAGTCCCCTATGAGATCATGTCCTGACCAGATACGCTTCATGGCTACTGTGGCTCTATGAGGGACACCAGGATTCATGGCCACCCATATCTATGCGGTGGCCTGGTGTTTCTCAGGTAGTGCCACAAGCTGCAGTCAGGATCACTTCTGGTTTTGGGGTGACACTGGCAAATGCCCTGGGTTAAAGAACGTTTCCCCTCCTTCCTGGTGCCCCTCATGCTGTTCCATGGTGTCCAGGGCTGTTAAGCAGTGGACAATCACAAAGCGGGGTGGGCTTTTCCTCTTTAATCTCTCACTGTGTCCACCCCAGTTTGGTGCCATGGACAAACTGATTTTAGACAGTTTCTCAAGGAGATGGTTTTCCAGCAGAGCTCTGAGAGAGACCTTAAGTTATTGGGAATGCTTTTCGTTCAGCAAAACGTCACCTGCATCACGTAAGCATGTCCCTGCTGTCAGAGGAGTTGCTAGTGAGGCATTTTTCCATGGGAAGGGGATGTTTGATGGGGTAAGTTAGCAATTCGAGGCTCATTTCTCATGTGCCTGCTTTCACCAGGTTGGCTCTGCAATCAGCAGCAAGCCAGGCTGCGGCTGAAGCATACGGTAATGTTAGTTTAATATTTTAGTGCCATCTGGTGTAAGTGCCTCCACACTCTGGCCCATCTGTTTTGCGTGCTTCGGTTTGCTTTTTATGGGGCTCTGGTAGCTTTGCATCCTTTGGAAAGTCCCTGCTTGGAAAAGGTGTAGGGGAGAGAGATGTCCTGCCTGGAGATGGAGTGTCTTCACCTTGTGATGCTGCAGGAGGAGTGGCGTAAAACCTGCCCGGAGAAGTAAAATGTGAATCTAGGCCTGGCCTTGCCATGGAATCTTGGAGTAGGTTGGTGAACCTCTGTACGCTTGCCTCCCACGCGGAATAATTTAGGTGGAAAGGGACCTCTGGAGATCTCTGGTCCGACCCCTTGCTCAATTCAGTTTGGTCAGGTTTCTCAGGGCTTCGTCTACCTGTCCATCTGCTCAGCACAGGCAGAGGATTGGGGGTAGCTGAGAGCTGGAGCCTGCGAATCTGGGTCAGTCCCACCGTGCTGCCTCAGCGCCAGGAGCTGCAGGCACACTGCAGAGCTACCACTCAGTGCAGCTTCATACAGAGTGGGCTGGCAGGAACTTCACAAGGTCCAGAGAGCCCACCTCCTGGCCCACAGCCAGGATCCTTGCTAGAGCAGTCTTGACAGATGCTTGTGACTTGTTTGGAAGGGCCTCTGTTGGCAGATCCTCCACCAGCTCCCAGGTGTCTATCAAACACAGTTGCTGTTCTTCCATCCTTCTTTACTTTAGGCTAAGAAATTCTAGCTGTTTCAGTTTTTCCTCTCTTGTCATGTTTTCGAGCTGTCTGAACGGTCTTGTTATTCCCTTCGTTCTTTTCTGCCATGAGTTGAATCCTTCTTGAAGCGAACTGGAGAGGGTGCTCCCATGGAGGCTGTCCCCATACAGATGATGGGTTATATGCCTGCCCTACAGGCTAGGGCTGGGCTTGCAGAGCCTGCTGCAGCAGCAGGACAGTGCCTTCTGTTGTTGCAGGAGGGATCTCGTCCATATTGTTTGGAAATGTCTAGTCGGACTTCTGCAGCAGGCTGTGCTGACCCAGCTTTCCCTACTTGGGCTCATTTGACTTGTTTTCTGCATGATAACAGGAATAGAGTCATTGTCAAAGGGTTGGAGAAGCCCTGTGGAAAAACCAAAACTAAGCATTATAATCTTGCCCATTTCTGAGAAATTAAAAACTTGAATGACTTCCTGCTCAGGCAGTTGGATGCCAGATGAAGTGGGCTTTCTCAGTTAATGCAGAGCAGATGACTCTAGGGGGTCAGGTGTTTTCCAAGAATCATGAACAGCTGTTGAGTGGAAGAAGTCCTGCAGGCATGACTTAAAGCTTTTCAAAAAATCTTCTGGACTCTTTCCCTGAGCAAAACAGTTTCTTTTTCTCTTGGTCTGTCTGGCCCACTGCCAACTTTGGTTCACAAATCTCTTACTCTGTTGTATGCACGGCCCTTCCCTCTCTAGGAACTGATAATGTTCACTTCGAGTTCCAAACCAGTGAAGTAGCTCAAGAAGAAGAAATGACATCTGCATTGCTAAACCCCTTGCCAGGGCCACACCTGGAGTGCTGGCAATCAGTCTGTTGTCCAGGCCAGTCTCCTCCTTCCATACCTCGACCTGGCTTCCCACATGTAAGATCAGGGATGAATTTAAGACTGAGGTGGTGAGCGGGAAAAGAGCAGCTAAGATACGCTTCAGCCTGGTCTTGTCTCTCTGCTCTGGCACGTGTTCTTCCTTGGCTATGAGGCCTAGCAACCCAAAGTTATAGCAAATAGACAATTAACTATTTATTGGCTAGACTGATAAAAATGGTCAATAAAGAGTAATAAAATAGTTTTACGTGAAAGTGTCTGAGGCATGAATACCTGCAGCCAGGAGTGAGGGGGGATTTTCTTGCTGAGAATAGTTTCATACCAGGGATTCACCTTCCCATGGTACATTCTTTGTATTTGGGGAGGTTTTGCAGCAGATTAGTAGACTAAGAGGTCTTCCAGGTGCTTTGCAATTCCACTTTTGCTCCACTCAAGGAATCTAAAAAATGACTCTGAACACATGATAGCACATAAACAGGGAGCTGTGAAGACAGACTCTGCAGACACATTCAGATGGCCTCATTCTGTGGGGTCTCTCCCCAGAAACTTTAGAACAACCGAGGGGTCCCAGACACCTTCTCCAGCCACTGTGACTGGAAAGCTGTGAAGAAATATTTTGGAGGCGAGTAGAACTGATGGTGTGATTTGGCCCATGTCACTCCATGGTTAATTTCCCAGGTACCTGTTTGCATGTAACAAACCCCATATATGTGACTGTTAATAGCTTCTTCCATGCTGCTGAGCTCCTGCTGTATTTCTGCCATACCTAAAGAAAGCACATGTCTTAAACCTGGTGTGGCATTCAAAAATAAAATTAAGTTACTGTGTGTGGGAGGAAAAAAGTCGAAATTTAGTCAGATTGTTACTAGGCATCTGAAATCATCTACCTCAGAGAGAAAGTGAGTGTCAGGCCCCATCCCAGCTGAGCTGCCCCAGCAGCAACTCATGGGCATGTTCCTCTCAAGGAGGTGAGGGAACTTCACAGCTACCCTTTTTCACTGTGGGCCAAAGAGTTGGAAATATTTCTGCTTTTGCAGCAGGCTATGGCCTCCCTCCCCATTTCTGGCTAGTTAATGCAATTCAGCTGCCACATGACAGCTTGTTATAAGTGCCAAGCTGTGATAACTCAGTCAGAGTTAAGCTGGAGAAATCTGGAGCCATGCAGTTCATGGTGGTGGAAATGAGCACTGTCAGGTTTATGCTGTACGTGATTTCTCTTCCACTCCTTCCAGACCCCTTTTTTGAGGGAGAGAGGAGTGAATTTTGCACTTTCTGGCCTCGGGAGTGGTTGTAGGGTCACCTGTCCTCTCTGCAAAGGGGACAAGGAGAGCTGATAGATGGTCAGATGCCGGCTCTGGGGTTCTCCCTGGAGTCCTCATCTGTTGGGAGCATAGCAGGGTCTCCTAAGTGAGGACTGATCACTAAGAGGAGATGCCTGAGTCCTGGAAAGGATCAGAGCAAGCAAAGTACAGGGTATTTTCTCTCCTCTCCCCAAATGACGATTTGCTTGGGCAGTGGCTGAGATCAGTAACCACCAAGCAATGATGCCCTCTCATGATTATTACTGTGCACATATACCAGAGCATGATCTTGATATGATCTTCAGAAATATCTGAATAAATCTCATGCCCTTCAGATCACAACCTGTGTTGTCCACATCCTTAGCATTTTGGACCATTTCACCTCTGGCATCTGTTTCCTGCCCTGATTTTTGGCTGTGCTCACAAAAATTACTCCCTGTGTTTTGGATAAGGTCAAACTTTTAATGCGTAAGTGTCAAAGCGTCTTAAAAACAGTGGCTGGATGCTCAGAGGTGCTTTTAAAATTGGGCATAGCTTGGGATCATATGTCTTCTCTTGGGACTGCTATCCATTCCACCACCTGTGTGTGAGTTAAGTAGAGAGCTATAAAAATTTATGGGCTTTATCCTTCCAGTTCAATGTATCTTCCCTCTAAGAGCAAAGAGTGCCTCCGATGAGCTGTCGTAAGTCATAGCACTCGAACAGAAGTATGCAGACCTTTCTGATAGATATGACACAAGATGGTGTTTATAAAATGTTTCTGCCAAGTCACGATTACATTGTGACCTGTAAAAAAATAAAAAGCTACTTGTTTGATGTGTATACAAGTGCCTGATGGTCATGTAGTTACATCAGACGTTTAAAGATCAAAGCCATGAATGGCAACGTCTATGCCAAGCATGGCGAGTTGCTGGGTATCTGTATATAGACAGGAAGCTTCTGAGAAGAGGTCCAAAGAATAAAGATGTGTAATGCGTGAAGCTTTTCTCTGCAAGCTGCTTGGTCTGCCCCTGTCCATGTCCATGCCCGTGCCCATGCCCACAATGATGTCCATGTCCATGCCCTGTCAATCCAAGCGCCCAAGGATGGCCCTGCTCCTGGGAAGGCTGCAAGGAGACAATCACCCTGCTCACGAGTGATTTTTCAGTTCATGCAGACAAACCTCAATTGCAGAATCGCTCACAGTTTAAGCACGTTTTAGATGCCAAAACATTGACACAGTGTCCCTTTCGGTGTCTCTTGGTGTTAGCGATCAATGACTCAGCTTTCAGTGAAGGCTGTGACATCATTGCCATTCTGATGGTAACCAGTTTTTCCCAGATGCCTAGATACAGTAATCCTTTGCCTGATTACTCCCAGAAAATCTCAGAGATGTGTTATCGACAGAGAAATCTAACACCTATTGATAGCTTTTCTGTGGCTGACGCAGTATGCAAGAGGAGAGAAGTTTATTCTGGGTACAGAAACAAGAAAAAAGAAAAAAAAGCAATACAGAACCAAGGGGGAAAGTTATACCAACTGTAAGGCTTTTCTGTTAATGATGTTCAAGAGCTTTTCCTATACTAATTCATGTTTTTAGCTTGGAAGATGCTTAGGGAAGTTTATATACTACAAAAAAAATTAGGCAAAGGAAAAATAAAAACAAAACATTCTGGTTTTAGTTACAAAATATTTTGCCCATTAATGCAATTTTCTCATAAATATAGTATTTTGCAGGGAACTTCTGGAATATTTTGTTTTCTGATCTGCTGGAAGTGCTGCTTCTGAACCTCTGCTATGCTCTGTGGGAGCATTGGGAATTATGGGTTTTCAACAGTTTCATTGATTAATTCAAATGAAGAGTTTGGACTCGTTTCAGGACAGATTTGAAATTATGATTAAGGTCTGGTGATACAAAATATATCTCTAGTTCTCAAGGAGAGGTGAAATACAAACTTTTGATCATCTCTGCCTGTTTCAGGGTGGCTTAACACTCCAATTCTTCAGAAATTAAGCAGGATAAGGACTTCCCTGAGTACTTCTGTTTGTGTCTGGTAGATAGCATGAGATTAAAATTAATGTATTTGAATATAGTGAAGGGGGGGCATGTGATAGGAGATATCTGTTGGGATTAAAACCTGGAGGTGAGTATTGATTGTAGTGTTTTTCTGTAGCTTCTGAGAGTGCGCTGCTGATTGGGACATAATAGCAATATTGACTGAAAAGGGGACTTTTTTTTCCTTGGGAGGCTGCTGTGTTTATGTCAGTTCAGAACAGTATAGAAAACAATAGGCATGAAATGATCCAACAGTTCAAAGGGCTTGATTTCCTCCCTGAAGAAACAGTGTCTGGTGGTTTTGTCGTTTTGACTCTTAATTATATCTTGATTACCACTTCCTTTTGTTTTAGTCTTCTGCATTCATTTTTTTTTCCTAACTGTCTTGAACTTTACCCAACTTGGGCAATTTTGCTCACTGTTTTGTCCAGATATCACAGATATCCTCTCTTCCCTCTCTGGTTCTGACAGCAACTTGGTGGTTACATTGGAACTGTGTGAAGTTCCCACGGTGAGAGAGAGATGTCATTCTGGTGTTTTGCTTTCGTAGCATTTCATTTGTGTTATGAGGAATAAAAACAAGTATGGAAAAAATTAATGCTACAAGAGTTTGGTCAGTTTGGATAGCAATAGTCTTCTACCTCCACCACAGGTCTGCCAGATGCTAGCCTGCCTGTGGTGGGGGCATTTGGTGATGTCAAGATTGCTTAAAGCAGCTCTAGCAATGAAAGTGAAAGGTTGTCATTTTGGTAGTGATGATAGATTTTACAAGTGCTCTGAATCTAGGAGGTTCCATCGTTTATGAAAATTGGGCATACAAAGATCCCCATACTTCTGAAACAGGCATTTCTCCATTCACAAGGACCTAGTGTTCATTACTCAAGGCTCAGAAGACACAAAGCATGAGTGTTCTGAAAGCCACATTACAAGGCAGTTAATATTTTGTGGGGAAAACCCCTGCCAGTTAGGTTGTTTTTAGCTGAAAGGCTCTTTGCTTTCTCAGAAGCCTTATTTTAGGGTTTATCTTCCTTGCAGCTTCAACTTGATTCACAGGTCTATGTACTGAAAGCCCTTTGGTATCACTTGCTCAGAGAAACCCTTTCCCAACTTGAGCCACGTGATTTTCTGTAAAATTAGTGATCCCTTCCAAAGGTTTCAGCTGGTGTTGGAGTTTGCTTCATCACAGCTCCCCATAGGAGTCTTCTGTAACAAGGGCACTGATTAGGTTCATCTGGGTGCTGCCAGGCCTCCAGCACTTTCCTGCAATTCTGTAACATCACTGGAAAAGATGTACAAGCTTTCTCATAGTTCATGCGAACATAATCCACAACTCAGTTCATTAGAAGTACAAGCCACTGTGAGAGGTGACCTCAGGAGTCCTCTAGAGCTGGGGTAACTTGAGAGGCACTAAAAGGACACAGATGATCAGTATTGCCTTTGCAAAAAGCCGTGTCATAGAGAGAGAGAAGGCTTCCAAGGCAGCAGATTTAGCTTGTGTTAAGGATTTGGCATTAGACTATCTAGATTGCCAGGTAAAGTAGGAATCTCAGCAAGGACTGTGACCTTTCAAACTGGATCCTAAAGAATAATTTGCCAGGGAAACATCTCTTGGATCTCTACATCATCTGGATGTAGAGATCTCTACATCATCTGGAAACATCTCTACATCATCTGGATAAATGTAAACACTGTTGGAGCAGCATATTTCATACAAATGAGCAAAATGTAAATTTCTTTAATTGCTTCTTCTCTTTTGAATGGAAGGTGCAATGAGATCGCAAAATTTAGGGGAAAAAACAAATGCAGATTTCCAAAGTCCGATACCACCCACAGCCCGACTGGTATAACCCCTCTGCCTTGCTTGATGTTACTTGGGATCCACAGTGGTGCAAGATCAAAATTCAGCCTCTGACAGTCCTGGAGATGCTGTTTTCACAGTGGCTCATTTAAAAGCAACCTAGGAGCTATGCTCATGCCGTGAGCGCTGCTGGCAGAGGCAGGCATTGTACAGAAGGTTTTTCTGCTCTTTTAGAAACATAAGCAGTTCCTTGCAGCGGCAGGGGGGCGGTACTGCACACACCCTAATGAAATGCTGATAGCATCCACAAAACAAGGTCTGTATCTGGGCAACGAGCAAGGAGCAGGGTAGCAGAGCTTACAGAAAAGCCGGTGGAGATTAACAGCCAGGATTTTTGTGAGTTACTTTGTTGGCTAACGTACCATTGAAACAGGAACAGCTATGCTTACTTGCTTAGGTTAAGTGCAAGAGCTTTTCCAAAGAATGGAAGTTACTCCCCAAAGCAAGAGAATGGGCTGCCTTCCCTATTCCTCCCAGACACCTGCGCTGGAGCTGCTGGAGTTTTGCTGCTGCTGAAACAGCAGGCCCATGTATGCCCTTAACTGAAAGTGAAAGGTTTATTGCTCCGACGAGGGAGTCATAAAATGACTGGGATTTAATAAAAGCCATAGTAGAAATTCTGCCTTCTGAAACAGGCACTCACCTATACACTTTATTTGCACAGACAGTTATTGCAGCTGCATATTATGTGCTGACTCTGCTCCCTGGCGCTCTCAGATGTGGTAATTGCACATGCAAACTGGGTCAGAAATTGTGTGTGCAGTTATGTCTGATATTCCAGAGAAGCAGCCCTCAGTTCTTGCAGGGAAAGGATCTGAGTAGTGCCATTTTGGGTGACTGAAATAAAGATGGTTCCACCACAGTGGCAGGACTACTAGAAGCAGCGAAGCTGCAGGTTCTGCCCATGTTGAGAGCCCCAGTTTACCCAGCACTGCAGGGTGGCAGCGAGGAACAGGCAAACAGTCCACATCTCCAGGCAAAGCGAGAAAGGAGATGATAGAGATAGAGAAAGAAGATTGGTCATCTTACCAATGGGATGCTGAAACACATGCACACCCATCTTAAAGCCCCTTCGTCTAGAAAAGCTGGTGAAAAAGGGACTGAGATCGACTAATTTATCATATGATTAGTTGATTTGTTGGGTGTGATGAATTGATTTCACTGCAATAACACTGGGAATACACAACAGAACTGGGAAATGACCTCAGGTTTTTCAGAATCCTGGTTTGTGACATCATCCTTATTGCCTAGTTATTGACCCTTACGTCCAGTAGATCACTATAAAAAGATAGCAGGTTTCTCCATCATTCAAAGTGGCAGTGAGCAGGAGCAGCGAGGCACCGTGCATCAGTCAGAATGGTTAGCAGCACACCATTTCTATCAAAGAGGTGATTTCCATATATACAGCTATATTTCCATATAGCTATGGCAATATGAATTCTACTTGTAGATCTTGTTCCTCCAGCAGCAATAAAGGGGAGATTATGTTGGAATGAACTTTAAGTGGAGAAAAGGGCCAAGGAAGTGATACTACTAAGTGCCAAAGCGACTTTGACATGCTTAATGATGCTGAATTATTCATTGAACTGGCCAGGCAAACTGACATTGCAAAGGGAAATAAATGAGGGTGCTGGAGAGAAAATGCTAAACGATTGTCAGCCAAATGCCCCTGTGTCACAGAATTCATAGAGGGTCTGGCCTGAGGTGCCACCCCCTAAGCGCTGGTTGCTGCTGGGTGCAAGCCCTTTGTAAAAGAGAGAGTGAAATGTTTTGGCTGTGCACACAGGTGTGATATTGATGATGCTTGTGGACCCAGATTAGCTCAGTTTGTGACGGGAGACCTTCCCTTTGAGAGGAGGTATTGCAAAGAGCAGGGAATGCCCAGAAGGCAGCTGTTTAGGGCCAGGGGCATTTATGGGGCAGCTGTGTAGAGCCAAGAAGTCTGATAGATTAACCCGTCAGCCACATCTGTCTGGAGAATATATCATCTCCTTTTATCCCTTTTAAAGATGCTTTCTTCTTGCTTTCTTCTGTTCCTGCACCCCTGGTTAAAAGTCAATCACAATTTTTGCTGTGTCTTCCCCCAGCGCTCCTTCTCCAGTTGAGACAGCCCCTTTGCCTGACCAATTTGGGTAGTTGTCTGCAAGTTTCCCCCCCCCCCCCTTTCCTCCACTTCAAATCCCATAGAAACAAGGGAACAGTATCTCATCAAACTGCTCTGCATTACACCACTGTGTTTTGAGGGAAGGGAGGGGACTGAAGCCTCATCTTTAGCATGGTTAGGATCTGACCCTATTCCCAGGGACAGTCTGAGCAGACACATTGCCTCTTGCAGTAGCGCTACAACCTACAGCAGTAGCTAAGAGGGGTGTCCGGGATGAGCAGAAGGCATCTAACACATGCTTGATGCTACATGGGGGGAGGCTGAGGAGATCGATGTGATGATCATGGACTCACAGGCCTGGCTATGCTGTGGTTTGAGTCCTGCCTGGGGAGCAGAGTTGTTTCCTGGCACCTCTCCGTCTGCTAAGGCTAGAAATGTTGCCTCAAACACCATGTAAATGGCTCTGCTACATATAGCCAAGCTCTCCTGTGTATTCTAGAAGAAAATATTCAGAGCACTTGGCTTCAGCTCCTGTTGTTGTTCTGATTTGGAGATGCTGGCGGCTGAGATTTTCAGGATTTATTCACATGCAAGCTTTGCTTTTGCCCTGTGGGTAAGGATGGAGTTCATATCTGCAGTTTCTAGTCATGTATTTGAGTCAGGCATAGATACGTACCATACCTCAGTTTCTTTGGGCTCCTGCAGAGTCAAGTGCTCTTTCCTATTTCCAGAACCAAAAGCAAAGCAAGCCCCTGTGCCATTCTCACCAGACCCGAGCCCCACTCACACTTGGGGTAAGACCATCCCATCCACTTCCACCAAATGACACAAAACAATTGTGACAGTTGGGGTTCCTAGCTGACCCATCTCTAAAGACATCCCTGCTGAGGTGTGCTGTGGTGAGCCCTGTGGTCCTGGTCCCCATCACTCAGGACAGGGACTCATTGGAAGGACCCACAGCCCCCACCTAGCCCATGCCTGGGTTTTCTGAGCATCTCACATCCAGGTCAAGGCAGGTGTGACCAGGCATAAGAGCCAAGTGATCATCTGAACCCTCATCATCATCACGGGCTCAGGAAAATGAGGTACAATCAAAGTAGCATGCACAAAGCATGTGCAAACTAAACCACCAAGGTTTGTGTTTTCCCATAATTAGTTCTCCTTTCCTTGGCAACAGACCCTAAGAAATGGGGAGAGTCCATTTCTGTTGTCTTGGGTAATCCCTGCTGAAGGGAAAAGAGATTTGAAAAATCAAATCACTGAAGAAGCTTCTGCAACACACTTTGGTTTTGTGCGTTTTTTTTTTAAACAAGATTTAACTGCAGGGGTTTGACTCCTTCCAGAAAGGTGAGAATGCAGCACGCTTTCGGCTGTCACTCCTGCAGGGTTTCGCTTTTGCTGACCAAAGTGAAGAGTCTGTAAAATGCTGAGGCATCCATATGCATCCTGCTAGCATATTTCAAACCAAACCAGGAAGAGAGTGGATGTAAATATTTACTGGAATTGTGTATCAGAGAGCACCCAGGGATCCACATTTGGATAATCTGCATTGTAAGAGAAGTCAGGGGAATACCAGATGACTTTAAAAGGCTGTAGTGCTAGACATGTTTCTTAACACACACAAATTGCTCCCTGATTTCAGAAGGAAAAAGAAAGGTCTACACTGATTATTGTTATTTAGATCTTATTTTAGTTGTAGTGCCTGGAGACCCAGTCAAGATGGGGATCTTCTGTTAGCTGAGACATGAGCATGCACTAAGGTCCTTTCCTTGGAGAGGTTGCAAGATGGCAAGAGGGCTAGGGTCTGCTTTGCTTTGCTCCCAAACCTTTTCCCTAATTGGGTCCATTTGAGAAGTGAGGACCGGTAAACTCCTGTGCCATGAGTTACTACCCGCCTGGCAACATCAGTCAGTCCCACTGTCCTGCTTTGAGGTAAAACAGAACCAACTTTTTCTGTTCAGTAATTTTACATCTTAACTAGGCCTCTTTTGACTCTCTGAAATTAACGGCATATTGTGGAGAAAACTGCTCGTTCTCAGAGAGATAAGCCCAATGTTTGTGCTCCATGCCAAGGAGTGGTGAGCAGAGAGGCTCTTGCTTATACTCATTGCTGTAACAACCAAGATCAGCCAATTCTGTTAGAGGGTCAGAGATGGAAAAGTGTAGAGGGGTCACACCTGTGGGGAAGAGGGGACAGGAGAGGTGACCCAAACCTGACCAACAGGGTATTCCATCCCTTCTGCCCCATGCTCAGAATAAAAGCTGAGGGATCAAAGGGTCAACGCTCTTTCTTCAATGGCCGATGTCCAAAGAGGATTCTGTTCATCTGCCCTTGATCCCCATCCGTGTGTTCCTGACTCCAGAGCTGGAACCCAGTTCCCATCCATCACTGAGTCCAGTCTGGGGCTTCCCCAGTGCCTGTCTGTGACGTGACTGTCGTCCTGGGAGCTTGATACGGTTTTGCATATATTGTATCTATTTCACTATTTTCTTTTGGATTTTAATATTAAATTTCTTCATTAAAGTAGTTTAGTTAAGTCTAAACTTTCTAAATCTCCTTGTCTCTTCCTCTCCTCTCTTTTGCAGGGGGGAGAGAGGGGAGAAGGGCCATCTGTCAGTCTGGTTTTGGTAAATTTGGCTGAAACCACAGCACCCACGTACCCTGACTGCACCTTTCCCATCACTCAGAGGAGAGATGAGGAAACATGCCTAACATTTGCTTTATAAAACAGACAGACATTAGTCTGCCCACCTCCATTGAAAGATGAGATGAGTTTCTCCATCTCTTCAGGAATTGTTTTGGCCCATTACTTGTAGCTAGTGTGAACAAGGGACATTATCTCAAATCCCTGCCCTTGCACGTGTTTGCTGCATGGCAAGATGGGGCAGCCTAGAGGCAGGTCTGTCATCAGTGTGATTCAAAGCTGCTTCTGTTCCTGGTATATTTGAACTCAGCTTTAAATGCAGCTCCTGGAGAAGGATGCAGTGGGTTTGGTAGGAGATGAAGCACAGCCAATCTGTCCGAGCACATGATTCCTCCTGCCATGTACTATAAATGATGATTCTGCTGTACATTAGAGGAACGGAACTACGTAAGGGCTGGAGGACCAAATGGTCTGCTTTAATTATTCATCATTAGCATTAGCTATTACTATTTAAGAGCTGCCCTTCTTAGCCTGAAATATTAACTACTTGCCTGTTTCTTTCCTTGATTGCAACTATCCAAAGCCCTGCTGTATTTGCGTTTGAAGCAGGTGATGGCAAATGTCTTCTCCACCAAGTCCGCTCCAACCCATTGCTGTTCCCCAGTAACTCAGGCCTCCTGGGTCTCCTCTCAGATCTCTTCCTTGCAGTAGTTCATAGCAAGTCAGCCAATGCTTTGCTTCTTGTATTGGTCCCAAATGTGTGCTGGGTTTCCTTTGCTGCGCCCCATTGATACCCCCTGAGCCTGACTCAGATGCTGCATGTGATACATTCAAGGGAAGAGTTCCCACTAGTGGTGCCAGGATGCCTTACTATCATCCCCAGTTCTCCCCGAGAGGCACAGGCCTTGTTTACTCTTCTTTTAATAACACAGATGGTTTTAATAGTGCTCTGCCTTCGCCCCCAGTTCTTTCTCCTTGTCTGTAGTCTGTTTAATGCTTCCTTCTAAGTGATAGCTTTGTCACTTAATCTCATTAAAACTTCTCTGCATTGAACTCTGTGAGCTGCTTATCAGAATGTAATCCTAATCTCCCATTTGTAATTAATTTGTTCTGTGCCTCCTACAATTTGGCATCATTAGATAATGGCATCACTCTCAAGGTCACTGACACACAGCACAAGGTAAACACCCATGAATCCAGTGTTAGCTGCCTTGCTGGCCTCCTCCTTCCTCCTCTCTTTGCCACACTGCTTGATTTTAATGACAGCTTTCTCCCTTTCCCTCAGCCAGTTTCTGATGCATTTTGGATGCTTCCTGTCCAGACAGGACTCTGTGACTCTGCGACTCTGCAGATAAATATCCTGCACTGTCCAGGGGCAAATGCTTTTTTGATATCCTCCAGACCCATCCGCACTAGTTTTCCTTCCAGTTCATTCCCACTTGGTCCAAGAACTTAGGTCCACTGTTCTTCCTTTGCTGAGTTACATGTTCGTAAAACTTGCAGAGCCTTGTCCTCGTGGGCTCAGGGTAGGGAATGGGATACAGGAGCCTTTCACCTTCAGGCCCAGTGGACACTCAATGGCTCGCTCATTAATGGCATAGGTAGAAACAAGACACAAATCACTGTCATGATTTGATGTCCATATTTTTAAAAAAGGAAGAAGTCTTCGATTATCACAGTTCATGGTACCAATCAGTACCACCAGGCATTTCCTGTTGATGGGATGAAGAAAGCAAGCAAGCACTAACCAGAGATGAAAACAAAACCAGTGCTTCCCTACTCCCTGCAGGAGTATGAATGCACCTCCAGCCTGTGCATAAAGGTGTTTGCAGGGCCCTGCCCTGTCTAGTCCTCCTGGCTTGAACTCCCCTTTTAGCAATGAATTTCACAGGTTGGAATGATACCCTCGGTGACACTGCCATGTGCTCACTGGGATTTGCTGGTATGGAGTTAACTGGGACCTTTGCAGGCTCTAGAACAGGGTCAGACCTGGTCCAAGCTCAATCTATTCATTTTCCCCAATAGATTTATTTTCATGTATGTCTCTGGATGCAGCATCTAACAAACTCAAGTTGATTTGACCCATTCTTTCAATTTTTGCTGTTCTCCCCCGAAAGCTATCTACTAAACTTAAGCAACAGATGCACATAAAGCTGTCATCAGATCCTGGGTATTGGTATCCAATACAGTAGTGATCAGAAATTCAGTGTTCAGGTGGCTATAGAGAACAGCTCCAAATAGATTACACAGAGCTGTCAGGAGGAACTCTCACAGTCACAAAAACCTCAGGATTTTTAACTCACTAGACTCCACAACTGTATTTTACAATTGGCAGTTTATATAAGTGTGCCTGATTTTTCTTGCCGGGTAGTTAAGAAAGAAAAAAAAAAAATCTACCGTTGAGAAATTCTGCTGCCTATTGGGATAAGGCAGGCTGCTGTAAAACAGATATATGTATTTTGCTGAGGGGGAATAAATGTTGGAAGGACATTTGCTCACATAATGGCCGCACACACATCAGCCCTGTCCTCGCTGGGAGCTGGCACAGGACGACAGGGTGGATCCCACTCGGTCACTCCGGAGCATCTGCGTGGAGCCACTGCATCCCAGTTGCCCAGTGCAATATTTTGGGTCGGAGGCAGCTCTTACCTGGGGATATATGGTAATTACTCCCAGTGAAATGTGCCTGGCTCAGCAGCAAGAAGATGCATTTGCAACACGCTTGCAAGCTGTTAGCAGCTGTGTGTTTTGTTTGAATGCAGTGATGCCTCAAGAGGCGAGTTTAAGGCCAGAATAACTTTATAGTTATAGTCCAAAATAGGTTTCTGCTCAAAGGACACGTTGATAAGAGCAACTGACTGATAGACAGACTGACTTCAGAAGACTCACTCCTGAGATCTGAACAGGGTTTGGATCAACAGATAAACCTTCCATTTTCCAAAACAATCTGTATTTCCTAAACCATCCTTGTTTTGGTCACCCTCTGCAATACACTCCTCTAAACCATGCCGAAATCATCTTTTTAATCTATTTATATAACTCACTTTGTGTGCAGCACGGCCACGCAATCACTACACCAACGTGATCAACAAAAGAACCAAAATCATTTTATTCAGTGCATACTCCTTTTCCTCTGAGAATGAGCCCAAGTTCAGTTTCATTCAGCTGTAATGCACTTGGACCCTGGCCCCTAAAACCAGCATTGCAGCACTAAATATCAGCTATCTACTATCAAAAGAGATTTTCATATTGTTTTTTTTTTTTTTTAAATTCAGTTTTGTTTTATTTTTAATGATCCATTTGTCTCTTCAGACTCGGGAGCAGGCAGTGAGGTAGCTAGTGAGATGATAGTGATTTGCAGCCGCAGGCTGCCCGTTCCCTCCTGTGCTTCTATGGAAACACGTGTTGGATGAGACAAAACTGGGTGTAAGTACATGATTTCCAAAATGTTTGCTTTTCCTTGCAAAGACCCCTTTACCTCCTCTTTGTACAAAACTCTGGGTGAGGAAAAAATCCCTTTAGGGAGAGGCAACTTTTCAAGGTGCTGACCAGTGTTGCTGTGGGGGTTGAAAGCATCCCCCCTGAGCGTGTGAACGTGCCCCTTTGCTGCTCAGAGGTGACATGCAGGAGGCAGGGCAGGGACAGAGGGTTTTGGAGCTGGTGTCATTGTGGCTGTGGCATCTGCCTACCAATATCTGAAGGGAGCCTACAGGAGAGTCGGAGAGGGACTCTGTCAGGAAGTGTATTGACAGGACAAGGGGTAGATTAGATATCGGGAAGAAATTCTTTCCTGTGAGGGCGGTGAGACACTGGAACATGTTGCCCAGGGAAGTTGTGGCTGCCCCATCCCTGGAGGTGTTCAAGGCCAGGCTGGATGGGGCTTTGAGCAACCTGCTCTGGTGGGAGGTGTCCCTGCCCAGGGCAGGGGGTTGGAACTTGGTGATCTCTAAGGTCCCTTCCAGCTCTAACCATTTGATGATCTGGGGTCAGGAGAGTTCAGCTTTAATACAATCCCATATGCTTTACCTTCATCTCCCTGGAGAGGTGGCAACCATGCCCTTTGGGACCCCAAAGACACCAAATTTGCTAATGTAATAGCTCCACATATCCACTGGGCAGCCTCTCTCCTCACTGGGAAAAAAAAAAAAACCAGATTATTTGCAAGAGAAAATGGACCTTGAGCACCAGACACCAGCTCTTCCCGCACCTCTCAGGCAGCAGTCTCTGGCTGCAATGGCTCTCACCTCCAGCTCGCTCTGCCACTGGAGGCCAACTGGACACCCACCACCACAGGTGTAACTCCACAGGGCATGGTCCTTCTGCGGGAGTCAGGTCCTGCCGTGGTGGTCTGGTTTGCAGGACCTAAGCCTCACTCCTGGCAGCTGCACACCTGGTATCTTCTACTTGACCCCTGTTTGTTGGTGAGAGGGAAAAAAGCATCTTAGATGTGGTGCCTTTAACGTTGCTGGGTGCTACTCATGCAGCGTGTCTTTCCTGCAAGGAAAAGAAGTCTATTTTATCCTCCATCACTCGCATAGCGTTAAAATTTTGAAGACTGCTTCTGTCGGTGGCAGCCTGAGCACAATGCAGGGCAGAAACCTTCTTTTCCAAAACAAACCACAAGCAAAAACCTTTGGGCTGCAGGACAGCCTCCCGTTTCGGTGGCTGGGAAACCCATCCATCCTTGGCCTCTTAACAAGGCCCCATCTCAGGCGTTGAGAGGTAAAAATAAATGTCACTCCATGATGTCTGATGATTCCACAAGTTTCACACTAATCAGAGCCCTTCATTAATTATTTAGCTTCAGGGAAATGTGCCAAAGGGTTCTGACACTTCAGATGTGCAAAGTAATTGCCACATTTACTTTCCAGCTAATGGGGGAAGCCAAAATAACTTGGACTGGGCTGAGGAGGTATGCGTGGGCAGGCAAGGGAGGGGGAACCAGGATCTTCCTGCACTTGTGTGTGGTTTTATCCCTGCCCTTGGAGCCCACTGAGCTTCACTATGTCTCCATAGTGTTAGTACAAGGTTGTCAGTACAAGGGCTGACAACCCCCACACAAGGGCCCTGTGTGTCAGTATGGGTCAGGCATGTCACAACACTCAGCCACGGCCACCTCCACCATCCCCTCTGTGCTCCCCTGTAGGCAGCCTGTCTCGGTGCATCTCGCCTCCTTTTGCTTTCTGCCAGCTCCGTGGTGGCTCTGGCTCCTCAGGCGGCACAGGGGCTGCTGATCAGTTTGCTCTGAGTTGCCCCAGCAGGATCACAACCCCAGGCAACGCTCCAGGCTGGGGGCAGAGTGGCTGGAGCTGCCTGGCAGAAAAGGACCTGGGGGTGTTGCTGGACAGCCGGCTGAACAGGAGCCAGCAGTGTGCCCAGGTGGCCAAGAAGGCCAACAGCATCCTGGCCTGTGTCAGGACCAGCATGGCCAGCAGGAGCAGGGCAGTGATGGTGCCTCCGTACTGGGCACTGGTGAGGCCTCACCTCGAGGGCTGGGTTCAGTTCTGGGCCCCTCACTACAGGAAGGACATTGAGATGCTGGAGCATGTCCAGAGGAGAGCCACCAAGCTGGTGAGGGGTCTGGAGAACAAGTCCTACGAGGAGAGGCTGAGGGAACTGGGCATGTTGAGTTTGGAGAAGAGGAGGCTGAGGGGAGACCTCGTTGCCCTCTACAGCTCCCTGACAGGAGGGTGTAGAGAGGTGGGGGTTGGCCTCTTCTCCCAAGGGAATAATGACAGGAGCAGAGGAAATGGTCTGAAGTTGGGGCAGGGGAGGTTTAGATTAGATCTTAGGAAGAATGACTTTCCTGAGAGGGTGGTCAGGCACTGGAACGGCCTGCCCAGGGAGGTGGTGGAGTCATCATCCCTGGAGGTATTTAAGTAATGTGTAGACGTGGCACTTCAGGGCATGCTCTAATGCCTGAGATTGTTGGTTTGGGTTTTTGTTGTGTTTTTTTTGTGTGTGTGTGTGTATGGTTGGACTCGATGATCTCAAAGGTCCCTTCCAACCATGAAGATTCTGTGATTCTGTGATTCTGTGATTGGACCCCATGTTGCGAAAGGTGCGGAGCTGCACCCAACATGCAGGGCTGTGCTCCTCCCTGGTTGCTCAAGCACATGGTCACAAGCAGCAGCTCTCCCTGCTCCAAAATAAATAGGTCTCATCTGCAGCTTTGCAACCTGAGAAAAACAAACAAATGCAGAGGAACGTGGCTATATTTATCTGAAACTTAGAAGCTGTGGTTCACAGGAAACTTTGATCACTTTAAATGTCAAACGACCTGGGGAAAAAAAAGGAGAAAAAAAGCACACACAAAAACCTAGTGTTTTGGAAAAGGTAAGAGCTGCTGTTTCCAAAATGAAGTACAATCTTTTCTGGCCCCCAGTGCTAGACATCCTAATCCAAAGAGGCCTGATGTCTCTTGGTTTCAAGCCAGGGGTACTCAGAAGTTTCCGAAACCCAGCGCTGAAGGTACTGAGGACTGGCAGGACTCAGGGACCTGCCTGGCATTCAGTAACAGCTGATCACCTCTACCGTGCCTGTGAAAGATGAGGTTCATCCAAAACAAAATACAGCATTTTGGTTTGGGTTTGTTTTGTTTGCATATAGAAAGCTTGTGGTTTTCTTGAGTTTATCGTAATTTAAAATAAATGTCATGCTATTATGTTTTATCTCTGATTCATTTGCAAGAAATTAGTTTTAAGTATCTGGCATGTGAAAGGCAAGAGCCTTAGATGGGACACAGGGATATTGTGCTTTTGGTCCCTGGATGTTTTTAATAAGAATGAGGTATCTGATACAGTACAAAGGGGTATTTGGTGGTACCTCTTAGTCAGGGAGTTTCAGCAAAGCCCCATCTCCTTAATTGTTTGCAAGGAGTGAAACACCTAGGGAAAGCAGTTAAGAAACCCCAGCAGACCTTTTGCAATGCTTGCCCAGACCTATTTTACTATTCTCTTTGGAATTCCCCAGTTTCTGCAAAAGCCAAACCTGTTGCAAGGGAATTCGCTATTCATGCAGAAAATGTAGGATGCTATCCTTCCATCTCACATCGTTCACGTGCAGTGCTCTGGGATAACAGCTATTTCTGTGTCTCTGCAAATCTACACTGTTATTCTGAAATTACTGCTACTTCTACCATATCCAAGTGCTATCCATTAAACATTTCCCCTTGTTCAGTTTTGCCCAGTGGACTTTCATGCTGCTTATTAAATTATAAAGATGTCAACATAATTCCATTTTGCATATATATATTCATATTCACTCTATACCTCTTGTTATATATTCATGTTCATCCCAGAGTAGAAGGCTTCTGTTCCTTTGCAGAAGCAATCAGGAAAATGTGGTTTATGGTGTTTAACAATATCATCAGGGAAATCTGAACTCCTTAGCCCTTTTAGTTTGTTTTTCCTAATGTGAAATAATTTTGCTCGTCATCATTTGGCCTTGAGAATGGGAAACGAAATTGTCTTTTCTCAGATACTCGACGTCAGCATCTAAATCAGGACTTTCTCATTGTGTGCAGAGAGGGGGAGCAAGGATACGTGATATTCAAGCACTCGGAGACAGAACCCATTTTTCAGAGAGAAATCCATTTCCACAACTTCAGTGGGTTTATCTGAGTTCTGCATTTTTTTTTCCTTCTCTTTTTCCTATTTTGCATCTGTATGCATAAGATACCTAGTTTTAGGGATGACTGATACTAAGTTCCTAATGAGCTGGCTCCAGGGTATGGATTTTCATTGCATATCTTGCTGATTTGATGCTGGAAGGTTACTTGAACTTGTTTGTGATATCTTCCGTAAGTTATATACAAGTAATCCATCCTTTTCTTTTCTCTCTGCCCCATGTGAGGGGATGTGCCAGGGCAGGGCCAGCTACCCCAGTACTCAAACCATCACTGCTTTTCCATGTAGCTTTTCTTCCAGCCGATGTCCTAAATGCCCACAAAACCATTTTCCCTGCTCGTTTCCCCAGCAAACACAGCTCTGACCACTTTCCGGGCAACACTTCTGGCACATCACCTCCTGATCTAATTCTTCTAATTGCTCTAGAGGCCCATAATAACATTTAAAAAGCAGAGTGCTGCTTCACTGTCGAAAGAGTTTCTCTAGCCAGTGCTCATACTGGCTCTCACCAGAGCCCTGCTCATATTCTCTTCCCTTTCTCCCTCCCACAGTCTTGCACTGACATTCCTGTCTTACACACCAGTGTTTTATTATCTTCATTTTTCCTTTTTTTTTTCCCCCTCCTTGGACAGTATTAACGCACTCCTCACTCATCAGCCCTTCACCCCACCCAGCACCGTTAACATTGCTGCAATGAGCAGCCGCTCTCTCTGTGTCCTCCCTCACCTCTGCGAGCACTGCAGGGTTGCATTTGCTCAGGACCAGAGCGGCTGCTTTCTAACCTCCTCCCCCTGACCCACCCCCATTCCTCTGCAACCTCAGCCAAGATCTTTTCCATATTAACAGCCAACTTCCCGACCTAGAGCTGTGTCTCGGTGAGTGCCATCCCTCCCTTTGAAGAGAGCATTTTTGGTAGCCGGGTGTCTGGCATCCCTGGAGCAGGCAGCTGTGGTTGCTGCACCCAGCAGCATATTAATGATCTGTTGCTGTTTTCCGGTGAGAGCTGGGTTTGCCATAGCAGCTGTGTGCTGGTTGAGCTGGTGCGTGCACGGCCACAGCATCTGCACGCCTCCACCGCTAACGCATGTCTCCTCCCAGCCTCCCTGTGCAGGGGGGGCAGTGGTGGGGGATGCAAAGATGTCCATGTCGAGATGCTCGAAGCAGCTCTCCAGCACAATGCAGAGGGGTGAGCAGCTCAAGGCCTACTCAGTGACTCCTTTCCCCAAAGAAAATGACTTTTTTTTTTTTTTTTTTTTTTTTTTTTGAATGGGAGCCGGGGAAAGGGACCTGGTAAGGCGCTCTACACATTCTCCCCCCGGCCTGGTTTGGGCCAGCAGGAGGAGCACTGGGCACAAGAGCAGAGGAGACAGCAGAAACACCGCAAACCAGAGCCCATTTGCAAGAACCCCTGCTGCCCATCAGAATCACAGCCTGCACCGGGGGCTTGTGGCACTGCTGCAAGAGAAGTCTCAGCCTTCTGAGTGTCTGCTCACAGGCTGTCAGTTTAATTTGCAGTCACATTTCCACAATTTGTAGTTGCATTTTGCACTTGGACAGAGCATCCCAATCAGCACCTGGAGCTTCAAAACTTGGGCCTTATCCCAGTAGGGTAGGAGGGTGCGGTTGGAAGCTGGAAGCAAGGCTTCGGGCATTTTTGTGGGTGCAACATCCCTGGGGGCTGCGCTGGAGCTGCCTCAGCCCGAGACCTGGATGCGCGTCTCCTCTCCTGGAGAAGAGAGCAGAACTTAACTGGGCAGACCATGTCTTAGTGCTTCTGGTGGTGTGGCACTTTGCCGGGGCTCACAGCAGGGCTGCCTGCCTGGGGCACAGTGCTCTCTGTGTGCCACCACACCATGGACCTGCATCCTCACACCAGCGCGGTCCCTGCTCTTTCTGCCTCCTCCTCCCAGCAAAGCAGCTGGAGGGTCTGTGTCTGCCAGCATTACCGAGGGAGATGCAGTGAGAAGAGCTGCTCCAGGGCCACCTCCGCTGATCCCAGCACAAGGACCTTTCACTGAATTTCACTGAATTTTTTTAGAGTTGGGAGGGACCATAGAGATCATCTAGTCCAACTCCCCTGCTGAAGCAGGATTGCCTAGAGCTAGAGCATGTTACTCAGGACTGCATCCAGGTGGGTCTTGAAAATCTCCAAGGAAGGGGACCCCACAACCTCCCTGGGCAGCCTGTTCCAGGGCTCTGTCACCCTCACCGTGAAGAAGTTTCTCCTCATATTTGAGTGGAACCTCTTATGTTCCAACTTGTGCCCGTTGCCCCTTGTCCTCTCACTGGGAACCACTGAAAAGAGTCTGGTTCCCTCCTCCTTCAACCCTCCCTTGAGATACTTGTCAGCATTGATAAGGTCTCCCCTCAGCCTTCTCTTCTCCAGACTAAAGAGTCCCAGCTCTCTCAGTCTCTCCTCATAAGGGAGATGCTCCAATCCTTGAATCATCTTTGTTGCCCTTCGCTGGTCTCTTTCCAGTAGTTCCCTGTCTCCCTTGAACCGGGGAGCCCAGAACTGGATGCAGTATTCCAGTTGTGGCCTCACCAGTGCAGAGTAGAGGGGGAGAATGACTTCCCTTGACCTTCTGGCCACACTCTTCCCTATGCAGCCCAAGATTCCGTTGGCCTTCCTGGCCACAAGAGCACACTGCTGGCTCATTGTCATTTTGCTGTCCACCAGGACCACCAGATCTTTCTCTTCAGAACTTGTCTCCAGCAGGTCCACCCCTAACCTGTACTGGTGCCTGACATTCTTCTGTCCCAGGTGCAGTACCCTACACTTTTCCCTGTTGAACCTCATGAGGTTCTTCCTTGCCCAGCCCTCCAGCCTGTCCAAGTCTTGCTGGATGGCAGCACAGCCCTCAGGGGTGTCAGCCACCCCTCCCAGTTTGGTATCATCAGCAAACTTGCTGAGGATACACTCTGTCCCCTCGTCCAGGTCACTGATGAATATATTGAACAGCACTGGTCCAAGTATTGACCCCTGGGGGACACCACTGGTTACAGGCTTCCAACTTGAACCTGCTCCATTAATCACTACCCTTTGAGTCCTGTCACACAGCCAGTTCTCAATCCACCTCACTGTCCCCTCATCCAGCCCATACTGCCTCAGTTTCCCAATGAGGATGTTATGGGAGAGAGTGTCAAAAGCCTTGCTGAAGTCAAGGTAGATGACATCTGCTGCCCTCCCCTCATCCAACCAATCCTTGCCCAGGCAGGAACAGGATCCCTGGTGGCGTATGGCACACCCAGGGAAGTCCAAGCCTCTTTTCCCCAGCTCAGGCACTGACAGCCAGATATTGCTTCAAGAATTTCCTGAAAGTGTGTCTTCTTCATCTCTTCTGGGCATGCTTGGCCAAAGAGGAGGCTCCTCTGTCCCCCAGCATCCTTGCACAGCACCTGGCAGGATTTCCGAGAGCAATGCAATCCCAGTTCATCTTTATAATCTTGCTTGATCTTCACTGGTCCAAGAATGACAGCCAGTAATACCAGTCTGCAAGTCCTATTGCAAAAACAAATGAGGCTCCTTTGCTGGAGGAGCAGATGTTGTGCTGGTGCTGCAGGAATAAATCTTAAAAAGCAGAAGATGCCCCAAATTTAAATAGACCAAGCAGACCCAGAGACCTAAGAGAGATAATTCCCAAGGTCACATAGGAAGCCCGTGGCAGACACAAGGACTGAACATAGATCTCCTGAGGCCCAGACACACTGTGGTCTCAGGACTGTCTTTTCTTTTGTCTTCCAGTCTATTAGGAAGACCGTTTAATGAAATGGAATTAATAATGCCAGCTGCAGCACCATTAATGCTATAACGGAGACAAATTTAGCAGCATAGGCTTAAAAGCAGCAGGCTTGAAAATGGGAGTAGGCTGCAAGGGCCATAAAAGCCTGTTCTAATGGGGGAATGCCATTCAGCCAGAATTTTAAGGTTTCATCAGCTTTACTGATCAAATCTTAAAGGAGGAATGAAGATGTACCAACTACCTCCCCCGGAGGAGAGAAACACCCGATTTTAAGTTCCCAGCAACTGAAAAAATTCCTTCCACTGGAAGGAATCAAAAGACTTTTCTAGGTCAATGGCAGGAATAGAGCCTTCATTTCTATGATCCTCACAGTTCGAAAATAACATTAAAGAATGAAGAGAAATTATACACTGCTGGAGAACCAGGAGTAAATCAGAATTAATTCTTACTTGTTAGACGTGCTGTTGCCTGCGGTAGTCACTCAGCTCAAATGGCACTGCAGAAGTGCCAGCCACCTCTGGGATGGCCGGTGAAGAGGATCTGTGCCAGGTTTGCTGAGGGACTGCACATCAGCAGTTCAATAACTCAACCAGAAAACCATTTCTTAACAGCAGCACCAAATCTGAGAACTTCCCCCAAGGTAGCTCATTCACTAGGATTCAAAGAAAGGCCACCTCATTCCCAGGGAGGGCAGCAAGTGCCAAGTGTGTCTCATTTGATTCTTTCATGGACTCACTTGACTCATGTCACATGGTTGTTGCCAAAGACCTTATGATAATCTCACTCTTTAAGCAAAAATGGGGGTGAAAACCAGATCTGCTGAGTGGAAAGTGAAACAGAGGCTGCAGAGCAGAAGCTCAGCAAGACATCTCAAAACACACTTCTTGTCCTGTGAAAAACCCAGATATTTTGACGGGTGATTTTAAAAAACCTTCGTAAATTCAGGCATTTCAAGACTTCTAAATGAAATTTCAGGGGAGCTGGAACACTATGTGACATGCTGGGACATGGGATTTCTTTTGGTAGGAGTATTCAGCTCCAGACTTAAAATGTACCAGTATAAGATCATGTTGTCTTTTTTTTACCAGCTTATTGATTCCTTTTGTGGTCTAAAGACCTGAGAAAAGAAGTAATTAATCTCCTAAGATAAAACACCAAAGACAGGGGACAGAAGACAGCAAGGGCAGGGCTATCTATGTACCACCCAGACTGTGAATAGCGATGGACCTGAAATAGCTGCCAGCATCTCCCAACTCATGGCCTTTTCCTGCCTCAGGGTGGTTCTGCAGCCCAGAAAATGTGTTCTGCAAGAATGCGTGCAGCAAGGTGGGAAGGATGAGAGCAGAGCCAGGATCTGGCCCGTCCCTCTGCTATTGACCATCTCACCCCAGTGTCATTGCTGGCTGCCCTTGGCTTGGAGCACTCAGGCAAAAATTCCTCATCGTTTCTTAGAGCTTCCAGACACGTGAATGCAACTTTTAAAATAGCACCCCCTCTATTTTTGTTGCTAATGTTAAGAACAAATGAGCTTAAAAGAAAAACCCAATGATCTCCCTTAATCTGTTGTTCTCCTAAAGTGCTAAATGTCAGGATCTTACAGCACCACGCTGCAGATCTGGCGCTGCCCTCAATGTGTCCCGCGATGCCTTGACGTGGAGTGATGCAGAGCGCCGTTCTGAAAAACATAATCAGTCCAAAGTGTCTTCAAAGTCACTGCACTTAAAGCAGAACTGGCAATGTTTTCAGCTCTATCTTTGAATTTGCTACCATTAAATATCCTTTGAAACCCATGCTGGTTTCCACCCTGCCCTCCAGCGGGATTGTTAAAGGACAGCACTGAAGTTTAGGGCCACGTGTGATCCTTCCCATGGTAGAACAGTGGATACTTCTGAGTCCCTATGGACTGTCATGTCAATTCAAGTGTATTTACCTAAAAAGCCTTCCATGTTGCTAACTCTGACCTCATCAGAGATCACCAGCAGTGCACAGGCAGCCTGGGTCTCTGTGGAAGTGGGAGAAGCTTTGGAATGAATCAAGGTAGAGCTGGAGAGCTAGTCCTGATGTGTCTTGTGTCCCTGTATGCAGCACAACCCTGGTGGCCCACACACCACGGCAAGGTGCCCATGTCCTTTGCAGAGCTGCAGTCTGCACCTCATCCAGCAATCCCTCTTGGGGTTGGAGGGACAGAAAGAAATGAGGCAAATGGCAATACCCTACTTCTGTGTTAACTTGGCCGGAGGTTTCTCTTGGGGGGAGGTTAGTATGGGCTGAAAGCAACCAGGTAACTTTATTTTACCTAGTCCTTGTCTCACACATCCTACACACATGGGTTGTTATCTCCAGCAGAGCTACTTAACAGGCAAATGCTGATAAGCCCACTTGGCTTGTGGCTGTGTCACACACATTGCCACCCCACAAAAACACCTTAAGATCTGTAATAATTTCAGTAACATCCTGCGGCAGAAGGAGGGTTCCCACGGACAGTGCTCTGCAGGGAAGTAAATTCCACTTACTGCTTCTAATGCTTCTTTATATTTATGATCACAGGAAAACTCTCCTCCAACACTGCAGTCTCCTGCAGCTGATGCCACGATCTCTGTCCTGTGTGCCTCACCCTCTGAAGATCCAGCCAATGCTATGCTTATTTGTGCCTTCCAGTCTGCTCAGTAAATGTTCAGTTGGAGGTCCTCCTTTAGTTCTGTCTCAAGAAGTAGTTCTCACCCTCAGTCTTTTGATGGCCAACTGCTTAGTCCTAATTCTGGCTCACTACTTGCTGAACGGATCATTTAAATTCTCATTGTAGAAATGCATTTTTTATCACTTGCCATTTTAGTCCTGGATCCACCCCGTGCTGATTGGGATTTTTTAAAAACTTTTTGTGCAAGTCTGTGTAGGCACACATACAGCATTAACACCAGGCACTGCCACTGTCCCTCACCTGGCTCAGCTCCTGGGGTGAGTGAGTGCACACTGGAAGACCTTCTTACCAGTTTGCATTTCCTAAGTATGTTCAGCTCACAGTTCCAGTTCAGTTCTGTTTCTGACACAAATGCATTGTTACTAGTGATGGGTTCTGCTCCCCATAAATTAAAATAGCTCTGGAAGTACTGTGGGACAGTCCGATCATGTGGGGCAGTTCTGCAGAGACATTTTTCCAAAGGGAAGTAAGAATTTAAGCACTGGTGAAGCCACAACTGGGATACTGCATCCAGTTCTGGGCTCCCCAGTTCAAGAGAGACAGGGAACTGGAGAGAGTCCAGCGTAGGGCAACAAAGGTGATGGAGGGATTGGAGCATCTCCCTGCTGAGGAAAGGCTGAGAGAGTTGGGGCTCTTGAGCCTGGAGAAGAGAAGGCTGAGGGGAGACCTTAGTAATGCTGACAAGGATCTAAAGGGTGGGCTGAAGGAGGATGGAGCCAGACTCTTTTCAGTGGTTCCCAGTGACAGGACGAGGGGCAACGGGCACAAGCTGGACCATGGGAAGTTCCACTCCAATCTGAGGAAGAACTTCTTTGGGGTGAGGGTGGCAGAGCCCTGGAAGAGGCTGCCCAGGGAGGGTGTGGAGTCCCCTTCTCTGGAGATCTTCAAGCCCCACCTGGATGCCGTTCTGAGTGATGTGCTCTGGGCAGCCCTGCTTTGGCAGGGGAGTTGGACTGGATGGTCTCTAGAGGTCCCTTCCAACTCTGACAATTCCCTGATTCTGTGATTTTGGTAGCCTGGGGAAGGAGATGGGGACCTGAGGCCTGGGGCAAGAAAAATCCCTGCCAACAATGAAGGAGAAAACATCAGTGTTTCATGTAACACTGGGACGTTAAATGTACATGTACCACTCTTCTGTCCAAAGGGAATTTGTCTTTTGTACCTGACTGAGAAATCTGGGTTACAGTGAGACTGAGCAGAGATTTTGTTTCTTCTCACTGTTATGTTGCTGGTGGTACATGCCCAATAGCCATGAGTTCCACTGACGCACTAAATTTGAGGTCTCTTTGGCTTTTTTTTTTCAGGGACTCCAAGATTTAGGAGCTTCATTGTGAATGATGGCTCTGTTTTATATACACTGCTTGTAAATAGCTCATATTATGAATTAGTGCTGGGAACCCCACTGCAGAGCTGCAAATGGTGTGTGGGGCAAAACGTATCAATAGGGATATTTTCTCTTCTTGCAAAGGGTCTAAAACAATCAGTTCATGCTGAGAAATCATCCCTTGCCAACCTGTTTCTTCCTTGTTTCACTGAAGCCATGAAGAATGCAAAATCAAGACTTGTAACATTGTCTGTAGGTGATTTAATCTTACTATATGCAATCACAATTGAAGCTGGTTCTGCACCAATTAGTTAATTATTTCCCTGCTAAGGAACTGAAGATGCTGGATTCAAGCCTAGAGCAACTCTTTTGGGCGATTTCAAAGATGGTTTTGAAACATGAACAATAGCTGTTGACCTCCGTAATGCCAGCAGAGTTTCCTAGGTAAAGGTTAAGATCACACTGTGCTGAATCTCTCCTTAAATTTTGCCTTTCTTCTATGAGATGAGTTACCTGAGGGAAGGATAAGTGACATGCTACTGCCAGTTGGAGCACATCTCTGTTAATTCAGGCATTAAAGACCATTTGGTTTTGGAAGCAAACGAGCAGAGAGGTTCAAACTCGGTTCCCCATGTTGATGTGTACATGACCCACTGTATCTGTGCTGGAGTTTGTTTCCATATAAAAAAAACTAAACTCCGTGTAACATGGCTAAAGTTAAAATAATTTCACAAACTAGAAGGCTCTAAAATATTAAATGCAGCCTCAGAGCTGAGGGGTGCCCAGCTGGCATCATTCTGCCAATGACTACTGGACCGAGTCTGATACGCTGCATGTCAGGTGACTCTTCAGTGTGTGCAGAAAATCCCGTAGCCAGAGGTGGATGTTCACAAGGGAGACAGAGGAGTCCTGCAAAGACTTTATGCGAGTAAAGGGAGAGTCCATTCCCCTGTGGGGTCTCCATTTGCCGGAGGATGCAGTGTCCATTTTATCCTAATTCCCTGGCCACATGGAACCCTCTTCCTTTCCCCATTGCCTGAGGTACTTGGAAGGTACAGACTTATCAATCCGCCTATTACATCAAAGTTTAACTTTTGCAGTTTTATAATTGTCTAACTTTTGCATTTTCAGTTAATTCCCCTATTTTTCGGTTATCTCAGTCCTGCAGCTTCAATTAACTCTCCTGTTCTTTTGGCTATCTCACTCGGGCAATTTCAGTTAACTTCCCTGTTTGTGGAGACACCCTTACCCCTATTTTATCACCTGTTTGGGAAGACACTCTTATCCCCATCTTATCAAGTGAAATGGAGTGAGTTTTCACGGAGCTTCTCTGTTATTAATAACCACCTCAGTCCCCAAAATCTGAAAAGGCAAATGTAAAGCATTTTCTTTCCAGGTATTTACCAAGTACTGTGTGGTCGTTGCTTAGTTATGATGTCTCTGTGAGGCTTCTTATAGTCATTTATTGACGGGGAAGCTGAGGCAGGGGCAGTGTTTTACCAGGGGAGGGCAGGGGCTGGTGGTAAAATTCAGCCATTAGTGGGTTCACAGGTACTACAGAGAGCACGTGCTTTTTCACCAATTGTCCTGTACACCTGCCCCTTTACACCTCAAATCCTGGGTTATGCAGCATTTTGGGCAGAGGGAGGAGGCAGCGGTCACACCTTGCACACTCACCTGGGTGCAGCTTGTGGTGCTCGGCATCCTGGTGTAGCAGGGCTTGGCCTGAGGGGCTGGGGGGACCGTGTGGGTCACCCCCTGCCTGCAGGTTCTCATGCCTGTGGGGGGAGAAGGGTGATCCCCGGCGGTGTGGGTGCTAATTTCTTCTGTTTCTGGAATAGTTTGGACAAAAAAAAATAGCAAAATGGGGGTTGATCTGTTGGGGTCAGATCCTGAGCTTGCTTTTCTCCTGCCTGCTCCCCAACCTCCCCCAGCTGGGCAGAGGAGAAAGGGGCATCAAAACAGGGAGGGGGAGGGGGGCAAAATTTGTCCCTCCCCCTCCCCCCCCCAAAAAAAAAAAAAAAAGATGAAGAAAACGCTAGATTTCATTACTCTCAAGAAATTTCTGGAACATGAATAGTCACAACCACAACCATACCGCCCCGCACTGCTTTGCTCAGAGCTCCCCCCCTCACACACACACACGCACACGCACACGCACACACACCCCATCCGCCACCCATCCCCTATTTGTTTTTATTATTTCTTTGCCTTAACCGGTTTCGGTGGCTTAGGAGGCCGAGCCGCAAAACCTTCGATTCGAAAGGGGAGACCGCATCCCCTCGGCCGAAGGCTCCTGCCGCTCCCCGGGGCAGCCCCACCGCCCCGCTCATTTGCTGCAGCGGGGACCGCAGGGCGGACGCTCCGCGCTCCCCGCTCCGCCCCAGCCGCTTCCCGGGGCCGGGACCGGGCGGAGAAGAAGGCGGGGGAGGGGGGGGGGAAAGGGGGGGAAAGGGGGGGCGGCGGCGCCACCCGCGAACCCGCCCCCGCGCGGGGATGCCTGCCTGCTAACGCGCCGCTCGCCACGCACGGAAGGGACCCGCCGCTCCCCCGGCTCTCCGAGATGCAAACCGGCGCCGATTCCAGCAAGATGGAGTGTCTGTGGAGCAGCTGGAAATGCCAGGGTATTTATTCTTCGCCGTCCCCGTGTCGCATGCTGCGGGGCTGCGCGGCGGGCGGAGGAGGCGGGAGGCAGCATCCCCATCGGTCGGGGCATTGTTCACCTGCGGGCCTCTGCGTGCTGCTTTCTCGCTCTCCCCGCCAAGGTTTTCTTTGGGGGTAATTTAAGAAACGAACGATAAAAAGCCCTTAATTCTGTCCTTTGAATGCGTTTCTCCCATCTCCATCTGCCGCGCCCTGGAAGCATCCGGGATGCGGGACCTTCCTTCCCACGTGAAGCTTTTCTTTGGGCGTAATTTAAGAAGCGAACGATAAAAAGCCCTTAATTTGTGTTCTTTGGACGCGTTTTCTCCCGTCTCCATCTCTCTGGCCCTGGAAGCATCCGGGATGCGGGACCTTCCTTCCCACCTTCCAGCTCATTCCCAGGGCACCCGCCCTGCACCAGCTCCCATCCGCGGCTCTCTGCTGCCGCGGTTCCGCCCCTTACCGGCTCCAGGGGAGCCGGGTGACGGTGGCTTTGTGTCCGGTGGGGCCGGGGGGTGGGAGGCGGTGGGGTGCCGGGGGTGCATCCCGCCGAGGGACACGCCCGGCGCGGGGGGGGGCTCAGCCCGGCGGCGACACAAAGGGACCGCGGCCCCGGCAGGGAGTGCGGTGGCACCGCGGCATCGCCCCGCACCGCGGACATCCCTGTGGGGGTCGCTTTAAAAAAAAAAAAACAACAACAACAACAACAACAACAAAATTAAACAAATAGATGAATCCCTTCGTTGTGGTTCGGGGCGCTCCGCTGAGCTGTTGAGGGGGGAAACGCCGCGGTGACGGGTGCCTGGCTGGGGAGGTGGCGAGGGGGACAATGACATCTCCCTTTCGGGCTTATTTTGAGCGGCTGGTGGCGGTGGGTGTCTGCGCTGGGTGGGGCCGGCTGCCTCCCGCGGCGCCTTGGACCGCTTTTCAGCCATTTTTAGTCGGCTTCACGCTCCCCAGGCAGCATCCAGCCTTTGTTTTGATAAAAGCCGCTCTCTGTGAGGCTGCTCGGTGGCAGATGAGGAGGAGAGAAGCGAACGGCTGATCCTGCCGGGCTGGCTGCTGCCTGCTTCATGGAGGCTTTGTTTCAACGTATTTTTTAGCTCTAAGGTGCATGTTGATGCTGAACGGACGGTCCATGATGTTGATGCTCACAACAGGGTCCCCGAGAGACACGTTCCTCTGTAGCATCATCTCCTCAAAGGGTTCGGGATGCTGGCAGAGGTAGCTTTGTAAACGCCACTCAGTGTGACAAGGAACCAGAAGACCTTCCTAGTATTTTTGGGGGGAGCAGGGGGAGATCTTGCAGACCGACGCTTGCCTTTAAGGAACTTGGCATTTTTACAATCGAAATTCGGCACCTAATTCTATTTCTGGTCTGAGGATTTTTTAGGGAAGATGGGTGGCTGGAAAGTAAACAGATGCACCTGTTAAATGCCAGCGTCCAGCAGCTCGGGCTCCCCATACCCTGACCAAAGGCTAGGGCTTTCCATAGGATTATATGATTCCTTAAGCTTATATGGGAGAGCCACAATGAAACTTCAGGGTCTTTTCAGCTGAGCTTTACATATTGACTTCTTGTTAAGTGGGGTTTGGCTTTTTTTGTTTGTTTTATTTCCAAAAAGTCTCAATATTTTGCTGATCCTTATAAAAACATTGATTTGCTGAGTCAGATTGCTGAACCACCTGTATTCAGAGGTAAACGAAATATTTGCCCTCTTTATCAGAAAAAAAATAATATTTATTCATAAATTTAAAAAGGGGGAGATAACAAAAGGCATGCTGCTATTGTTTAATTAATAATTATTAATAATAGTGGGCTTTCTGTCTTTCTGTGTTCTCCTTTTTTAAATCAGTTCGATTTGCTGAAAATGAAATGACATAATATGTCCCATGCTGATTTGAAAAAAAAAAACAACCAGACCTGAAAAAATAAACGCAGCAAAAATAAATCACTCGCCTCACTTCTACATCATTTGAATATCTTTTTCTTGCGTGGTGGTTTATGAATCAAAAAAGATCCTGCAGAAAACATGAAATAGACATAGAATATTATTTCTGTCAGC
The DNA here is from genome assembly GCA_003697955.1 of Calidris pygmaea. Taxonomy (NCBI): domain Eukaryota; kingdom Metazoa; phylum Chordata; class Aves; order Charadriiformes; family Scolopacidae; genus Calidris; species Calidris pygmaea. Next base: position 443,539 of record QJSC01008266.1, read on the forward strand.
AAAATTCTTTGACCAGCCCCAGATAAAATAGAAGTAATTTAAAATTCAGAAGAATGAAAACTAAAGACTTGATTCATTGATTCTTTTAATATCTATTATTCATGTGGTCTCTGTCTCAACCCAGAATATCATGCAAACCTGGAGTTGTATAATTTTGCCAGCTTCATTACCAATGGAATCATGGTTCGTCTCTGGAATATGTCTGTGAATATATGAGAGGGAGACAAAAACCTCAGTAAATGTGAGCGTATTTTTACTGAAATAATGAAAAAAAAATGTTGAGGTTAACATAATTTTTAACTGAGAAACAGTCAAGCCTGCAACTAGCTGTATCATTGATTTGCCCTTACAGTATTTACAATTGGTGTAAAACTGGGTGGGGATCTGAAGAACCTGCAGGGACGCTTGGTGGACCTTTGGCTTCACCCCACTAAATCTACATACTGCTACTTTCCTTGCAATGAAGCAATTGATGCTGCTTTATTGATGATGTTTAGACACATGGCAATGTGGTTTACGTATCTGTCCTGCAGGTACAGCGTGATTATGTCACTGGTAGATTGTGATACAGCCCCTCAGGGGAGCAGGAGAGTAGTTCGCCCCTGCTGGGCATCTCTCTCTGCTTCATTCAAAATCCTGTCACCAGCAGCTTTGGGGAATTGCAGACAATTTCCACACCCAAGTCATCTTTCGAACTGGAAGGTGATGCGTCTTAAGTAGGCTGGGACAGATCCATGCATAATGCATGAGCGTGCAACCGAAGGTTTCTGACTGGGCACGCTGGTCGATGTGGGCCTTCAGGTAACAACATCCAGCCAGTGCCAGCTGCAGGATGCCTCACAGCGCACAGCTTCCAGAGGGGAGCTGCAGGATGAGCTGTGCCTCCAGGTTCAGGTGGTGGAGCAGGTCTCAGTGCCTTCCCTGGATACTCGGCCCGGCTTGGCAAGACCATCACCCTGCAGTGCTGGAGAGGTTTCCCTGGATTTGGAAGGTCTTGGCACCCCAGCTCCGTGAGCTATCTGATGTCAGCACACTGGTTCCCATAAGTATTCCCTTTTCCAATATTTCTTCTACATGGCCAGCTCTTTGGTGATCATAAGCAATACGCTTGTTCCTGCAGTTTCAACCTCCTGCAAGACTTATTTAAAAAGAAAATATGAAAGATCCAGAGAAAAAAGCATGTAAACAATTCGTAGAAATGATCCAAAGTATTATCCACATTATATTTATAACTTAATGTGGAAAGGGACTGCAGACTTCATCAAACCCATCTAACTGGCCTAACCCTGTTGGGACTGGAGTTTTTGACGAGCGTTTTCTTGGAAGCTGTTTCCAGCTTCCTTGCTTGCTTGATACATCAAGTGTTTTCCAAAGGGTGCCAAGAAGCCACACCAACTATTCACGGCAACGTTCCCCACTTTAAGACTCATAAAGAAGTTCAATGGCAATAATATGGATGCATGCTATTAATCTAGAATCTTGCTGACAGTTCTGAAGTCTGTCTAATTACAGCTATTATTATGAGAATATAACTTCAGTCGTTTGGTACCTTCAGTGCTTTCCTGAAAATATTGTGGGCTGAACTCTCAGCTGGGATCCACTTGTCTTGCCCAAATGAGCTCTTCCTCTTTTCAGCAGCTAGAGATCTGTCTCAGTTGTTGGTTGGTCCTTGGTAGAGCTAAAATCTTGGAACCAAGTCATCATCTGGTGTAACCAATTTCTCTAATAGCTTCACAAAACTACAGTAACTTATGAGGAATTGACTTACTAATTTCATAGTTGATTTCCTGTGAAATTTGAATGAAATTTGTCAAGATTTTTTTCCACTTTCAGATTTGCTTTCATTTTTTTTGTTGCTGCTGCAGAAATTCTGTCAATCCTTCCTCAAGCATATTCCTGTTGATGACAATACAACTGCCAGATCAAGAGCTTAAAGTTAGAGGACAAACTCTCGCAGATGAGCTTCACACTGTTCCACTGCCAACCATCCCGACAAACACCCTGACCTAGGTGGTATCGAAAAATCAGGGAGATTTCAAGAGCTCTGCCAAAAGTGCTTTGCACACCTGCTGTGCCATGTCTGAGTGTCATTTTTTTCTTTTAAGAATAGATGGACAACATTCTTTCATTGCCAGAACAATGAGAAAATTACCCCAAAGTAAGATTATTCTAAGATATCCCTTGAGGAGTAATTTAAAGTCTAGCAAGAGGGGAATGATGGGGTAATTAGTAACTGAAGGTTACATTGGAGGGCTGCTTTTGCTTTCATTAGGTCTCTGGGAAGTGAATTTTGGTGAGGCCATTTTGATGTCAGAAGGGACAGTCTCTCCATGTTATATTTAATTCTCAAAAATAACATAGTTCTGAGACATTCATTGTGAAAAACTGCAGATTTTCAATATTTGTACAGAGTTAGGAAGAGTCCAGGTATGGTATTTTGGTCCAGGCATATCTCAGGAAAATTTTAACATTTCCATAGCATTATGTGCATTCAGGGACTGCATTCAGGAACTCCTTGGTTTCCGCTCACTTAAGGTGAGAACAATAATGTTCTCCATAAAAACTGGCCACGGCAGGCAGTGAGATGAGCAAGGAGGTGTGTGGAGGAGGCTTTATCCTGCTGCTGTGTTAAATCCAGGTCTTAAAGTATCTCTCATGAAAATGATAATAATAACAGCAGCAGCACTAATAATACTAATGCTAAGCTACAATAGACTTGTGTGCAGCATGGTTGTAGGGCTGATTTTTTTAATTGCCAATCCACTTCTGTCTACCCAAGCCCACTCTGGTGCTTCACATAAGGCAATTAATCAATACTTTTTTCTCATGTCTTGATATTCCAGACGGAGTAGCATATAACATGGAGAGCATCCTATATGAAGATTTTCCTTTTCCCTGGTCCTATTCCTGCTCATCAGGGTTCAGGGAGCAAGAAAGTCTGAACTTCCAGGTTGAGTCTTGGGGCAGGCGGACCATGACGATATAATGTTGAACTGAGGACAGGAAGTTAGTGAGCAAGGTGCGTGGAAGAGGTAGGAGGAGTATGGAGAGATCCCTCAAGACTGGAGATAAAGAATAGGGAGAGATGCCTCATCAAACAGCGCAGATATTCTGTCTTGGCTGTGTTAATCACAGCAGTCTCCTGAAGGCACCAGACTGTGTATCCATCTGTATTACATTTGAATCAGATCTGTTGTGGGCAGGGGACCAAAGACCACATTGGATCCTTCACTGGAGAGAAGAGGGAAAGCCTGGTCCTGCAGCCTCTGGTTAAAGCTGCAAAATGAAATTTCTTTGAGCGTGAGCAACATGTACTTCTATTCAAACACTTACAGCTTTGTTGCATTTGTTGTCAAATATTGTTGTGACAATGTGGTAAACAAGAATGCCCTTCTTAGATTAGCTTTCCTGATCTTTTGACTGCCAGTAAGTCTGAGAAATGACTTATGAAGTCATTTGTATTTATGAAGTCATAATATTACACTGTATACAGAATTAAAGGCTGTGTATAAACAGGTTTTTCTCACTTCTCAACAATACTAATACTGCATTGGGAATGAAGCTGTACAATCCATTGATTTTATCTCCTAAGCAGGCCCAATGGGATGTACATTGTGAGGAAGGCAGCTTGATGACATCCAAGGCTGTTATTAATGCGCTGAAGAGCATATAACCTTTCATTCAGTCATCAAGGCCCATGGGCCTCATTTGAAGGCTGGATACAAGGGTTTCGCACATACTTTTTGTACTAGCTTCTATGTAAATGCTACTTGATGCATGTTCATTTTTCATCCAGTTGTTGCAGTAGAGGAAAAACTTGCAGAGTGAGGAGAGAATATTGGTTTTCATAGGAAGGGAGGGAGAAGCTGTGGAAGATGTGAATTATCTAGTCCATGCTCAGTTGATCTTCATTAATTTTCATCTTAAAATGCTTTATTGGAGACATGGAATGGAAAGATCCTTGTATCTTTTATGAAAGTATTTTTCAAAAACATAGCCGTGCAGGAATCTGAAGATGGGAGGACATTTTAGTTACAAGTTGGTTTGGATCCTCTATTCTCCCTCTGGGATCTCCATTCAGAAGCCTTGGGCAGCTGCTGCCTCATGCCACATTGCTTCTGGGGACCACGTAAACCACCAGAGCCCAGTCCTCATGTTTCCACCAGGTCCCAAGGAGAATGGATTCAGGAGCATCATTACTTAATCTGCCTTGGCCATCTCTAGTCATTCACCCCTTGCCTCCACCACTCTCCGTTCCAGCCCCCAGGTCTGCCTTCCAGCTTTTTTGATGCCAAATATTGAGGAGCAAAAACATTTTCTGCTGAAAGCTATGATGAGAGCTGGGAGAGCTTTCAGGCACCGTACTCAGCAGCAGTTCCTTGCTGCTACAGGCACTACAGTGCTACAGGCACTGCGTAGTGCTGCTGTTACTTAAGCTTCTAACTTGCCTCACAAACGTGGGTATTTACCACATACTCATACTAACGAGTGGTTGCTTTTATCATAGGCTGGTTTCAGTGCCTGTTTTCCAAAACCCTGTTTGCAAATCCTAGTTGCAAACCTTAGATGGTCTGAAGTTGGTGTTTTGGCGTTCAGAAGTGTAGCTTGCTTAGCCAGGCAGGTCAACCCACTGTCCAGTTGCAGGCACATCACGTATCGACAGGCTCACGTGGCTCCAGCCTCCTGTTCCAAGCACATTCAGCATGCTTCGCTCAGGATCATGCCACTGTGCTGGGGGTCTGGGCTGTGCATGCACACACACACACACACACACACGCACGCTATCTGCAACACCCCCAGTGCTTTCAGGACCCTTGACTGCACTAAGATCTTTTATTCCTTCCCTATGGGGTGATTTTTCACTAAGGATTGACCAAAGCATTTAATTATTTGGTCATTAACTCATGCTGCGAGGGAACCATCCCCTGTCTTCTAATTTATCTGGGGAACGCTGTACCCACGTAAGAGCCCGACTGGAAGCCTGTCTCAGCCCAGCCAAGCGTGGGGCCAGCCTGTGCTGCAAGGGGCTCTGCAGAGGTGTGTGTGGGAAGGTGGGCAGCTCCTCTGAGCTCCTGCCCCTGCCCTCCTTGTCCTCACTGTGTCCCCATGCGCTGGGGAGACTGGTGGGAGCCTGGGTGGTTGTTCCTTTGGCATGTGAAGGAAGGGGTGCAGGCAGGAACAAGCAGCTACCCTTCATCAAAGACTCAGCCCACAATTTATCTTTTGTCACCTGTTGAAGGACAGTAAACACGTGGGGTCAGTGAGTGTTTGAGGGTCTTGTTTGCTGTCTGAATCAGTTTTATATGAATATAGGCTGAGATTAAACTGAAAGCAGACATATAAATATGGTGGACAGCCTCGTCTTTCATTTTCATTCCCATTTGGAATAAAAAACAGAGTGTGGAGGGCCTTGAGGCAGCCAGCCCTGGGTTCATCTGATGGTGAAGGAGTGGATTTCTCATTACTTGGTATCTGTTTACAGCACCAGACACCGATGTGACAGGTACTTTTGCTCTGGTGTAAATGGTTACAGGAGAAGGGGGCACCCTGAGGAAGCCTGGCAAAGGCTCTGAGCTAGGGGATTCTGCAATCAGTGCACCGCTGCCCACTTTTAAGGGAGATTTGTTTATGTAAAGAAATGTAGGACAGAAATAATGTGAAAAGCCTTTGAAGTGGCTGAAGCTGCAACTGAAGGAGCAAACATGGCTCTGACATGTAGCTCAGGTGTTTTCAGCAGCATCTAAATCCCAGGGGAACTGATGCAGCTCAAATCCCTGAGGCCTGTTGGCAAAAAAAGTGTTTTTTTTTCAGGGAATCCCATGGACTGTGGCTGAACCCCACAAGTGTGCACCGTTCCTAGGTTGGAAGGATCATCTAATCCAACCATCAACCTAACGCTGACAAAAACCATCGCTGCACCATATCGCTAAGCACTACATCTGCTTGTCTCATAGATGCCTCCAGGGATGGTGGCTCCGCCACTACCCTGGGCAGCCTGTTCAAATGCTTCATAACCCTTTCAGTGTAAAAAGTTTGCCTAATGTCCAATCTGTACCTGCCCTGGTGCAACTTGAGGCCATTTCCTCTTGTCTCCCTTCCCTGCCCGAGGAGCCATGAGTTTCCCCTCCCTCCGGCACTTCCTTTTGCAAGGCAGTTTGGCTCCCTGGCTTCCCCCGCAGGGAGAGGAGGAGGAATGGTTGCGGGAGGTGGCAAATCCTGCCCCAGCAGCCGGGCACAGGCAGCAGTGTCATAAAGTCATAGAGTTGTCCAGGCCGGAAGGGACCTCCAAAGATCATCTAGTCCGACCTCCCCGCGGTCAGCAGGGACACCCCCAACTAGACCAGGTTGCCCAGGGCCTCGTCGAGCCTCACCTTGAATATCTCCAGGGATGGGGCCTCAACCACCTCCCTGGGCAACCTGTTCCAGTGCTCCACCACCCTCACAGTAAAGAACTTGTTCCTAATCTCCAATCTAAATCTGCTCCCCTCCAGCTTGAAGCCATTGCCCCTCGTCCTGTCACTGCAGGCCTTTCTAAACAGGCTCTCCCCAGCCTTCCTGTAGGCTCCTTTCAGGTACTGGAAGGCCGCTATTAGGTCTCCCCGGAACCTCCTCTTCTCCAGGCTGAACAACCCCAGCTCCCTCAGCCTGTCCTCACAGCAGAGGTGCTCCAACCCCCTGATCGTCTTTGTGGCCCTCCTCTGGACCCTCTGCATCAGGTCCATGTCCTTCTTATATTGAGGGCTCCAGGCCTGCACACAATACTCCAGGTGAGGTCTCACCAGAGTAAAGTGGCAGAATCCCCTCTCAGGACCTGCTGGCAACGCATCTTTTGATGCAGCCCAGGATGCGATTGGCCTTCTGGGCTGCAAGTGCCCACTGCCTGCTCATGTCCAGCTTCTCATCCACCAGCACCCCCAAGTCCCTTTCCTCAGGGCTGCTTTCTAGTACCTCACCCCCTAGTCTGTACTGATGGTGAGGATTGTTCCGGCCCAGGGAGGCCAGCCACAGCTCCCCATCCCAGCGAGAGAGAGAGAACAAGAAGGCAGATCTAGTTCCTCCCCTTGAAAATCCTAATTGACCTACTGCAGGCTGTGAGTAGGGGATTGCTTGTGTCCCCAGGCTGGACCTGGGCAATGGTCATTCAGCTTGTATCTCCCTCCTCAGTGCTGAGATTATCCACGTAGCAGTTGACACATATTTTTTCCAAGCCCATGAGAATATTTGCCTCGGGTCTCGAAGACACAGGATGGATCCCTCGCTCCCAGGTCTCATTTGGCTGGTGAAAGAGGCCAGCTGCCTTTTCCTCTCTCCTGCGCATAAACATATCTCTACAACTGTGTCATTTGGCCTCTGTCCATCCTGCTTTGGGTTGTGGCAAGCCTTCCTTTACTTGATACAGCTTAGGAAATACCCCAGTCATTTCATGGCAGAAAGGGACACGTTTCAGGATATAGAAACACTTAGGCAACTCTGTCTTGAGTCATCCAGCATTTTCCTTGTTGAGGGGAATAAGAAAATGCAGCTTGGCATCTGTCTGTGAGAATACAGCCCACTCCCAGTCTGCAGGAATACGAGGCAGAAGATCCTAGAAAGAGAGAGGGCTTAGTTTCTCGTTTTTGGGTCTTATCATCAATTGGCCTTGACTCAGGGACAACTACTGAAGTGGGCTTTTATATTTTTTGGCTGAGCTCTTGTTTGTTTGTCTGTCTACTGCCAGGTTGTGTTTTACCCTGCTGCATGGCTTTTCTGTTTCATCAGCAGATGATGTTCTGCATTCAGCATCCTGTATGAGCTCACCTGTGCTCATTTCATTTAATGCAAAGGTATTTTGTGATAGAAAATTTAAGTATCTCAAAAAGTGAGATTTGCATAAATTGCCAATACTCCCCTCTGAGAGAGGCATTTTTAAGCATAAGAATGATCAGGCTGTGAATAATACCTCCTGTCCAAACTCCTGCTGGTGAAAGCACACCAGTTGCTGCACTGTGCTGCAGAATTTTGCAGCACCTTGGCTGAAAAAACGAGTATGAACAATGGTAAAAACTCACACTTGTGTTCTGGATGCCATTTTGTACGGATGGTTTGTGATGATCCGTGTTCAAACATCTCAACGCTGTAAGCAACTGGTGGAGCTCCAGCTGTCTGCATCAATACAGCTGGGGCTGCTGCTAAACTTCCCGACACAGGTGTGTGCTCTGACTTTGTTGTAACTGCATTTTGGAGTTTTGTCTAGTCCATGCCCCTCGGTTTCTGCGGGAAGGAGATGTGGGCATATATCTGGAAAGATTCTGGCCTCGTCCCTGATTTGTAAAGTCAGCACCGAGGACCCCAGCACATACCACCAATATCCTCATCCCTTGGCTTCCGTGGAGTCCATAGATCTCTGCATGCATGTTCATTATCACAGATCCAGTGCTGAATCCTGACACTTAAAAATACGAAAGAGTTATTATTACATTGTGTATATCAATGGAGAATACAGTAGGATGTGAATATTGCATGAAGAGAAAAGAGCTCAGCAACACAATAGCAATTTTTGCACTCAAGTCCATCACTTTGAAAAGCAGTGCTAATATGTGTAGTAGTAATGAGTAATACAGCTCAAGGCAAACGTGCTGTGGTGACTCTCAATTTTTGGAGATTAGATGGTAAGAACTACTAGGCTGGATTATTTTGTTTCTTTGTCTATTTGTGATTTTTATTTTTTTTTTGACAGATTGCATTTTTCCTGAATTTATTCTTTGTTCAGGATGATTTGACAAGAGGCATCTACGAAGTCTGTTTGGCTAGTGGTGTGTTCAAGCCATTCATGAGGACTTCTGCAGTGTAGAAATTAAAGTTGTTTTGTTTATATTGTCATGAGCATGTTCTTCAGCTGGATGAAGAGTCCTCTCAGAAACAGGTTATCTGTGTAAAGAAATTAAATTCACCTTTGTGAACTGGATATTCAGCAATCGTTTCATAGAATTTTGCTTTTATAGTGGCTAACCCTGATGGTAGGATCATTTACTGGAGGAGTTGGAATAAACTATACGAACTTGGTGAAAAACACTGTGAAAATTAAATGCATCACAAATGTAAAAATATATTGGTTGAAAATGGTTTTCTGTGCTTGCTTTGTTTTAACTAACACCTCCCATGGGTCTAGACAAGGAAGGTGATCTAACAAGCAGAAAGGTTTTTTTTTAATATTTCTGAAATGGTTGTATTTGCAGTAGGAAAAGGGATTTATTCTGTATTGTAAGATCTCGTCTGATAAATGGTTTCCTACCCATGTAACTATTAAGCAGTGGTACAACCAAGAGTCTTTTCCTATCTCAAAACTTAGGAAATAACAAAACCATATTGTAAAAGCTTTGAACAAGACAGGAGTGTATTGTGGCTAACCCCAAAATTTCTCATTCATTTATCAACAACCAAAACTTGAAAATGCTTTGATCAAGCATTTAGCATTTGGACGTGTAACCAAAAAAAAAAAAAAAGGTACCCAGTTTCCAGAGTAGCTAAATGCAAGTTAGGTAAAAGCAACAACATGAACCCAGCTTGCATTTGCCTTCCTGCTACAAGACACCCACTGTGCTGTTGTTGGAGATAGTCATCCACCGTATCTAACCCAGACGCTTGAAAATCAGTGATTTCAAGCAGGTCACGGGTGTCATTTCTTCAGTGTGATGCTGAAGTCACTTCACTCCTGTTGAGAAGTTCCTGTTGATGCTGATGTGAGCAGTAGCATCACTTCTCCCTTTACCCTCCTGCAAGGACTCTGAGCATCGCAGTGGCCATGGTGGCCACCCTTGATGCACTTCCAGCTCCTGCCTTTAATATGTTGGTCTTCTCTCCACAGCTATTGACCTGTTGTACTGGCGTGACATCAAGCAGACAGGGATTGTGTTTGGCAGCCTCCTGTTGCTGCTCTTCTCCCTGACCCAGTTCAGCGTTGTCAGTGTCGTGGCCTACCTGGCCCTCGCCGGCCTTTCAGCCACCATTAGCTTCAGAATCTACAAATCGGTCCTACAGGCTGTGCAGAAGACGGATGAAGGCCACCCCTTCAAGTGAGTGCTTTGCGGTTGTGGCCCAAGTCCATTTATCTTGCCAAGGAGCCATTCCCAGTGGCAATTCATGGTTTTTTAGCTAAGTTTCTCTTCTTTCTCGTAACAGGGGAAGTAATATTTTCTGTTGTCCAGTGTCTCAAGAGCTGTAAGGCTGCATTGGCTCAGATTGTGGGCTGAAAAAAACCAACACAAAAGCCATTGTCTTCTGAGACATGGGAATTCTTTTCCTGAAATTCAAAAGGTCCAGAAAATTTTAAGCAAACCAAGAAAAAGGGTTTCATTGGAACTAATGATAGTACACTGTCTCTGCAAGCAGGAAGAGTGTTGTTTCTGGCCACACTCTATTGGACTTAGAAGGAAACTCTATCTTTTCTCCAGCACTGCTTGGCTGTGGTGTGGCAATCTGTTACCCTAGGTGACGGTGATGGTGACAGTGCTGGTGGCCTCCTCACCCTCCACAGGGTCTGGGTGGTTTGCTCCAGGAAAGCAGCAATTCTTTCTCCTCTGCTGTGCCAACACGTTGGTAAACCAGGTCACGGAACCGGGTCTGGTTTGCAAACACACACACTGAAACAAAGTCTTGTTGGGGTGCTGCTTCTCCCATTTCACTTGGGTTGGTTCTGAGATGCAACTCATGACGCAGGCATAGCTCAGAGAGAGGTGCACGGCAGGTGGAGGGATGGAGGAGGGAGAAGGGGGTGTCACTGCCAAAGGTGACATGTGGCCAGATAGCAGCTTTTGTTCCTCCAGAGGCTGCCAGCTGGAGGAGATGCCCCCTTCTGCAGCAGCGTTGTTGCACAGAATTTTGTGGGAAACTCCCAGCTAGGATTTGCACCGCTCTTCGGGTGGAGTAAAGAGAGAGATCCCATGAAGGCCAGGCTCTGCATGGGGACGGGACAAGGCTGGGGGCAGACAGCCCCAGTGCAGCCTGCAATCGCCCAGCGAGACAGGTGATGCGAGGCACACTGTGCTGGGGGCTCTGTGCCTGCAGGAAGGCGAAGATGTCGCTCTAGCACAAAGAAATGAGGTCTGGGGAGGAGGGAGTGATACGATGGACAGGCACGAGGATGAAAGGCAGGCGAACCTGCCTGGGTTTGTAACTGGACCTCTGTTTCTGGCAGAGCCTACTTGGAGATGGAAATGAATCTTTCACAGGACCAGATTCAGAAATACACAGACTGTCTCCAGTTATACGTCAACAGCACAGTCAAAGAGCTGAGGAGACTCTTTCTCGTTCAGGACCTCGTGGATTCTTTAAAAGTAGGATTGCTTAAAATATTTTTAACCCCTCTCTAGAGGATCAATCTATATTTCAAAGTGCTGTTTCCCATCTTGATAGTGTTGCCATAAAACCTAGTTTTGTGTTGCTCCAAATATAAAAGTTGCTCTCCTTTTTGATTTCCAAACTGCTTGCTTTGAGCAGTTTAGAGATTTGGCAACCTGCATGTGAATTTATGGATCCATAATAAAGGAATTATAAAAGTTGCAGGACCAGCCTAGCTCCACTGCAGTTCTAGAAACATCTATGCGTTATGCTTTCTATGACTTTGCCACAAAATAGCGTATTCCCTCTAATACCTCTGTTAATCTGGATTTTCTCAAATGGTGGCATTTCCCACTATGGAAGAAGGTCTTCTTTCCCTCTCTGCTGAGATAATTATTTATTTTCAACCCTAGACCCAAGTAGGTGTTCTTTAGAGCAAAGGGAAAATCATTAACAGAGCAGACATGGGTTAGGCTCCCAAATTACTAAAGGTTTTTAGAAAAACGTAGCCATCTCCCAGCCTCAAGAGTTTTCAGTCACTGGGATTACACTATGGGGCTGTGATTAACCTGTATGGGATGGCCTCTGTCATCATCAAAATTGGATGCAGATATCTGCCTGTGCCATGCTCAATGCAGAGTCCTAAATGTATGCAATTATGTAGATGAAAGCTCAGCTAAGAGGGTGAGAAGCAGTGAACAGCAGAATGGAGAATGGGGTTTATATACCCAGAAAAAGTGTCTAGTTCCTAACATGCCTTACTTAACAAGTCCCCTTACACATTAAAAAAGGCTAATGTGCTATTACGTTAGCTAGTTAAGGGAACTAATCTCTTACGCTGACACTTGAGGTGATGTAGTGATCCATCTTTAATTTAGTTTGCAGTACTAATGTGGCTGCTGACTTACGTGGGAGCCCTCTTCAATGGCCTGACTCTTCTGATAATGGGTAAAAATGAACATTTCTTTTAAAATCTATTTTTAACTTTATCTCCCTCATGATTTCTACTTAGACAAAATAGCCTACCCTCATGGTGCCTCCCCCACAGTTGAACCATTAACTTTTATTTCCCTTTCCAGTAAATAAATATTCATTATTCCTATTCTGTTGTACCTCCTGCTAGAATTAATTTGGTTTTTGATGTTTTTTTCAGCCAGTAGTCCCAGAGCAATGGGAAATTCCATATTTGGGAGGTTTGAGCAAAGTTAATTTTTAATACAAAGATCCCTGGTGGATCAGCTGACCAAGTGGCATGATACGTGTTTGTCGCTGTTTGAAGTAGGTCTCTTCTCTGGAGGAATGAGATTGGCAGGAATATAACAGTGTGCTCTTTTTCTCCTCAGCTGTGGTGTCTATGTTTACTCTCCCTGTTGTATATGACAAGTACCAGGTAAGTCTGTCTGCACAGCGTAGTCCATGTGTCTGGGTGCTTCTGCCTTGTTGATGCCTGATTGACTTGGTCTCCTTTTGCTCTTTGCAGGCGCAGATTGATCAATACTTGGGACTGGTGCGGACCCACATTAACACTGTTGTGGCAAAGTGAGTTCAGCTGCAGACTTGACCAGAAGTCTTTCTGTGCAGTTGTGGTGCACTTGGGGGTGGCTGAGAGCTGGGTGGTCCCATAAACAACATGCCCTGTGAATGATGTCCTTCCAAGCTCCTGACATGCAAGAGCCTGCGGGAGGACAGATCCCTGGAGGAAACAGTTCTGTTCATATAAGTGTAGACTGACGCAGAGCTGTGACTCTACATCCTTCTCTCCCCTATACTGCCCTTTGGGGGCGACGTGGACAGAGCAGTTCAGCCAGGGAGTGATGTCCATACTTCTACCTGGCCAAGACAAACCATAAGGAATGTTTATACTCCCTTCCCACTGACTGCCCCAGGAGTTCTTGCATTCAGGGACTCTGTTCTTTAAAGTTAGTGATACTATTAGTAAACAAAGTGCACAGCATCCTATTACAGAAAGCAAATGCTTAGAAGCACCATGGTCTCGAGTGTCTCAGACCACCATGGAATGGACAGAAGACCTGGATGAAATTTTTGATGCCATCTGCTCTAGTTCCTAATGTGTTGCCCGTATCAAAAGCTTTTGTGAGATCTACAAAGGCACAGTGAGGGTCTAAGCATAGTTCTCAACACTTGGGAATTACCGAAGCGAAACAGCTGCACAGGAAGGTAGATCCCTACACCTCAGCAGCTGGTATCCATGGCTTTTGAAAGGTTGACTGAACAACAGGTATCCAATGGAAGGTTACAAAATGGTGAGGAACAGAGAACAATTGACCCACGAGAAAATGCAGAGGAAAATGGGCTTGTTTAGCCTGGCAAGGAGGAAGCTAAGGATGATCTCATAGCAGCCTGCAAGTACTTGATGGGAAGTTGCAAGATGATGGAGCCGAACTCTCTTCAGTAGTGGTAGATGTTACAACAAGGAGCTACAACAGAAAACTTGCTTAGGATGTAGATGCTGAACATTAGGAGAAATTTTTTCATGAGGAGATTAGGACAGCACTAGAGCAGGGTACACAGGGAGGTGCCGTAACCTCCTCCCTTGGAGGTTTTCAAGATCCAGCGAGACAAAGTCCTGGCCAACCTGGTCTAGCATTGGCAATAGTCCTGCTAGGAGGTTGATTCAAAGATTTCCAGGAGTCCTTTCCATCCAGTAGTTCTGTGGTTCTGCAAAACCCTTAGCTTTGGGCAGGACTGAAACTCTGGATTGCAAATTCTTTGTTTAAATTTAATTCCTGGGTTCCAATAGACAATGGACCATGGTAGAATAATGAAGGGGAGAGTGTATCACTGAGCATATCCCATGGTTACGTGAACCACCCGAAACCGGGCCATTTACAACTAGAGGCCTGTAAGAACACATAGGGGGCATCACCTCTTTTTCTTATTAGATTCTAGTCCACCTGTTGTGACATCACAGTGAACGCAAGCTAAAGAGATTGCCCCTGGGTAAGACTCCAAGTGGGGATCCGCTGGAATGGAATAGCTGCCTGACCAGCCTTCTTTTTTCTTCTTCTTTATTTCTAGGATTCAAGCTAAAATCCCAGGTGCCAAGAGAAAGGCAGAGTAAAGCAGACACCAAGAATTCATCGACTACATAGTGAATAATGGGGGAATCTGGAGTGAAACAGCTCTGTTCTTACACTTTACTGCAAATTTATCATTCTTTTTTTTCTTAACACCATAATCTTAGAAATGTAAACTCAGAAGCAGCGCTTTTCCCCTGCTGCTTCTGCACTTAGAATATTTGCAATCACCTGTGTCAAGCACTAAAGTATAGTAAAGAGAAAAGTGTACTAGATGTGGTTTTTTGTGTTGCTTATAAAGTGCATGATGGTGAGAGTCTAAATAATATTGACCTTTTTATTTTATTTTTTTAGTGTTTTTCCTTCTTCTATTGGCATTGCTTCTATAACTTTTAATGTTACATGTGGCTAGGGGCTTTCCTGCTTAGCGCACTGATGCAATAGTTAAAATTGCTTCTACGTCACTGGGTTGCTGGTTGGATTCATCTTTATTAACTATATAGAATTGTAGACTGATGTTTTAGTGTTTTCCAGCACACATAAAATAAACAGTAATCAGTACTTATGGTAATCAGTTTTGTATAACTCAAAAAAAAAATGAAAACAAAACCCAGTACTTTTGTCGTAAGGGATTGACAGGCTGATTTACATGTATGGTAACTGGAAAGTTCCAGCATGTTAAATTTATTACAATTTGTATTACATTCTCTGTAGTTCCTAATGGACTTAATTATGGACTCTGAATATTTGCACTTATGTACTTGATACCGAATGCAGAAATAAATGTTACTAAATGTAAAAGTTCTTCTTGTTGCCACTGGGATTACCTTGACATCTGCAAACTGGACACACACTGTGCAAAAAAAAGCATTTTCTCTTTCTGTCTCACCTCTTGTGATCCACACACACTTTCCCCTTGCAAAATGGTGCAGTCCAACAAGTCCGTCTGTAGTACATAGCCATAGCTCATCTCTCAGTTTCATGGCTTGATGAATATGGAAATAAAACATAGATTGGTTTTTGGTTTTTTGATGAATATTTGTCTCTTCCTCCATGTGCATGTTGCACAAATCATAAGCAACACACTACGGGAGGGGTCAGCACAACACAGAGGACTTTGCAATTTCCTTATCGTCATGTTACTCTCTTATCCAAAGCTTTTCTTTGACATCTGCTTTAAACTTTTGGATCAATACTGAATCTGGAGGCTGGGAACTGGAATAAATATTTGCTCTTGTTCAAAGGTGAAGGTTTTTAAAAATTGGCATTTGATGTTTGAGAACTATCAGACAAGAGAAACAGCTGTTGAATGCTTTTTAACGTGCTTCAAAACAATTGGTTAAATGGAAAATATTTTTTTTTGTATAAAAATGTGAACATCAAAACACTTCAAATCAATTTTTCTACCACAAATGTTTTTATGCAGAACTGTTTGGCATTTTCATTTGTTTTACAAAGAACTAGATCCTTAAACACTTATCTAAATTTTTTTAATTGAATCTTTCCTTAGATTCATTAATTTACCTTCATCTCAGTTAGACATGGACATGGTGACATCTGTCCAAGGTCAGGCTGCAGCTCTGACTGTGTATAAATGTGCAACCCAAATGCACATGAGGAATTATTAGAAACGTTGGTACGGCTGTGGGCTAGTTAATTCCTGCGATGGGTCTCAAATACTCTTATTTAAGGTTTATATTTAAATAGTATTCTTTGCTCTTCTTTAAAAATACTAGAGCATCTTTTAAATGTCACGTGCAGCTGGATATGAACTTTTTTTTTCTCGATGAAAACCCGAATGCCTCATAGTGGCATATGTTGCTTTTGAGCAAATAGAATATGTTTGTCTTGGCATGTGTCGTTTGCAGCCAGGAGGTAAAATTCAGCACCTACCCCCAGCTTTATCTGTCTGTTCAACTTTCCTACCAGTGCATAGAAATGGCCAGTATATACCCCATATTGCCAAAGAAGACAGTACAGCCCGAGCACATGTCCTTGAGGATAAAGACTGACCGTCAGAACTCTCATTGCTTACAAGATTAGTAAGTGGGTCCAACATATTAATTTTGAAATTGAGCACACATAATGTTGCATCCCACTGATACTGTAACTGTGTTCTTCCCAAGCAGCACCAGTGCAGTTCTAGCCAAGACTGGCCTTTTGCAAGGACTAACCCTCAGCAAGATTTATAGGGTACGTCTCCTGTATACTTCAAAATCAAATGAAATGTAATCTTCTGGAAGTCCCAATATTCATGAGAGCCTAAATCAATAGAGACCAAGCCCCTCATTCTTGTCTCCTCCAGCATCATCCTTTCTCAAAACCCACAGCCTTCCACTCCAGGCTTCATTGGCCTAAGAGTGCCACTGCACACCCACCTCTCCAAACAATACCCTTTATTTCTGTCTTTTCTCACATCTCACCTTTCCAACCCAGCTCCCAGACTTCCTTGCAGCCACCCTGATTTTACAAATATTTGGCTGTTACAGCCTGCAAGTAGGCAAGTGCTGCTGAGCAGCTGGGGTGGGTTAATCTGGGGGTGGACATAATTTGGAAGATCATATTAGGAAGCACCAGAAGCACAGGACTTTAGCCAGGACTTGGGTTGCTTGTGCTGCCCGTGGCCACTATCACGTTCCTGAGATCGCAGCAGCACTTTCAACACCTTTGAACATGCAAGCTTGGAAAAAGTCATTGTGCCTGTAGCTCCTTATGGGAGTTTGCAAATCTCTATTAACTCCCAGTCCTGCAATATAACTTGCAATGACAGAGACCCTGCACATACAGGGAGTGAAAGTTTGTGACAACCTTAGTGTTCCCTGATAAGTCTCATTCATAGAGCAACACCATGGAGAGGGTTTATATCTGCATCGCCTTGTTTTTCAAACAAGTGAGGGAAAAAAACAACACTGAGGTCTATCTTTTTACAATATTTTAATGTGATTACAATAGATGGCTGAAGATACTTACCACAATGGCTCACATTCTTAGGCTGAGCTGTGCTCTGAGCTACACAGGCTGTGAAGCCCTTTTGTTTCTGATCTTAATTTGCATTTAAAGTGAAGAGAAGATGTAGACAATCTTGACAGGTAAAAGCTGTAAATTTGTGAGGTTTTCTGGACAGGTGAAACCTGGGAAGCAGTTCACACTACCTGGGTAAAGTGGCAGAGGACGGGAGGACATTATATCATTCTTTTGTCTTCAAAACATTTCTTGCCAGAGGAACCTGGACGTGACATCGTATCACTAGTGCTTTAGGAGTCAGATTGTCCTCCTAGTTTAAAGGCTGCTTTAACAAGATATGCAAGTGTGTGGATATTTTGAAGACCCATCTAACCAAGTGGGGCTGTTCAGGGGGTTGGAGTTAGGTACTGTGCTGAATACCTTGCCTCTCATCCTCTTGGTAGCTTGAGATGCCCTTTCTGGAGAGGAAGCTGAGGTTTCTAAGCTGGATGTCTCACCTGAGGGGCTTCTCCAGACGTATGGACAGGTCTGGACCAGGCCTTTCCATAGCTGGGAACTGGATAGCTGACGTAAGGAAGACAGCTGTGTTTTCATCTGCTCAACATGGTGCCGCATTTCAAGGAAGAAAACAGGTCTACCTGCTGAGCTTTGAAAGCCAGCCTAAATGACTGTGCTAATTTGAACTGAAACCAGTTTAACTCCAGTTTGGGAATATGAAATCAAAGTGGCATGCTGGTGGGAGAAAAAAATATTGTTAGAACATCTACATCTACCAAGGTGTCTTTTTTAGGCTCTATGACTTTAAAATATCTTCTCCAGGGTTTCACTTGTACCTTCCAGAAACTTTATAAGCCTGCCTCTAAACTGCTGCCTGTTAAGGAGCAGTTCAGTAGTTCCTGAAAAGTTCTGTCTGTGCTTTGTGTCACTTGAATGTCTGTGTACCTTGAAATGAATACTCCATTGGTAGTTTGATGTGAAATGTGAATGCTCTCTAACATCATTTGGTTAGATTCCCTGCTTTTCAGTGCCTCAGCAATATTCCACTCTTCTAGCCTATCTATTTGCCTCTGAGCTGTTACAGATCTTTTTTATGCTGCCTGTGCTCTTTAATATTAATTTAATAAGAGTAGGATCAGAAAAAACATCAGTGTCAGGAAAGACTTGGAATTGCGAGGAGATAAGAATGATATTCTGTGAGCAGCTAATCCAGTTAAATAGAGTCTGTCTTCTTCCCCACAGCTTTTGCTGTTCCCTGCACGCTTTCAGATGGCAGCTGGCTCCCATCCCTGTCCTGGTGGGTTACAAGTCAGTCAACTGTAAGCTTATCAGCCTTTCCTTCTCCATCTGGGCCCAGGGAAATATGTGGCAAGTCCTTGTGTTTGCCCAGTCCAGCTTTGCAAACACCAAGCAGGATGTATTCCTTCCTGGCTCTTCTTAATATATTCTTTTCTCAGGCATAGAATTAAAAGATGTTCTGTCAGTGAACCTGCATGCGAGCTTCCTGGGATGCCAGGGATCAGTGGTGTGAGGCTGCTGGCATGAAGGAGCCTGGTAAGACCTGCTGGCACGTGCAGTCACTGCGGGATGTATGGCATTTGGATATGGGTGAGACGTCCACAGATAAAAGAATCAATAGCTGCAGTGCCTGAAAATGGAAGGAGGAATGGTGTCTATTTCTGCCAGGCTTTCTTGATGCTCAGCACCTTTACAGGAGAGAGCAGCAAAACCTTGCCCTCTGCCGTGGAAGGGGAAAGACACTGAGAATGGATGCTTCTTCTCCACGGGCATGCGTGGAAATGGGAGTTGACTGTTAGTAGGTACATGGACTTGATCTGCTTCTCTTTCTTACCTGACCTGTAAATTTACTTGTCTTTGGTCTTTGCTCATAGGTAAATAGTCAGCTCACCGTCTGTTGGTGCTCTCCTCAGGTCAGCATCGAATCCAAGTAGCTGCAGGCAAGCAAGTCAGATGTCTGTGACTTGCCAATTCTACGAATCTTTCTTCTTTGTATGGGTAACTGTTATTGGGATAGGATGAACTCTGTAGAGCCGGAAAGGGCACCTGACCCCCTGAAACTGTTGCAAGCCCAGCTATCTTCACCACCTCTGCTGGTCCCCTAGAGAGAGTGCTAAATCTACAACTATGCTACATTCATAACCTGGGGGACATCACTGTGTGTGTGCAAGGCAAGGTAAAGTTACAAGGGCAGTCGGGTGTGTGGGCAGACTTCTGTCCAACACTCTGGCAAGCCCTCATCGACTGGGATGTGCCCATCTCTGTGTTGTCCATGTTCTCGTCTTCCCCTTCACTCCTGCTCTGCCTCAGCCAAAATGCTGGGAGATGCTGAAGGGAGCAGCATCAAAATAAGAGGATGGGTGAGAGCTGCAGGAGGAACCTAGCTAAGCAAACCAAAAGAGAAAGTAGCCCTGTGCTGACATGCCTTTAGTGCTTTTCCCTCCTGTCTGCCCCTTAACTAGCATGTCAGACTCATTTCTTATAGTCACTGAATATCAAAACAATTCAGCCTCAAGGCTGCAATTTATTCCTCCTCATGGCTTTTTTTTGTTTAAGTTGAAAAAATAATTCAGTCCAGTGACGCTCATTGTCATACACAGTAAGGCCCCTCTGCATATATACCTGTAAAGATGATATTCAGCTACATTTTTACCTCTTCTGTACAGCCCTCTAATCTAGCTTAAGTGATGTAAAGTAGCTAGGACCAGTCCAAAAATGTCTATAATTGTTTATAGATGTGACTTTGAAAAAAAAAAGAGGATATGTAACATCGAGGCAGTGGAGTGACTTGAATAACAGATGTCTTTACACAAAATATTCTTCATTGGCCAAGTTAGACATGAGGCCTAATTTCATTTCTCCTAATTCCACAGATGCTTGCTCGGAGAAACCACCATCCATGCAATTATTATTAGCCTGTTACACTGAGTGAAAAAGTGTCACCTTTGTCACAGGCTAAACATGATCACTGAACAGTTACCAGCAGATAGCTTGTCCATTAACAGCAAGTTTGCAGCACTTTTAATTAGGAAGTGGCGGGGCTTTAACCTTCTCAGAAGAACTCATCTGAGGAAGCAACTCTTGTATTCCTTCTAGTCAGAAATTTTGAAGTCCTGGAAACCTTCCTCACCTCTCTCCCCGCCTCAAAAACTAGACAACTTTTTTTCAGCTGAAGTATAGAGATGTAATGAACTATGGAGAGCAAAACTATCAGAAAGCATACTCCAAGTTTTAACGTCAGCTTAAACAAACCTTAAGGAGTATAAAATTCTGATACTACTAGTGTCACTTTTGAACACCACATTTTCAGAAATAAGCTTAAATTTCAATTCTGATATCAGGATATAACAAAGAATCTCTCCTCGTTTCAAGTGTTTTAGCTCGCCCACTTGCCCAACAGCAATCACAAGTTTATGACTCACATACTATACCAATAGTGAAAATGAAAAGAAAATGTTGTTCCTACTACCATTTAGCCAAAGGTACTCCTACAGCTCTACAGTCACAAGAGACTTGAGTAAGTCTGCTTTCTAGAGTAAAATGCTGTGACCCCTGTTATGCAGGATGAACTACAACATCATAACTTAAGTTTTGCAAAAGAAATCAGGTAAAAGAAGCTCCTATAGAGTCATGTACCTGGAGTCTCTGATATGGTGCCATGAGAGAAACTGTAAGTGAAGCGGAGAAAACTTCGATTAATAGAAGATTTTAAGGAGATCTTCAGGAGCAGATGGTAATTGGTAGCATAAAAAGGAGAGTACTGAAGTTTTCCAAATATCAGCCATATTTAAAATTTTCATGCATAAAGTGAAATACAGAAGATGCTAATGAGCTTTGCTAAAGATATGAAGTGATCAAGTATTGGAAGATACCATTGGGATGCCATATGGAAGGAACTGGATAATCTTGAGGCCCACGAGCAACAAAAACTGGATGATATTTTGCATCACAAATGCAAAGTTATGGATTGATAGTAGAAAATTCTCTTGTTGCCTAGAAAGAAGGTTGCTGGCTAGAAAGAAATACAGATGAGAAAAGCCTGGTTGAACATAGTATGGAAGTGCTCAGTGAGGCACAGAAGTGCTATGAGGAGGATCCAGGGGAATCCAGGGGTCATTACAGGAATGGAGTCCAGGAGAGTTTGATTTCATTACACTAGCAAAATGAAGGCTGGGAAGGAGGGATATAGTTGCTCTTTACATGTACACTGGGGGTAAACACCAGGAAGGGGGAAAGCTGTTTAAGCTGCTGCTTAATTAGGCTGCTTAATGATGACAGAGGAAAAAAATTGCATTCCATAGTTTTGGTTTGGAAATTAAAATATATTGTTGGTCAGGGAAATTAACACTAGCTCCCTAACAGGAGCTAGAAACAAGCACTGTGAATCTAAGAGTCATTCAAGGTAGGAAATAGATTACATGCAATGCTGATTGCCTTGTTGATAAAATAAGCAGATGGCAAATCCCCATGTGGCTCTTTTTGTGCTGAAAGTGAGTTTACAAGAGTGGATTGCACGCATTTTTTTCCCTCACTTATTGCACTAGTGTATTAACTCTTAGAGAGTATCTGTGTTTATTTAGCAGGAAGAGAATATTACAGATGCTCATCTGATATGGGCAAGTAGATCTACTGAAGTCAGAGTAGCTCTCTGCAGGTCATATGAACTCAAAATTTGGCTCATTCTCTTTGGGAAGAAAATATTGCCCTTGTAATTAATTAGTAACTTGCAATCTTTGTGATTAACTAACTACTAACCTTTGTGAAAGGTATTCCAGGCTCAGCTGAGACAAGCAGGCACCAGTGAGGCCATCGTGGCAATATTTTAAAGGCTCCTCAACTCCTGCAAATGCAGACAGAATTTCCTGCCTCCTCTTGTTTCCCAGCAGTTAGGAAGATGCTATCAAAACAAACAAGTCCATGTCTCCCTCTATGAATCCTGTTTGCTGTGACATAATTTTGTATGCAGGAAAAAAGGTAACAAGATTACAGTAGATTCAGGTTGTGAAGGATAGGCTAATAGAAATGAGTGTAAAAAAAAATCAGAAGCATAAGTAAATAGAGGGGGAAAAATACTCTCCTTAGTTTTCATTCTAATAAATTTGTCAGGAAGCAGGTTATTTATGAGAGATGTAAATTTTCATTCACACTGAACATGTATTTGCTTTATCCATGTTCAGACTGTGAGTTGTAGTAAAAGAAAGGAGGGAGCAGATCCTCATAGAGAAAATGACCCCTGCTTCCTCAGATCGAATATCCTGGTAGCTCTTGTAAACTGATGCCGTGCTGCCCAGCTACTCTCACCATGAGGCTGGGCAGGGATTTGACTTCTCCCTTTTGGTGAGTAGCTAAATTTAGTTCTGATACAGGGCAGCAATAAATTCCTAGAAGTCTGGAGCTAGAAATCAAAGTATTTCTTAGCTTAAATGCCCTGCTGCAGTTGTAAATCCATCCCATTTTATGACCTACCCTTTGCTCAGGTGTGCGCTTATATATCTGTAGCATATTGTCCACTGTCATTTCTGACAGGAGTTTGAAAGCAACATCTGCACACAAGGTCTTGTTGGACTTGCACAGGCAGCATGATGGCAATTGAAAAGGCATGTCTCTAGGACAGGAGATTCAGCCTTGCCGAGGACCTTTTGTGCAAAAGCCACTAGAAATTTTTTGTTGAGTGTTAAAAAGCTTGAAGTCCTTCACAACTGCTTTATCTTGTAGCTACCAAGCTGGCTGTCATGCAATGAACAGATGACTTTTTTTTTCAAGACAGATAGGATAAGTCTTCTACTAGTCCAGGGATTACTATGTTCACCTAGACAATGGTATTCTGTCTGCAGTGACATGAAGACATGGATCCATCTATTTTGGAGGTAAACAAGAGATAATTTTCATATTTGAACTGCAAAAGAGCATTACCACAGTCTACAAGGCAGTGGACACTGCCCCCATCTCCTGCGAACATCAGAAGGAGACAAGGATGCTCATCTCACTTGGGATCAGGTCCTGTGCATGTAGCCAACATGCAGGACTAACAGCAGATCATTTAACACGTCTGTTCTTGGCACAGTTCAATTTCCAAGGTAATTTCTCAGAGCGCTGGGGGTGAAGGACAGCACCACCTTTGCTGATTGTCCCTTGCTGTGTCATAAATCGATACCAAGTGTGAAGGAAGAAGGTCTCCAGTAACGGTATGGCAAGTGGCAGCAGCCATAAATATGTAGGACAGAAATGGGCCATCTCCTAACAAGTTGATTATCTCCAGAGGAAATTTGCAGCACTTTCTATTAGACTTTTCTAGATAATTAAAAAGAGGTGTTATCCTGCTGATTAGTTGTCTCTATGAGTGTAGTTCACATGGAAATAACTGGCAATGTTACCTGATATTCCCTCATACAGTCACTATTTTATCTTCAACTTTGAATTGAGGACATGTATTCTTTGTAAAACACAGATGACTGCATTTAAAAAGGTCCATGGGAAAGCCTCGAAATGCAACTCAACTGCAGCTTGCAGGCTTAGGAAAACGAATAAAGAATCTAAGCTTTACTATTAATATTTTAAAATCTTGCCTATTTTGAAAGGTTGGGATGCCAGCATAGTCTCCAAGGCCAGAAATTACCAAGTTTAACTGCTAGGATCCAAAAGTACTGTATGCATCGTATTTTGTGAGATTTAGTAAGTGGGCCAAGACTCTTCTAGGCTTATTGTAATATTTTGATCTAATCTTGATATGATTCATGTTCACGACAGAGGAAGGCCTTGAACCAGCAGCGCAGAGGTTGGAACAATGAAGAAAATTTCCAACCAATCATCTGCTCTCCAAAAATTACTTCCCCAAGGAACAACAGCCTAGCTGTTGTGCCCATGGATGTGATGTGGGGAAGGCAGTGAGGTCTTCTTCTGCCCAAAGCCGTCCTTGGACGCCTGTGGAGGTCATGACCCTCCTGCTGGCATGGAGTCGGGGCTATACCATCCTGCAACCCTGGGAGGTCTGTTGCAGGGACAGACCCAGCCTGACCCTTCAGGAGGCCTGTTCCTCTGCCCCAGAGGCAGGTGGTGGAGCATGGCCCTGGGGCCTCCGAGCCTGGTTGCCTGGCAACAGCGAGACCTGGCATGGACACCACGCTGAGGTCTGGCCCAGCCGCCATGTTGAGGCCCGTTCTGTCCACCACAGCGCTCTCGTCCTCTGCTGTGGCGCCAGCCACCCTCAGCCACCTGCAGAGCCTGGGTGGGTGTGCGCAGGGCCGGGGGGGCTGCTGAGGTGCCTCCTGCCCCAGCACTGGGAGGGAGGACTGGTCTCCTTATGGACAGTGTCCCCCCAATCCTGGGCGGACAAGAGCAGGGAAAGACCCAAACTTTATATTGTGCGTATGTTTTCTACTATGGTGATGTGTGGAGTCAGAGCTTAACAAGGATAATGGATATTATTTTGCCTTAGCGTTGTTTGCCAATTTTAACTACCTGCCTAAAAAAAACCAAACAGGCTAACGTTATCCCCATGGCTTCAGTGGCCAGGGACTCTCTTTTCCTGTTTACCCACTCTGGTTTACTGAGGTTAATGTAGAAGACATAAAATCCAAAGGTAAGAGTTGCTACAAGAGTTTGGTGGGGAAGGGCTATGGGTAGGTCATGTGTTTCTTAATGGGATGGCTGCCATGGTTATTAATGCATTTCCTCCTTGTCTTTTTGGCTTTATTATCACATATGGGGCCATCTGGTTCCTCTGTGGGATTCCCAAGACTTTTTGGCAAGTACATATGTGACCATGTCTAGGGTTTTTCCTCTTCAAGCCTTTCTACTATATCTTATTTCTGGAAACCTTGCTTAAAAAAGCATTTTCATGGACAGCTGCAGTCTACCTGTAACACAAACCTCCTCACTATTGACAGTGCTGACATTGTAGGGCAGCATTGAGAAAAATCCTCCTTCCAGCACAAGGCTGGTGGCATATTAAGAAAGCCAATGCACTTTGCAAGGTGGTTCAGGCTCTGTGGCAGGTGGTGTGAGCCAGATGCTTGTGGTCCCCTTTCCCTCTGAAGTGAGCATGTGGCATGGTATCTGAAGGAAGAAGGAAATTTTAAATATGCTCAAAGCACAAATTCATTCCTTTCAAGTCTTGACAGGTTAGAAGCCCTTGAATTGTCTTGAATGTCAATTTTTCTCTTGGGCCATATGAAACAAGAATGTGCTTACGGAGCTGTTGGGTCTTCTTGAAAGATTAATGTGACCTATAGAGTCACATTTATCACGGTGTCTCCTGTAAGAAATACAGCCTGCCTTCAGGGTAGCTGGATGGATTACAGAGATGCGAAACGGCAACAATTCAGCAATTAGCAACTTGGTGCGAAGGCCTTCATGAAGATGAAGCAATGACTACAAATAGAAGAAATTTGCTTTAGAAGGAAAGATTAATCATGATGTGAGAGAAGGGTTGCTTCAAGTGTAAGCAAGAAAATTGTGCTGTGAGTAATAAAGTTGGATAGAGAAAAACACCAAATAAACTAAGTACCAGGAGATACATTTCAAACAAGTTTTTTCTGCGTCTAAATGCTCCCCTTTGAGAGGTAGGAGCATATGTGTATTAAGGTTGAGCAGACTCAAGGAATGGATTCCATGCTGGAGGACACTGCCTCTGGTTGTCATTTCAAATTTTCCAATTTCAGAACATTCAAAACTTGCTGTCAAATCTGTTTAACTGTAATGGAAAGCTATTCCTGTCTAAAAAAGCTGGTTTCTTATAAATAGGCAGGATTGGGCACAGCTTGTGCTTATAGATGTATATTACAACATATTAGCTTCTGGAGGCCTCAGTTGTCAGACTAAGGACTGTATGGAACTAGGGGCTGAACTTCCCTGTTGACCTGGAGATTGGTTGCAGGGCGTTATCTCAACAGCTTGGTTTCCAAGGCTGCACAATTGTAATGTCCCTCAAAGAGCTTATAACCTAAAGGCTGGAAAGAAAGCATACGCAGATGAGACAAGTGGCTTGGGGTGACATAAGCTGTAGTATGAGATCTAAGATGATGTGAAAACACTTCACTAGTAAATGTTTGTGGTCTCAGTGCTGTGCCCTCCCTGCCACTCTCAGGCTGCAGTTCACCCTATGCCCAAAGGAGCCAGGGGGGTTAAGGAGGGATTTCAGGTGGGACATAGCAGTGACTTTATAGTTTTTGAGAATGCGGTGTTCAAGGCTCTGCTGTGCAGGGAGGATGAACTGATGCTGTTCTGGAGCCAGAAGTTTGTGCCTGTGGCACTGAATGAGAGAAGCCGGGAGGGATGGAAAATGAATAGCTGACATTTGTCACGTAAGGCACTTTGATTTTTATGCCACTTTTAAAAGATTTAAAGGTTTTATTAGGAGAAGAGTTTTGGCAGTAAAGAGGGTGGCATAAAAGGCTGTGTTTTGGAGCAGTATGCAGGGAAAAAAAGAGGCAAGACTTTTCAAAGGGATTTTTTTTTATATAAAAAACTATATTTGGGAAACCTATACTTCACCAATGGCATTTAGTAGCATTTAGTTTTGGTTTAATAACAAGCATAGGATGAAATTGAATATATCCAAAAACTTTATTGCAGCTTTTTTCTGAAGGAGATGTTTCATCTAGGAAGTATAGATTTTGAGAAAGCAAGTGTGAGCACAAAACAGGAGAGAAAATCAAATAGATAAAAAGAAATCAATAGGGGGTCTGGAAGAGGGAAATCCTAAAGAACTAGAAAAAATGCCTTCACAGGAGGAACTTAAATTTGGTTTTAACATGAATTTTCTTTTATGCACAATATACCTTAAATTTTGTTACGTTTCTGAGGAAAATAGCTCATAGTTCTGTTGGCAGAAGGACAATGAAGGTGGTGAAGGGTCTAGAGCACAAGTCTTATGAGGAGTGGCTGAAGGAACTGGGGTTGTTCAGTCTGGCGAAAAGGAGGCTGAGGGGAGACCTCATCGTTCGCTACAACTCCCTGAAAGGAGGGTGTAGAGAGGTGAGAGTTGGTCCCTTTTCCCAAGTAACAAGTGATCGGACGAGACAAAACAGCCTCAAGTTGTGCCAGAGGAGGTTTAGATTGGATATTAGGAAAAATTTCTTCACCAAAAGGGTTATCAAGCATTGGAAGAGGCTGTCCAGGGAACTAGTTGAGACACTGTGCCTGAAGGTATTTAAAAGACATGTAGATGTGGCACATGGTTTAGTGGTGGAGTTGGCAGTGTTAGGTTAACGATTGGACTTGATGATCCTAAAGGTCTTTTCCAACCTAAAGGATTTTATGGTTCTGTGATTCTGTTCTATGATTTTAAGGTAGTAAAAAGACTGTGATTCCAGACTGCTGTCATCAGAAATAATTGTCTGGAATCACTACTGATTGCTGAAGCTGGGGCAAATTCTGCTTTTATGCCACCCACTCTGCTGTTTGCTGCATATATGGGTTTGTTTTCTGACATCTTTCATGCTGATAGATCACAAAATGCCGTACTGGTAGGTGGTCATCATCAGGCCTGAAAGTGGATTCGTATGGCAGATCTAGCAGCTGCTCCAGTCCTTTGTTCCCACCAACTCTGGATAAAGATTTGAGTGAAATGGGACAGTTGCTAGCTTTCAAACAAGTTAGTAGGTCAAATTAAAAACAGAGCTCTCATCTCAGCTGGCTGAGTGCCTTGTCTTCACTACAAATTCACTTATGCTTGGATTATGAATTTTCTTTTTCCACCTCCTGTGAGGATTTAGTTTCTGTTACGAAACCAGGGTATAAAAAATTTTCATGCCACTGTAACAGGTACAATAATCTTTTGGATCAATTCAAATCCTTGCAATTATTATTCCATCTCAAGCTAAATTAAATTTAACAATACTTAGAGTAGCTTCTGGAGTAATGTAAATCTCACTTTAGGCTTTGATGAATCCGGATTAGTTTTTTTGGTTGTAAAGAGGCATAATGAAGCCATGACTACTTGGAAAAACTCTAAAGATTAGCTACACCCTGCTTAAAAGGAAATTATTTTGATCCACAGCTTTTACTTCAGTTTAATAACCTACGTAAACTTCTCTGAATGACTCTTAAAAGATTAATTCTGCAGAATTTAAGTTGGAAGCATTTTGTGACTGATAATTTTACCATGTCCTGGGACTTCATATGCCACTTGGGTATCTGTCTTTTCTGTGCACCAGGAGGAGGAGTGTGAAAGATGCTGACCTACTTTAGAGCAAGGGAAAACAGATTTAGCAAATAATTAAAAAATAAATCCTCTCTTTCAGAATAATTTTTGCAGAACAATGGAGCAATATTTGAAGCTTTAAAACTATACATTTTAATTTCACTGTATTTTCATTTAGAAAAATACTTGAAAAATGAAGACTCTGCGTTCAGTGGGGAAATTGTGCAGTGTCTTGAAGGTACTATTGCTGCTATTAAGAAATTGGTAAGAAAAATCTAATATTTAGTTTCAAATATATGCAGAAGAGTTTGTTGGTAACCATGAAATTAATCTTTTACGGTTGTACTATAAGAAGTGTTCTCACGTGTAAATTATATTCTACCTTAAGAGAGAGAGGTAGGTGGTTTGGAGTGAAGCTGGTGGGTGCTTGCATGCACTTTGCTACCTGCAGAACCAACCTGACTAGTATAGGTCACCCAGCTGATCCAAGCTCACCTGCTGATGTTTTAATGTGGGAACGCTTGATGCCATTATACTAGGGGCTAGTGAAATTTGAGGAATTCCCAGATTTCTGTCAAAGTAAAAGGAAGGGTCTTATACTCAGCACTTAATTGGGACACAGGGTTGAAGTTCTGTTCCCAACCCTATTGCATTTTCATAGTCTGCTTTTGTGCAAGAGATGTAAGCTCTGAACCTACAGTGACTTAGTAGGAGCATCACAAAAATCACTCGAAGGCAGAGGTCTGCTTGTGTAGAGCTTTTTACATCGTAAGGGCCTTAATGCTGTCAGTGCAAGGGAGAAAAATAATGCTTCCCTCTCAGGGCTGCTGTGAGGAAACACCTACTAATGTTAGTGCATTCAGCAGATGGTACGGAGTTCAGCAGGTAGGTGGTTTGCCCTATGATTAGGTGCAAAAGGATTTTTTTTGAACATTTTGTGTTTCCTTGAAACAGCTGCATTGTGTGTGATAATAAGAGACCTTACAGCAATTATGAGCCGAGGACAGCTGTTCATAGGTAGCTAACTTTTGCTGTAAGACCTCTGAAGCCTTTAAAGCCAGAATGGCTTCAAACAGAAGGTATTTTAGAAGTATCTCCCTGAAGCATTTGTCTAGGTAGGTGTAAATCGTACAAACTTTCCTTTCTTCTTCAGTATGCCTCTAAATCATCTATTTCGGTCCAATTCTGCATTAGTCCATCAGATGAGTGTTTTATATAACATGCTGAAATCATGAAGCTGTTTTCTTTTTCAATGCTTCAGCTAATTGAGGATGTAACTCATATGAAATTAAAACCTTTTACGCCTTTATTTTACACCTCTAAATATTTCATCTTCCAAAGGAAATTAGAGTAATTTATATGCATGCATATAGAATTTGCTCTGTAGACAGTAAAATTCAACAGTATCTTTTCTTCCAGAGTGTCTCAGCTAGTGATTGTAACTGCTAGCAAGACTGAAGGAGAAAGACAGGATTGGTTTTATGTATTAGTTGTGATGCCAAAGTCAACATCCATTTAAGAACTGATTTCTTTTCCCAGACATTCAGGGCTTCATCAACCCACCTACAATTCTCAGTCATACAGATTGGAGGAGTCAGTTGTTTGAGGGCTCCTCCCACATCCAGTTCAGTTTGTTTTCTCTTGCTCCACCATCACTCTTAAAGTGACCCTTCCCATACCATTACCCATGAATCAGATGATGCCTTTCTAGCGTGTCTCAAGGTCAGCTAAAGTTCCCCTTCAGTGTAGTTTCAGGCCACAGGTAAACCAGGCTCTTCTGTTGCTAGAATAGCACACTTCATACGCAATGGCAGATGCTGGCAGCTGAGAGCTTCCCTGCCGGCACAGCTTTTGTAGCAGAGATTTGGGTGACAGTTTCCTGAAGACTGTTTAAAGTCACAAGCCAACGGTTTCTGGAGCTCCATAGGTTTGTCAGCTACCTGTAAAACAAGTTACTTGCTATTTTGAAGAGTGAAAGAAAGGACAAACGAGAGCAAGTATGAGCAAGGGGAATGATATGTCTAGGCATGGTCAATATCCAGTATCAACTAACTAAAAAACCATGAAATAATGGCTTTGTAAGGAAGAAGTGCTTTTTCATCTGTTGTTGTATTGCTTGGTTCTCACCTGCGGATTTTTCAATTGTCAGGAAGAAATTCGAAGGCATACTCTTGAATGCCTAGAAGAGGAGACTATAAAAAACAGCAACCTTCGCTTCAGAATGCAAAAATTTCCAGGAGAGATTATTGCAGAGATGACAGGTAGTGCTGACTTCACCAGCTCTGAAAAAAACCAAAAGAACTGAGTTATCTATGC
The DNA here is from genome assembly GCA_003697955.1 of Calidris pygmaea. NCBI lineage: Eukaryota > Metazoa > Chordata > Aves > Charadriiformes > Scolopacidae > Calidris > Calidris pygmaea. Next base: position 474,331 of record QJSC01008266.1, read on the forward strand.
ATTTAAACAATTTGAAGTATTCTATAAAATCAATCTTACTGCTAAAGGTAAATCACTTTCAATAAGACCTTATTAATGAAAGAAGATAGGTGTTCTCTGCCATATGATGCTGTGAGGGATTTTTTTCTCACATAAGAGTGTACATAAGAGATTTCTTCACTGAAGACCATGCACAAGCACAAGGGGAATGAGTAAAGAATTGCAGCATTCAGTTCTGATCCCAGCCGTGCCACAGCCTTTCTCTGACACTTGAGATGGAGCACTTGAGTTCTCTGTGCTACAAGTTCTCTCTTTGTGAAGTAGGGGTAATAATGCTTATCTGACGTGACATTACTTTTGGGTGGGGTTCATCTGACCAGATACTTATCAAATGCCCCTTTTAGACAGTAAAGAGGAAAAGGCACTTCTAGGCATGATTCATCTCACCCTGGAATAGGTGTTTAAAGTCAGAAGAATAATGAACTTGAAGAGCCTCTTTCTCTCCACTGGCTATGAAGGGAGGCTAAAGCATTAGCTCAAAGGTAAGTATCTAGATAAAAATAAGTATGGCTTCAGGTATGGCTTCACTTTTAAGATGACCAACCCATATTCTGCTGCTACCCTTCTATTTGCACTGTAGTCACAAAGTAAAGTGGTCAGGCAGCTGATCTAAATGAATGCTAGGATTTCTTCCTTTTGGGAGAAGCAAGGGAGTATGGAGTTCTTTACCTGGCTAACCATGAGGCTGCGTGACTGTTAGTGGCGGCACAGGGGGAAGGATGGCAACGTGGTAGGGTGGCCAAGGAGAGCAGGACTACTTTTGGTGTAATATGGGGTTAGATTAGCTTCAGGTTCATCACGAAACAGCAGCCAGAGCTTTTCTTTTTTTTTTTTCTTTTTTCTTCTGTTTTTGTGGGGTTTTTTTTGTTTTGTTTTGTTTTGTTTTTTTTTTTTCCCTAGCTACATTCTGTGTTTGTTGATTACTTTCTTACAGAAAATTTCCTCCCTCACCTTCTCTCTGCCTATAGCACGTGGTTGCTATGCAGTTAGTCTATTGTTGATACTAGCTGCTCCATTCTGCACTGCCTGTGTTTTTGCGTGGGTAGATGTACGCTAATGTGACTGTTATCTCAGAAGCTGAAAAGATGCTGGAGTACAATGCCCCTGCACAGAGGAGCTTTAACCACAGTGCCTCTTCATGCAGGCTCTTCACTTCCACACAGCAATGGCTTTTCTGGGAGAAATGCTATTGAGTTTCAAGCAAGGTGATCCTGCTCCTTTTCCATGGCTGCTAGAGCTGGTTGTGCAGAAGATTTTTCTGGGGGGAAAGGAATAATTTTAATCAGTTTATGTCTAGGGAGTATGTCTAGGGAATTTCTTAGACATGAGAAAGAGCAATTGTTCTGTGAGAACACAAACAAATGCAGGGAAAATGGGATAAGACTGAAATGATGAAAATGGGATAAACAGCTGAAATAACATATGTGATTTCAAGGATGTTAGTGTCTTAGAATCACAGCTATCCCTTACGAGGTGACAGTACCAATAGCAGTGAATTAAAAATTATGGATCAATCCCTTAATCCATTATCTCATGTACCTTTTTATAGCTAAGAGACTTCCACACATTTTGTACTTATTTTTTAGCTCTTGTTACTGCCGCGCGTGAATCTTGTGCTGCTAAGATAAATCAGCTGCAGTCTGCATTGAAAAGCACTGCTGATGAAATTGAATTACTGGATGAGAAGCAAATCCTTTGTGAAAGACAGAATGCTGCACTGTGGTATGTATTCAATTGAAAAAGGAAAACCATACTGTTGTGATAATTAAGGAGAACTGAAACGCTATCAAAACAAGGTGAGCAGTGCTTGGCCCTCGCCCCTGCAGCTAGCTGTAAATGTTCCTAGGCAACTCTTCGCTACAGCAGCAAGCCTGATTTTTAAGATCTTGTCTCTTGAACAGCAGAGCCTGCTTGCTGCTGCCTGCCCTTTGTACCCCTGATAAACTCGCTTAGAGAAAACTGCATCTTTGCTTCTTACACTGGCAGAAAGGGTTTTCTCTTTCAACAATTAATGTTAAGGAACTACAGGTGAAAATCATAGCTTTCAGTTAAAAAGAAGTGGAAGGAATTCTGAATCAGTAACTGTGCCAGCGATCGATCTTCCTCTTCCAGAGTTATCCAAAGAGGATACAGAGATTTGGGAGATATTTGTTTCCTCCCTGCCAGATTTCATGTTACTGTCACCTTCTGCCATGCTGCTAGAGCTGTTTAAAAATAAATCACAGTGCATTTTCTTAGAGGAAGCTTGATTGCTTTGTTCTTTCAGTGCTTGCAAGCAGCACTTATATTTTTTAATGAAACTTGTGGAAAATTATCACATCAGTAAAACTTTGAAAAAGTTGTAATACAAATAACTGAAAGCCATTTCATTGGAATGCAAGGTCTTCTATGGTCTTCATCACAGGTACTGGTGCATGTCATGCACACTGCCACAGTAGACTGAGCTGCTAATATATGAATAAGCAAGTAATCATTTCAATGAATATCTGAACCAAGTCTGTGATGTGAATGAATGGTAGGAAATAGAATTTTCATCTTTTTTTTTTTTTCAGTGAAGAACAAGAATACTTGCGGATACAGTATAAAGAACGAGTAGACTTGCTGGATGAAAAGATGGCAATGAAAGCTAACACAAATGTTCTCTTAATTGAGGCCTGTGATAAAACAAGAGATACAGAAAGAGAAATAATCAGGACAAAGGCAGCAGTAGAAGAATTGAAAGAAAAAATAGCTCAAAAAATGAGTAAGCTTGAGAAAGAGAAAGAAGAATTGGATAAAAAGGTAAAGGTTTTGAAATGTACTTCACACTTTTACAGATAGTTTTATAGTGCCAAAAATGAAATGACCTTAGAAATCATTCCAGATGTTCTATTTTGCTTTCGCATATGGAGCTAACATCTGTCTCCGCAGCAGGCAAACAGAAAAATTACTCTCTTGCCATTGGCTGCACACTGGTTTGACTTCTGTATACATGTGCTTCTGTGTGGGGGGTGCATATATACACACGCACACTCACACATGAATATCCACACATCAAAATTGCATGGTGTATGAAATCTGTTTTCTAGCAACACATCTCAGAATATCATGTCTGTATTGGTACTCCTTACTGACTGTGGGATAAATAATCATATACTGGGATTTCAACCCCTCCAGGCAAACTGCTTAAAATAGACGTACCTTTATTTTCCAGCAAGCTTTGTGTGTTTTTGTGTGTATTTGTTGTGTGTATTTGGTATCGTTTCTGAACGATAACATAAAAAAAACGATTATCAGATTAAAAGAAAACTTTCTACTAGAAAATATAGTATGATCAGGTGCCTACACTGGAATAAAATAAAATAAAATTTTGACAGGTCCTCATTTGCATGGTATATTAATTAATTATAGTTTATTTTTCTTATAGAATTTGGTCATTTGGTCATTATTCCAGTGTAAATCTTGTGCTCAGATAATTTTGGAAGGTTTCAGATGTTTCAATATAAATTTTTAAACAATGCACAATATGTTGCTCAATTAATTGTATTATTTTTAATGTAGAACAGAGAAATGAAAAAAATTCTTGATATTCAGGAGGTAAACACTTCCAAGAAAAAGCATGAATTTGAAACCTTAAACATAAAATTTTTGGACCTACAGCATTTGATAAGTCTGAATTCAACGGTAAGTGATATACAAAATTGTTTTTGTTCGTTAGTGCAAAGATCAAATTTCAATTTCATAATTGGTCAAAGTGAGGGAAATTTATAGAGAAATGCAGTCCCTTTTAAGAAGAAAAATAAGCTTACATGATGGATAATTGACTGACATTATTAACTGTTAGTTACTCGATTATGGAGTCACTTTCAAAAATAGAAAGTCTATGTAGCCTGTTTTTACCAGTTTAATGAAACAGTTGGCAACCCTGTGCTGGTCAGTCTGTTTATCAGGACATTCTTAAAAGGAATATTAAAAAATGTCAGTGAGAAGTTGACTTGAATCCCAGTCCTGCACATACTTCTGGTGGAGCTAGTTGGAGGACTAGCTGAAAAAGAGAAATTATAATCAATGGATATTTAGGGGAAGAAATTGAGAAAAGAAGACTCTGCTCAGATATTATGAAAGAGTTTGTGCTGGAAAAGTGCTGTAGAAACTAAAATAAACAAGAAGACTATGTTATGCTCAACTGCCTGGGAATACTTTCAGCAGTGTAAGTAACTCCATGCTGGTGGACGTGACAATCTTGAAGAGGCTCAGGATCTAGAAAGCCAAAGCCAATAGGGCTGCAAGACAACTAGGCCTTCTCTGTCTGCCACCTATTTAATATTGGCTTCCAGTTCAACCCTGCCTACTCTAGAACTACTTCTCCCTTTTTGCAGATAACTTATCAGACGAAAGTAAGTAAGGAGCAGTGTCTTCTTTCCTTTTATGATATCTTGCAGATAAAACTATTTGCATTCAGTTTAACATCTGCTGAGTTACTTCAGCATTACTGAAAGCAACTATACTGCAAAACTAATGCTTGTGTAATGAGTTAAACCAAATTAAGCTGTAAAAAATTATTTTCTGCCCTAGTCTTGCCAACTTCTGTCAGAAGCACTTCTGCCTTCCCAGTAAAAGTCCTTTCTGTATGAATGAGTATCATTCAGTAATGAACGAGTAATTGTAAAAATTCCAGAATTGTACCTGAGTGAACTCTGCAGTGAGGTTCCCTTAAATGACAGATTTCATAGGTTATTTTTTTATGTTTCTTTTCATTACCAGCCTGCATGGCTTAATTTTTTAACTCTTTCAGTGATTAAATACAATAAATGCAGCTTTAATCACTGCTTCCTCAGTATTCTTTCTTTGCAGGCTGTTTTAATTTTGACTGTGAAATCTCAGAGTGGCTAGAAAACAGTAGAGTCTCATGCAGTTGTTACGAAATCTTAAAAAAAACAGTGGCAGTAAAGGGGCTCATTGTTTGCTGTTTTGAAAGTTTCATATGTCTTGACATAGTCTTATATTTTTTAGGCTATATTTAATGAGGAAATTCTCATAGCAAAACTGAAAGAAAAAAGTGAACAACTGGAAAAAACCCTGGAATTTAAAAAGACAGACATGCTGGTTGTCTCAGAAAAGAAGTAAGCATTGAAAGATTTGATCTTTTTGCTAAATCCGCATCAGTGTTTGAGGGATTTTTTCTCCAATATTTTAGATGACCAGCCAAATTCTATAAAGAATGTGAATTATTTAATGGGAATCTTTCTATTGGCTTCAGTGGGCATACAGTAAAGACTTGGAGAGCAGCTGGAGATAATCTAAATTAGCTGTCAGGGAACAAATCTTCACAAACAGTGCCTCTTGGACTAGAGTTATAATCTGTATATTCATGGTAATATGTGGAATGGTAATATGCATGGTAAGAAAGTCAGTTGTTACTCCCCGCACTTGCTATCATCTTCCTATCAGCTGTAATGCTTACATCTGCTATGGCACAGAGACTTGTTCTTCTGTATGTTACCCGGTGTGCAAAACATTACAAATTATGTCAATAAGCAAAATAATCCAAATGTCATTCTACAAGCTTGTCTATGTTAGACCCATGGAGCTCAACATGGAGATCCTCAATTTAGCATTACCCATGCTGGCTCCATAGCTGCTTCTCTTCCGACTCTGCTATAGGCCTACTAAAAGGCTTGTATGACTCAAGTGATGGGGAAAAAACCTGAGACTCTTCCTGGTGATTCGGACTTCTTGGAGCTAAGAATCCCCACAAAAAAGAAAATGTGATTTCTTGGAAATTTGGGTAAAATTATTGCTCTGAACTCTACTATTTTTCTTGATGGCACACTAATTCATTAATGTCTTCATGAAATGAATGTTGCCATTAATTAATGATGTAATTACTGGAAAAAATGAGCTGCAGCCAGCATCCAGCCATGGCCCTTGATCCTGTAGGCAGATATAAATTGCTTATCTTTACTCTCCTGAGTATTAACTTCAGTAGAAATACTTGTGATAGTGAAGTTGACCACACTTGTGTTTTGTGGCTCCAAGCAGTTATGATCTGGTGATGACCACAGAGCAGTGTGTTATGGTGAATTTAATAGAGTGTAACAGAAGCATTGTCTTTTTTGTTCTTTTTGTGCTGTATTTTTATAGCTGCTCAATGTTGTGAAGGTCTTTATTTTAGAGTGTGTGTCCTTCATAACTCATTCTACTATTGGATGTAACAGATGAGTTAGGGAGTTGAGAAAAAATCTGGTCAGTGTATTTTTTCCTTCACAGTGTTTGGTCTGGTTTGGTTTGGTCTTTTTTCAAACACTTCTTTAGGTAAGCTCCTGCTTCTTGCATGACTCCAGTTTTGTATAGAAGTTAGAAAAGGAAGAGAGTATCCCTTGTTCTGACTATATCCTGTAAAAGACACAAAGACACAATGTCCATCAGAAGCAAGAAGGATAAATCTATGCTCAAACTTTCCCATTTTAATCTGTAGACCTGTTGCTGGTAGGACTTATCAACCTGGAAGCCTGACTGCTTTCTGCTTGTGTACTTTTTCTATCGGTTAGTTTATAGAAAATATTGCCTCTCCCCACAAACCTTCCTTGGCTTGTATTTTAAGATCTTGCAGTAGAAAGCCTGCCTCTTCTGTTTGTCCTTGCCTTCTCTGCCAGTTTCCTTCTCATCAGATATATTAGATAAAAGTAATGAATAAGGATATCTGAATGGAATAGAGCTCAGATGGATACGGATATTCACATAGCTTACATTCACTTGAGGGGCCTGAGAATAAGAATGCATAATATTTAATAATGTTTAAAATATTTTTAATACCCTCCTAAATATGTCTACATTGACTTTATTTAATAGAATTCAACTTGATGCTGAGTTATTGCTTTTACAATCAAAAATTGCCAAAGAAAAGGAGGATTTTGATAAGGAACTTGAAAAGGTAAGAGAGATATTTTTATTCTGGATCAGAGTTTTTACTAGGCCTTGTCTTGTTGAAACACTCAATGCAAACAGGCCGGCACAAAGCATGACATGAGGTGCACATGGCAGCCAAGGTGTTGGTCCATTAACAACTCTGCCATACTGACATTAGGCAGCACTGGGTAGGAGACAGAAATAATAAGCTAACATCTGTGGTCCTTATTTCTTATTTCTAGACTAAGGAACATCTACACAATGCTAAATGCCTGAATAAAAAACTTAAATTAGAAAATAAAGCTGTGTGCCGGAAGTATGAACAAGTGCTGGAAGAAGAGCAAAGCTGGGCTATAAAAAAGGATGAGATGGTGGCAAAGTACGTTTTATCTGTCAGCTTTTTAAAGTTTGTGATTTTATGACTCAGGCTCTTCTTGCTACTTAGTGAGATCATGTTTCTGACAAAGTGTCTAACATTTCTTTTTTTTTCTGGTAGATTGGGAAAAATATCTGTTTTGTTTGATGACATGCTTGAATTTCTGGCAAATCATATGATGGAAAATAAAAACCTAGAGAAAAAAGTTGGAAATCTTGAAGACAGCCTACTGTATGTAATCTTTCAATATTGACAATAGTAAATTGTCTCAGTACTGTTTACTCAGGAGTTCATCTGGTTTAAGAGATTCTGAAATATAACATTCAATACAGAAGTTAAATGGGTTTATGAACTATACTGTTAGGCTGGTATGAATCTTCATACAACAAAGAGGTTACCCTAATTTAATCTGCAGTTTCTTATCACCAAGCAATGAACATACAAATAATGAATGATATTGAAGCAGTGCAAGATGTAAAACTACACAAACAGTTGAGACTGTGAACTCCACACTGGGATACCAGCTCTTGGACTAAGCCACCACCCAGTTTTGGTGATATCTAAGAAAATCTGCTATTACTCAGATAAATCTAGTGCACAGAGTTGCTCTGAAAAAGAAATCTTTCACTTGTGTAGTCTAAGCAGAAGAGACTTTCTGTGCTCTATGCAATGGAGTACAGCTGGGAGGAGCTTGGCAAAAGCACGGCAGCTCTCTGTTAGCCTGTAGTTGGTGGAAGAGATTTGGGATTTTGCTGCTGCAGGTGAGAAGGGGCCAGTGTGTACCGTCCCCGGGTGTTCTGCGTTGGACCCAGTTCAACTATTTGCTAGAGAATCAGGAAATCAATGCCTTATCTTGTACACTGATAATCACATTCTGTCATATAAGAAGGGTAATCCTGACAAAGGGGAAAGCTTTTCTTTTTGTCTCTGCTGGAGAGTCATCCTTTGCAAGAGAAAGTAAAAAGGTTCAAGCAATATGTCCCCCAAACCTAGCAGAGCCAAATACTTGCATGTACTCTGTCTTTTGAGTGACACCAACTGTCCTGGTTCTATGCAATGTTTTCACAGTGTGGCACTGAAGGGGCTGTGCTCCTAGGGTCTTCCTGTTATCTCCTGTTATTTCTGTATTCCTGTTATTCCTCCTGAGAAATGTTTAATTAATATGGAGTTGCCCTACTTACAGATATAATTATAACTAAAAACTATGAAAATGATTACTCACCTCCCTTTTCATATCGAATAAGAAAACATGCAATACATTTGTTCTGCTTTGTAGGAAAAGAAGTACATTTCTATCTTGATAGGATCAGTGTCTGCGTTTTTTCCTGACAAAGGAGATATTGTTGCCATGTAGATGTGGGATGCAAAAAAAATAAGACCGTGAGGTAGCCAGACACTGTTAAAAAGAAGGTAGCTATGCACTGCTAAAGAGGAGAACTTGTAATGAAGTACAATGGAGTCTACACCATAAAACTAAGTTAACAAGATAATGAGGTGAAATAATCATCACAATGTATCTTGATGTTAATTGGATATCTTCACTAATGAAAGTAAAGGGTTCTAAGAGCTTTCACCCAGAGTCCATCAGCTTTTAAACTAGGCTGCCTGGAACTGTGCAAAATGCATCGCTGCTCTGACCTTTTAGAAAAACTGACTGAAAAATCCCCTTTCTCCAGCCCATGTCTCCGTGCTTTCCTAGGTTTTTATTTTATGTTTGTACGTAATTATCTTGTTGTGTGAATGTTCACTGACTTAAAAGCACCCCTCTGCATCAAAGCCAGAATACTTTAATTTTGCTGTATATCACACAGACCTTTCAGTCACTGTAACAGAGCCACAAAACTGGAAATCAAAATTAAGATGGCTTATTAATTTTTATTTTCTCTAAAAGTAATATGCAATGTATTCAGAATCTTACCATTCACCTTACAAGATTGACTGATTTTTATTTTTTTTGTAATGGACATGTTCAAATTTAGACTGTCGGGTCTCATTCAAACAGGGCAATCTTCAATTGATTAAACCCACTGATCTGAGAAACCCACTGACTTGACAACAGTGAATGTAGTTTTGGAAAGTATGGAATAGAAGAACTGTGATTTTTCAGGGTATCTAAGAACAATTTGGGACACATTCCACTACTATTAAAATGTCTTACAGTACTAGCTTGATACATTCACCTTTGCATTTTTAACAATAAAACCTTTGGAAAAATGCCCCTCCTTGTAAATCCTGATGGGGTTTTGAATGGGTGCTTTCCACCATCTTTGAGTCTTGAAGGAGTGAGAGTGACTGGTTTCATACTATCAGTATACTATTCAGTACTATCAGCTAGGAGAGTATTGAACTCTCCTAGCATGTGTTGAATACATATAAAGTTAATGCATTTTAATATTTGTGTCACATGATACATGAAAAAACACATAGTAAGAAATTCAAATAGATTGATTTGTCCATCTGGCCAGAAGTTCTACTTCAGAAAATATTCTTTCATAGTACTTGCTGCTAATATGTTAGAGTAATTGTTTGTTTCTGAAACATCTGTTTTTGTGTATTGCATTTGCTTATTGCTTCTGTCTTGGTAGACGTACTCCTTGATCTGCCTTGGTTCCTAACAAGAGCCTCTTAATTTTAACTGATGTTTTCAACCTGAGAAACAGCAATGTGTAACACACAGCTGTGGTTGAACACTAGTATGTATATGTTTTTGAGATGTGACCAACAGGTACCATATTGCCTCTCTCCAACCAGAGCAAGTGCTTAGCATGTTGGTTGGTGGGTAGGAAGGAAATTTTGAAAAACTGTACTAAAAAATTGACATAAACTAAATTTTCTGCAAAACTTCAGCATTATTTCTGAAAGTTTATCTATTTCCACCCCCCAGAAATATCAGGGAGAGGTATGCAAAAGAGCTGGCATCTCTAGAGCAAGATTTGAAGATGGAAAATAAGATAAGGTAGGATACAATAGAAAGTGTGCAATGTTTCTTTAAAACAAAACAGCAACTTAATGAATTACTGCATCTTGTTGCTGTTATTATATCAAAGATATAAACCCAAAGCACCACTATATAAATATTCCATGATATAACGGCAAATAAAAGGGCATCTCCTCAAATATACCCATGGTTTCATTTGAATAGAATTTCTATAGTGCCAAGTGGCAAGAACCATTGAATTTCTGTATAAGTGGCTTTCAATCACTATGATATTAAATGTTCTACTTTATTTTATAAGCTATTGGGGATTTTTCCAGGATATGGACACTTACATAAACTGTAAAAATCTTTGGGGTTTTTTAATTATTATTTTAATTAAATTAATGCTCATTGGTAGCTGATCCTGCACCTTTGAGGTCGATGAGAGCTTTACCATTGAATCAAATTTGAAAAGTGTCCCAGTTCCCTGCAGTATCAAGCACGTACAGCTCCAGCTAGGAAGTATGGGCTCTTTGCGTGCTGAGCATCTTTTCAGATCAGGTCATCAGATTGGTGGGATCTGGAGTTCCAGCTGTTATATAGATAAACCCTTTGCCAGAGTCAGCAAAAGTGAGATATCCTTGCATTTTCAGGTATTTCATCATGCGGGGAAATTGCAAAGAATTGTAAGGAGCCTGTTACGCAAAGGTCACAAAAAGATTAAGGCTTATTTTATGTGTATTCAGAATATCTGCCATGAAGTAGTTTGCATCACTCTTCATATATGCACACGTGTCTACCCACAGTGGTGTGAGTTACCTGTAGAAAATGCTTTGGTTGGGTAATCTAAGTGACTGATTGCAGCTGGAGTTAAGGTGAGAGTGATATAAAGCTTTCTGGCTGGTTCTGAATTTCTCAGCAACTGCCTGATTTTAGTTGAAGCTCTTGGAGGTCTGCTCATAATGTTTGTCTAAAATCAGTTTTGTGTATCTGGTTTTTGAGGTGCTGTCATTCCACACCAATATGGAGATACCTTCTTTTCAGAGCATTGAGACCTATGTACTAAATAGGGGTTTTTTTTCTTCCATTAATGCCTACTTGTACGTGATTTTTACTTTCTCTTTATTCTCAGCAAGAAAAAAAAAAGAAGTCAATTTGGTAATTGCTTCATCCCCTACAGTTGATCGGATACTCTCCAAAATAAACCCATTGTCTGCTCATCTACTTCACACTAGCTCTGCAGCTCTGACTTCTCATTTGATTATTCTGTCATGTGAGGTGCAAAGAGATCTGGAGATTTCTTGCTCATCTAGTCCAGTCTGGGTCTCCCCTGAATATTACATTATACCTTTGTCTTCGAAAAACAATCATGCTCATTCCAAAAAGCCATTGTTGCTTTCCCCCCTTACCCTCATTAAGATGTCATTCTAAAATCTTATTTGTTTGATGACTAAGAATAATTTTTTTCTGACTTCTAGTCTGCATTTTCACATAGACAGGTACTGTCTCTTTGGTTTTGTACCAGTGTTGTCTTTTATCCTTTTCACAGTTTACAAAGCCTAGGGTTTCATGAATGTAAAATCTTGTCCCTTCCAACCTTCCAATTTATTAAGCTAAATTTACCAAATTATTTGGGCACATAACAGAGGCACTTAAGTGAGACTAGTCACCTTAAGTCTCCTCCAGGTTCAGTTCAAACAGAGGGGCACTTTAAAAGGTTTTTACTTCTTTTCATGCATTCCTCCTAGATTTTGTCAGGATCCTAGATTTCCACCTGAATCACTTTGATTGTAGTCCTGAAGTTACAGGAGATACATTTGAGTCTTTCAATCACTTGGAAGAGTGATTAGGCTGGCAGTTCCTCATATAATGTTGTCTCCCTTCTCTGTTTTTCTTCCAATTTCAATTTATTTCTGTTTATGTGTCTGTCACCAGAGTAATGCTTCAGTGGAAGCTACTGTACTTAGGAAAGCAGACAAAACTCTTGTTCTCAGAGGAGGAGAACGTAAACAGAAAAATAAATGAAAGAATAGAAGCTGGCAAAAAAAGGCATGCTGGACTATTTATGGAGGTATGTTAAACAGCACTACATCCGATGTTACAGTATGTTCATGCTGTACATAATCAGGGTAGTGTGATAGTGACGTAAGTAACCTCTAAGGGCAAATTCTTTTTAAGCTATTAAATATGATATCACGTCTAAAGGTCTTCAGTATCTAAAGATCTAAAATCTCCATTCAAATGCCGTTTTGACATGGCCCTGGACAACTTGCTCGAAGGGGCCCTACTTAAGCAGGGAGGTTGAACAAGATGACCTCCAGAGGTCCCTGCCAACCACAACCATTCTGTGATTCTGTGATCTGACCCTAACTCCTATTAATAATGTTTTTAAAGCAATTATTTATCTTAGCAGGTGTTGTGTTTTAAATCCAGATTGCTCTCATTTTGCTCTAATTGTTTATTTTTGAGTGGTCCAATGTATTTTAGAAATCACTGACCTTCATTTTGCTTTCCATTATGAGATTGAAGACCTTGAGAGAAAGCTTATTCAGTCTGAAAATGAAGTCAAAGCCCTGAGTGAAGAAGCAAGTAAGAAGGAAAATGATTACAGGAATTATAATGAGGATTTTAGTAACAAAATGAAATATCTGGAGGTAAGTTTTGTAGTTCCTTTTATTAACCTTGGGAATATTTCAATGGATGAATTGGCAGTGTTTGTTGTACCTCATTGCGGCTGTGCTTGTTGGAGCAATGCTTAAATGTGATATATCTGTCAGTAATTGTTTCAAGAAAATTCTCTACTTTTCAGGTTGTTGTTTTTGTTTTGGTTTTTTTTTTTTTATTCTCAGCAGCAGTTAAGACCCTCAGATTGAGACACTGGAATCAGTACACACCCATATACGTATATGTACACATGTGCATCTATGTCAAAAGAATGCAGTGAAGGTGTTTCTCAAAAGGGATGCCTCCCATTTTAAAAAAAAAAAAATATGTTCAGGACCAGATTCAGTTCTGAGATGCGTCCAGTTTAGCTTTGTAGTGAGGCTCCAAATGTATAACCTGTTAATGTAGGATGTGTTTCATCATTTTTGGGTAAACGGGCCAACAGTCATGAAAATACGACAGCTTAATTTTAGACACTAATCAGATTCTCCTCTGAATTACTGTTTTTGTAAATCTATTAGAGTGACTGATGGTGTACAAGATATAGCCCAAGGCTACTTAGTGTCAGTGTTCTTTAAAGCACTGATGAGCTTTCTTTCCCTAAGGAAGAAGGACACTGAAATGCTTAATATGAACTATGCAGAGCTTGCAAAGATTTCAAGTACTTCTGCAATCTTTGGTGTATAGCATATCCTCTGTCCCCAGGGAAACTGTCTGACTCTTGGTCAACAGTCTGATTTGAGATCGGATGAATCAGGTGCTGATGAAACTGTTATCAGTGGGTTGCCCTTTCCTTTGTGGCTGTCCTGGTTTTGACCGGATTGACCAATCAGAACGACAGATGGCCCCTGCCTCCCCCCTCTAAGGTAAAGAGAGGAGAGGAAGAGATAAAGGGATTTATGAGTTTAGAAAAAAACTAAACTACTTTAATGAAAATATTAATAAATAATGAAATAATAAATAATAAGAAGAAAAAAAAAGAGAGAAAAAAAAGTATACAGTATATACAAAACCGTGTCAAGCTCCTGGAATGGCGATCGCGTCACCAGCCATCACCAGGGAAGAGTCCCAGACTGGACTCAGTGATGGACAGGAGCTTGATTCTGGATCTGGAGTCAGGAATGCTCGGATCAGGATCAAAGGCAGACAAAGAGACAGGGTCCTCCTCGGACATCAGCCATTGAAGAAAGAGAGTTGACCCGTTGATCCCTCAGCTTTTATACTGAGCGTGATGCAGATGGGATGGAATAACCCGTTGGTCAGTTTGGAGTCACCTCTCCTGTCCGCTCCTCCCCACAGGTGGGACCCCTCTACGCTTCTCTGCTTCCAACCCTCTAACAGGACAAATAAAGAAGTTACCTGTCCTTATTGTTATAGCAATAAGTATAAGCAAGAGCCTCTCTGCATACTGTTCCTTGGTATAATCAGGTCTTATCGCTGTGAGAGTGAACAGTTTCTGAACAATATGCTGTTAATTTCAGAGTTTAGTTAGTTAGAAGAGGCCCAGCTAAAAAAGTAAAATTACTGAGCATAAAATTAGCTCTGTTTCACCTCAAACCAGGACAATGGCCTGGACAGAGTCAGGTTGAAAAACTAATTGAAACTGTGTATTTTCATTCAGTAACACATTCTACCATTTTCTCCTTTTTTTAACTGTTTTCCTGCCTTGGTTTCATTTCGTACCATTTTGATGAAACAATTGACGTTTGCTTTTTTTTGTTTCCCCATTTTTCTTTTGGAGCTTTCAGCATTTTCTTGCTCTTGCTTTCCACTATTTTCATCTGCAAAATGATTCTGTCTGAATGCTGTTTCGTGGACACGGTCTGTGTAAGGGGAATAAATTCCTTAGAACTGATCAGACATGACTCTTACATTATGCTTTGTCTGGAGCATCATGATGATGCGTGATACCAAAGTAGTCCAGAGAAATAAGACTCAGATCCTCTTGCGTTCTCTGCCTTCTTCACATACCTGTTTCTGCCCAGAGAGCCATTTTGTCTATTCTCCTCCATATTTCCCATTTTTTTCATTCTTTTGACCCATCCTTCTGCTACAGTCCTTAAAAAATGCAGCTCATGAGCATATCCAAACATTTACAGTTTGAGGTTTTCTGATATTTCTAGTCTTTGATCACAGGAGTGGATATGATTGACCTGACTTCAGAGCCTCAGAGGGAACAAAATCATGTAGTGCAGCATTTGACATTAGTGTCCTGTAAAGAAGAAAGTTCAGAGTCCTGGTGTTACTTCACATTCTGGGCCCAGTTTCATTTCTTTGTATGGCTTTATTTCCTGGGTGTCTTCTTGTCTTTCTTATAACATTGTTCTTCAAGACTCCCAGTCTATATAGGTTGTTCCTATTGTCTCTTTCTTTGTTTTTACCTTTTGCAGCAAAAGAGATGTGTTTTTCCACTGAAAAGTCATTTACCTTGTGACTTGTGTTCCTAACCAAGATGAGATTCTACTCTGCTGAGAGATGCACTTACATCCAATTAGACTTTTTTTTTTCCTCATAACCAAAGGTCAGATTTTTTGTAAAGCTAAGGAATGAAACAGGAAAAGATTAAAATGCACAGATTTGTAATGGTAATTAGGTGACGATCTGCTTAGTCTTTAAGAGCTAATAGTTCTTCTTCCCCATGTTGATGTACTAGAGTGCAAATATTCCCAGACTGGTACGTATGTGCAGCTCAGAACTAGGAGCTTTGTAGTTAAGTTTGTATTAAACAAATACCAGTATGATTGAAAAAATATGCTGATGGCTGGGCATTGAGCAACAAAATGAGACAGGTCAAGACACAGAATGACATGCTGATAGGAAAGAATATGTGGCATAATGTGAAAGCACTCTATATTTGTGATAAGACAAAGAAATATTTAAGGTTGTTTTGCTTCACTGATGGGTTAGCAGAATCAAATGCCTAGTATACTAATGCCAGCACCAGAAAAGTAACATCTCATGTAAGGATAGGGAAGGAAACAGTTAGCAAGCATACCTACAGAACTCAGATGCCTTCAGATCATCCGATCTAATGAAATTCACCTTCAGGTAGTTAAGTGGCTGGAGCCATTTCAGAGCTATCCATGATTATATTTAAGTGCAGGTCAAATATTGGCAAGTGAAGCTCAAATCAGCTTCAGTTTCCAAAATAGCCATACTGGGTAAGAAACAATGTTGGTTCTACCAGGATCCTGTCTTCTGCAGTGATCAATAGTCCTGCTTGGAGAAGCAGTGTAAGAACAGTCAAATATAGAATTAATCTTCTTCTGTATAATCTCCATGACAAATGAAGTGTCAGGAACTTCTTTGGATGGAGATGGTATCTGCATTGAGTAGCTTTTGATGGAATTTTGTGCTATGCTGGATCTTCAGAGCAATACTCTCCTATCACTGACTCTTTTAGCGCACATACACATTCTTCTTCTGTAACAACCTATAACATATGATTTATTTAATAAAGACAAGAATTTTCTTTTGTTTTAAATTTGCTGTCTCAAAAGTTTATTGGCATCCTGCAGCTCTTGTGTTATGAGAAACAGTGAATAACAGTTGTCTTCTCATCTTCTCCAGCAAAGGTGTGTGATTTTTACACACATTCATTGTGTGTCCCTTCAAAGTTGTCTCTTTGCCAGGCTGGAGAATCCCAGCTACAAAGCAGTTGGAAAAATCATCCTACATAATAGTTACCCAAGCTTTACTGACCAAAAGAACCATGGATCCCCGTTAGTTTGCAGGAGGTCACTCTCATACTAGAATTAATCTGTTTTTTCCTTAACGACTCAGATGATAGGTTAGAGTGAATGCTTATCCTATCTGCAAATGATAAACACGATAAGAGTGGGAGCACCCTCTGCAGGTCAGAACTAGAATTCAGATTTATTTAGCAAGTTGAAGAAGTAATTTTTTTGGGGAAAAAGGTCATAATAATAAAAAAAATCCATATTTTTGCATTTCGGTAGAAACAGTTGTCTGTACAAATCCATCATGAGGGACATATTTAGGGTGTGATAAATATAACTAACGCTGAAAAGTTGAACATAATTAAACAAAGATTTGTAGTAAGGAAAAAGGCAACTGTCAGATCAGTCTGTATAGAACAGCTGAGCCTGGCAAGGCTTATGTTGTATGTTCTCTACCCTAGCTGGTCTCGGTGGGACACAGCTGGAATACAGCATCCGGTATGGATCAACTCATTTAAAGGAGGATGTAGATTATTTTGAGATCCAAAAAGAGTTCACTATAGCTGATCAAAAAAAGGTTGAAGAAATGTGCAGAATTTCAAATCGGTAAATCTAAGAGAAAACATGGTAGTAACTACCAACTAAATAAAAATTCATAGCAAGATGATAAGCTTTTCTCCTTGTCAACTTGTTGAGACAAATAACACGTACCAGAATAGATTTAACTTGAGAAAAAGTTGGGCCCTGAGGCAGCATTGACAGCACAGTTAGTAAAACCCTGGAATTGGTTGTCTGAGACATGGTCTCTCTACCACTAGGGTTTTTAAGGGCACATCAAACATCTGTTGTGGGTACTTATGTCTAATTGATTCTGCTTTAGAGCAGAGAGACGGACTAAGATGACCTCTTGGGATCTCTTCCAGTATTCTTTTCTCTGTTTTTCACTCCTCTGGATATGTTGAATTATTAATGCATTAAATGCTGCTTAGATAGATTATTGATTAATATTAATTTCATTAAAGAATGACATCAAATCTGCAACTGAATATCTACTTAAAAAAGAAGAAGAACTAAACATAAGCAGGCTAACCTTGGAAGAAACCCAGAGGGAAAGAGAAGAGGAGTTTACAAAATACGAAGAACTGAGGAAATCATTTTTACGTAAGTGTTAAGTAGCTCCTCTACATAATGGGGCTTTCTCTTGCTGTTTCCAAGATTGTCTGCCTATGGCTCAAATGAACTACGAAGCATATAAATTCAGCTCTTTGCAACAACTGGAATGTATACACATGTCCGTAACACAAATAGAAAGCATTTTTTTAAAAAATGATGGACCAATTAAACAGATCACCTAGATTTATTTAACTGCTTGACTGTAAAGTTCAGTCATTACGCTGTCTAAAAACCCTTTCTCTGCTTTGTAGAAAAGAAAGATGAAGAGCTACGAATCAAAAGAGCTATTCAGCAGTCAATCGAAACCACTGGGAAGCTCAAGGAGGACAAGGTAATAACCTAAAACTTAGCTGTACTACTTCTGCAAAGTTGGCACCACCAGCTTTATTTCCTCTCAGTAAAGGTTGGACACCCATGAAGACTGGAGGAGAGAGACTGGGGCTCGGGACGCAGGTTCCTCTCTGTTGCTGTGTTTCCATCTGGGGGATGCCTCAGACCGACGCTCAGCCTAAACCTAGCATTTATAGCAAGCTGCCCTTCTGCTGTAATTTGCATTCCTTAGGCAAGTGAGCAAGTCAAAAAGAAGCTGGTGAACTAAGGACATTTGTGAACCTGCTTCTGTTCAGATGCTTCCCACAGGCAGGAATTTCTGCCACCTCAGTAACTCATATTTGAAAAATCTGTATCCTTGCTGCTTTACCTGTATTTCTCATTTCTAACTTGCAGCATTCAATCAGCACTAGTGTAAGGAGAGCGAAACTTCTATAGCTGTGGAATTTGTTCCAGTGGCTCAAAATATCTGAGCTGTGGGGCATCTACTGCTCCCAGACAGAGTGTCTCTGCAGAGCTTGCGCAGTGCTCCTGCCTGTCAGCCACCTTCAGACCTCTAACAGCCGAATAGTCCGAGTGCGGTATCCACAGTGCACATCAGACCTGCTGTGCCTGCACTGGTCATTTTTATGATGCATACGTGTACTGGGGCCATTTTCTAGGGCTGGTAGACACCAGGCAGCCTGGCCAGAGCTTGTTTCAGCTGGGCTGTACATTCCAGGCAAACAATCAGATTGCTTTTACTTTCTGTTTGTCTGCTGGAACAAAGCTTTTAAGTGGAAAAGGAACATAGTCACACCTTCTGCTCTTAATAGGAAGAATCAAAGTATCTTTAGTTACTGAGAAGCATAAGACAAGCTCAATAAACTACATAATGGGCTCTTAAGAAGCTGGTCAGATTACAGGATTTGTGCCCCAGTGGTCTGGTAATGGGCAAACATCTAGGATGAGCTCCATAGAAGTCACATCAACACAGAAATTGTGTCTGTTAAGAGAAGGGAGACCTGTTCCTTCAACTATATTAGAATAGGAATAGCAGAATGAAACAGTTGTGTACACCTGAGCCTCCAGTGACAGAAAGTGGTGCCCTTGTCATTGAGCCTGCAGCAGGAAGGTCACATCACTTCATGTCAGAGTTTGTTCCTATCTTGTGAACCATGAGCAATCACTTCTCCTCTCTGCATCTCTTCCTCCTTGTTGGTAAGAGGGCATAGATGCCTGTCTGAGATGGTACTTTGACATTTTAAAATGAAAGGTGCCACATAAACTCCTTATTTAATTACACAAATCCCATATAAAGATCAGTTAGCAGCAAAGAGCTTTTTATTAACAGCTGGAGCTGAGGAGCGAATTGCGGATCAAGCGTGATGCTGTGATTGACCAATTGAAAAATCATACAGAGAGTATGAAGCTGCTAGAACGAGACATCTACGAGATCAACAGGAAACTCGACATTGTGAACACCGAGAACTGCAGACTCAAATTAGTGAGTGTATTGGAGCGTCACAGTGCTCCTTCTCCATATGAAGTTCTCTGATCATTTTTCATTTCACAGAGAACTAGCTGTAGAAGATGATGAAGTGTAAACAGCACAGGACAAACCTGGCCTTTTAAATAAACGTGTGGAGTTGTGTTTAATTCAAAAGGAAACAAAGAGGAATATTCAAGGGCAAGGCCTCTACCTGAGGCATAATCGGTATTGTATAATTGCTGCATTCAGTCCGGGATTGTAGGAAAAGGCCTTCCTGACACATGAAGGGGACTGAGACGACTGTGAGATGTAGAATAGGCCTGCACAATTTGGAATCTATGCTTTTGAAGATCCTCTGTATACCTTTCAGGTCCCAGGCTACCAGCGTAGTAGAACCTCCTTCCCCATAAAAGACATCCTAAA
Organism: Calidris pygmaea; assembly: GCA_003697955.1. Classification (NCBI taxonomy): domain Eukaryota; kingdom Metazoa; phylum Chordata; class Aves; order Charadriiformes; family Scolopacidae; genus Calidris; species Calidris pygmaea. The sequence continues at coordinate 494,292 of QJSC01008266.1, forward strand.
AGTGGTTTTATTGCCAACTGTTACCAGGCTGCCATCAACCCCACGGGGACTAAATTTCTGAGATAATCTGAACCCTGAGCACCGTTTGCTGCCTGCAGGCACAGAGCTCTGCTGCTGCAAGGGCAGTTGCCTGAATCCCTGTGTGCTGGCGCTGCAGAGGCTAGGTACCAGCTACTCTGCAGCCCTATCTGATTATATCCTTATGGAAACAAAGGTTTCCCTCAGGAAGAGAACACTTGGTTACATTACAAGTATCCCTCTGTTTATGTTCAGTTCACTAACAGAAGTTGAGAAGCTCTGATTTTTCTGACGCCTGAATTGCACCAGGGAATGCTGTTTATTTTGCCTGACCTGGGCCACCTCAGGCATTTCAGCCAAACTGGGACGGTACGAGCTGGGTCCTGGTAGAGTTGATCCAATGTGAATGAGTCCATCCTATTTTGGGGGGGTGAGTGAGGAGAGTTTCCCTGGTTGCACATGACCTGTGCTGCTCCAGCTTTTCTCAGCGTCCTCATCCATTTTATTTGGTAGCACAGACATAGCTGGGTTGTGTTGATTTTGGCAACTGTTAAAATTTGTTCAACAAGATGAAATGGATGTTGTTGTTGAAAGAAAGTGTGTTCACAGGAATACAATGACCTAAAACTCAGTTTATTTTTTGTGGTCTCTTTAGAAAGCATGAAATGGGAAATTATTTAGAAGAATTTAGAGATAATTATTCAGTTGTAATTATTTTTTCACAGTGCAACGAGCAGATAAAAGAAGATATTTTTGCAATGAATGCTGAAGCAGAAAACCACAAGTCAGCAACAGTCAAAATCCTGAATGACCTAACAGTGCTTCATGGTAACATGTTAATAACTATTTCAAAACCAAAAAGTGACATTTTTTAAATAATAACTTTCAGTCCTTATGTCATTTTTTGGCACAGCAATCTACTACATTTTAACTGTTAACTTTGTTGTAGATCTCCTTCTGAAGGGATGGTCAGAGGAGAACTTTATTCAAAAGGTGAATTTCAATTTTCTATTGTACTGTTTTGCATAAATAGATTTCATTTACCATGTAAAAATTAAAATTGCATTTTGCAAATAAAGGACTACAACCTTGGAAGTTGTACAGGGGCAAAGTAGTAAACCTATGTTTTCCAACATTGTATAAAAGTCCTGGCTATAAAAATAATTTTTCCTGATACCGTTCCTTTTTCTGGTCTTATATTCAAGCCTTTCTTACACCTGTACCTTGTAACGTTCTTGCTGTTCTACCTTCAGCTCATCAGTCTTGTTATATTTTTCCAGCTGGGGATGGCCTTCATTTTGAACCAAACTATCATGTAAGAAAGTTTTTCACCAGTTATTCCATTAGAAGGACAAACTTTGCTCTTTTTATGCAAGGATTGGGTAGTTAATGAAAAACTTCCAACAGAGCTACAGGTCTGGTAGCCAGTCAAGCTGTGGGAAAGCAAGACAAACAAAAAAAGATTCTTAACATTTTGAGGGGTTTGGGTTTTTTGTTTGTTTGTTTGTTTTTGTTGTTTTTTTCCTTTTAAGAAAAAAATGAATTCTGCTCTGTGTCATTACAGGAATTTCTGAAGAATGAGCAGGAAATACTGAATGAAGTGACAGCTCTAGCAACAAAAATTCAACAGCGAAAGGAAAAGATTGGTGATATTAATACCAGGCTACAAAATAAGCTCGGAGAACTGGATTATCTGATTCTCAAAAAATCTAGAATGGATGATCACTGTAAGATACACTAAACTTTTTCTTTTCCTTTTCCTTTTGTCCCCCTCCTTTTTAAAAAAAAATCCCAGAATATGTTAACTCTTAGCAGTTTGTGATAAAACACAAGTAGTACAGCCAAGTTCTATCTGATCCCTCTGCTGCAGATGGAGACATGCTGGTGTATTTATTAGAAGAACTAGACATGCTTTATAACCCAGCCTGATATTATTATCCCTAATTGCCACTTTCTAAAGGCAATAGATAATAACACTGAGGGGGCTATAAAACAGTCTAAGCATCACTGATCTTTCCAGAACTGTATGTTTGCTTTTCCACAAAGGATAAATAAAACTAACAGACCCCCAACACCCGCAGCCTGTGGTTGTGTGATTATCACTGTAGGACTATACGGTTCATTAATGTTGATGTTCTCTAGAATATTACGCGTGGGCAACTTGTACTGCTGTTTCCATCTAAATGAACAATATTCTATACTCTTGTCTTGGGGAGGGGTGGTATTACACAGGGGCCCTAGGCACATACAAATCACTTGCTTCAGGACTCCTTTTAACTTAAATCCTATAGATAACCTGCTTTACTTGTTGGTTCACAAAGGTCTCATTTGTAACGAGTCACAGGTTTGGTCACTCTACGACCACTGTCTTGTTACAGAATGTGTTTTTTATACAGAATAAAGCCAAAAGGCTATTGTGTACGGGCTACTTCTAGATCGTTGGGTCTGGGTAATGTGACAGGAAACCGGGGAGAGGAATGATGAATTTTTAGAGGAAGGGAATGCCCCTGGAAGTCCGGCAGAGAGGGGAAGGACAGTGAACACACAGCAGAAGAGAATCCCACTTACCTGAAAGCCAGTACCAGTAATACTTTCTGCGTGAGATGAGCAGGGCAGGTTTCTTCACAAGGAACCCACGCAAAAACATTGCTTGGTCATTCCAAACTGCATGCATTTATCTCGTTATATCTACCTAACTCTTTGGCTGCCATTACCATTTTTTTATGCTAGTGAGAGAAGGTGGTAAAAAGACTTTTTTAATTTGTATTTTGCATTCCAGGTTTTGCTGAAGGCTAAAGCACTGGAGCCCCGAGGAAGGTCAGTGTTTGGGTATCCACGGGTTGCGCTGCCTTTTAATAGAGTCCCCCCTTCTGCAGCCTTTAAAACCAACACATGATTCTCTAGACCTATCAAAAGATAACATTACCTGGGAGTTGTTGGTGCTTTTCTTCTTAAAAACAAGACATAGCTCAATATTTAAACCCAATACACATAGTCTATGCATGGAAATGCACATAGAAGTGGTCAGTCCTTAGTACGGCACCTTTGCAAATGGTTTTTCCTGCACGGTGCTGCCCTGGCTTCTCTCGTCTCCTGTGTGTGCGCTGATGTGACAGCTGTGCAAATGTAGCCACAGAACTGTGTTTAGAACATTTTAAAGAAAGATACGCCTATGACTGTCAGTTACGGAAATGGTATTTTAACACAAGTTGTTTTAAAACCATGCTTTTAGAACTGTCCTCTAGATTAGTGTGTCTGCAAATTACATGTTGTATGTAGCAGTCTGGAGAGCATTTGATTTCCTTAAGGAGATTAATTACTTCCTTAATCCTTAAATAAAACCTTACTTCTGCATGCAAAACTTAGTTTACTGTTTGCACACTATTTTTAGAAGCAGTGAACCTGTCAATTGGCATTTAGCAGAAAAAAATCAGGAAAGGCATCTGAGAGGCAATGAAATCAAACCTTCTATGGAAAAAGAAGAGAGCGACATCTCGAGGCAGCCTGGCTGCGATGACCCCCCCAAAGCCCCTGAGCTCCTGGCAGCCTCTGTCCTTAGCAATGTTAATATAGGTAATAGAATATAAAAAAGACATCATGTCACACTTAAATATAGAAATATACACTGTTATTTGCACTGTTACAGCCAATGAACCACACAATAGAAAGAGTTTAAGTTGATAAGATCTTTCTATTACTCTTCCTTCTGTGTTCAGACCTTCAGCACTGCTCTGCATCTTCTTCTAGACCCTCTATAGACTGAGTTACTGGTGACAAATACACAGGATATAAGCTTTGGGTATCTTCCTCTACAGTATAGAGAGAAGACTAGTGTCTTTTTCAGTGGGTATTCAGCTTCAGCAAGGCCAAAACCTCACTTCTGAACAGCCTCAGAAGTTTTAGCAATTCTTATCAAGGTGTTCACATAAAGATTTTGATGAGTGTAGAGCAGAAATAATGGTATCTCTTTATAGTGAATGCATTTCCTCTCCTCACTAGCAGACTAAGTCCTCACAAGGAATAAATGAGGAGACGCTCAACAGATTTTATGAAGACAAGAGCGTATGTCCACTGCTGGGAACACAAGCTAGAGTTTGTGATGGGAAGACCAAGCTCTGTGTTATATTCAAGCTCCCTTTGTTTTACTGAAAGTCTACTGAAAAACTTTGTTGTTTTATTCAAACACCACCTAAAATACTGTATTAGGAAATAAACACATACAAGGAAACCACTGTACTAGATTGTGTCACAAGCTTTTTATACGAATTCACAGTGATAAATAGATACAAAGACATTCCCTTCGATCTATACCAGATACTTATGAAGAATACAAAGAGCAGCTTTTTAGTATTATACAGTCTCACTCAGAGGTGTTTGACCTGGAAGTCTTGTACATAAATAACTTCTTTTAAAACAGCAGTTCCCAAAGCATAACAAGCACTAAAATTGCTTAATCCAGATGATTAGGGCAGTGTTGTTGGCGCAGGCTCCTTCTCCTTTCAATGTCCATTTCCACCTTCTGAGAGTATCCGTGAGGGCTCGGTGTACTTCGCTGTCAGCAAGTAGAAGAGGGCAGGTGCAGGGACCAAGGCAAGCAGCGGCAGGTCCTGCTCAAGCTTATCCAGTTTAGAAATGGAGATGATTCCATAGGCATGAAGTAACCAGTGGCTGAAGAGGACAACAAGCCTTTTCTTCCTGACAAGAAGATCCTTGAAAGACTTGCAAAACAAACACAGCATCTTTTTAGCATTCATCCTGCTACCTAGTACCTGATGTTTAAGAGATGTCACAAGCACAGAGCCTGTACAAGGCCCTTCCAGCACATAACACAGTTTCTCAGAACACCACAAGAGGGAAGTCTTGCAGAAGCCTCCTCCAGCTAAGTCATAAAGGAAGAGGCTTAAACGCAGAATATACTGCCGAGAAAAGGCAAGAGACAAAGTGGTCTCGAGTATTTTATACTATGAGTTTTATCAGAGGAAACATGTTTACCTACCTCCACTTCAGAAGCAGACATGTACACAGCCAGCGTAACCAAAGACAGCACCAGTATGATGTAGGGAAAGGCATAATCTAAAGGCAAACACCGAACACATTAGCAGGGAAAAGAATGCATGACATACACTCAGAGGAAAGAGTTTTTCCATACAGAGCCACGGGTGTGAAGTAAACTAAGCTGCTACAGCCCACCTTTTATCATCACATCAAACACACACAGCAGAAAGGGTCAGCCAAGCACAACTATTCAACACTTCCGTCCTAGGTTTTTCAAACTTTTTCTAATATTTCTAGGGGGCGTTAATGTACACTTAAATCACTAATTGAAAAAGGCAGATAATGAGAAAAGTAGTCAGGCTGAGCGGGGATTTTGCAGGACCTGTCCCCTTCACGTGACAAGTATGCTGGAAGCTAAGCCAAAACTAGCTGATCTCCCCAAACTTATACTTTAATCCACCTCTGAAAACGGACAAACTCCACCTTAACAGAAAGTGGAATTAACTCTCTCTGAAGGAATTTCCTCTCAGATCCCTTTTAGTCCCTTTTCTGGGAAAGGAGCACCAGCAGAGGCAAAAGCCGTGCTGGTCACAAGCCTCGTTAGGACAGGGCTACTAATGAGCAACCTTTTCAGGTAAGGCTCTTCACAATAACCTTAAACAACACCCTTATTCTCAAAGCAAAAAGAGTGTCATATCCCTCCCTCCCACAAGTCATTTGTTAGTGTGTGTTTATAGGTATGTTTATTAGTGTTATTAGGAGGCAACTCACAGAGCAGGCCTCCTCCAACGGCCTGAAGCACGGTGAGGATGGGGAAGAAGTACAGTGCTGCATAAATGCTTTTAAATCGATCGGACTTCCCTAAACCACAGGAAATTTTATTAACCAGAAGAGGCCGAAGTAGCATCATTAACACAAGACAAAAGGCGTAATATATAAACACAATGGTGTACCTGGGGGAAAAAAAAAAAAAAAAAGAGAGAGAGAGAGAAATTCCTTAAAATGTGCAGTTCTTTTTCTCCTACAGACTCAACTCAGAACCAGGGAATTTGGGGTTAGAGTCAGTGAAATCTAAAGAATTTACAGTCAAAGGATGTAAACACACAACAACGAGCTCACTTTTCCTAGGGGAAACAGTGAAGATGCAGCAAAGGGGAAAAAAAATGAAGTCTTACGCTTCATAGCTAAATAGGCTGGATTTATGCCACCTCCTTTGGTGACTCCGGAATTCTCAGGTGCTGCCATGTGTTTCACACATAAAACAGCTCAATGCACAAAAGACTTCAGGTGACTGATGCTCATTGGCACAAGTTATATCTGAACAATTTCTGCAGCTTTGAGAAGAGGCCCGGACAGAAGCATACTTGTGTAAGAGGGAAGTGCAGTCAGGAGTGCAAAAGCCTCCACACTCACAGGGGATAGACGGCTTCGTGCGTGCAGTGCACTGTGGTGACATAGTCCGGACTGGGGTTGTAAAGCATGGTGTACCAGTCCGAAAGCTTCTTCACCTTGCAGGAGCGGATGTGCAGGGAGCTGACAGGGTCGCTGACGAGCAGCGTAACAATCGCTGCAACGCTGCACTCGAACAAGGCGGTGATGTGCTGCAGTAACGCGCTGGAACTGGGGCAGAGAGAGAGATTTTTACTACTATTTTGCTAACACCGTAAGAAATGTAAACACCAACTGAAAAGTGGAGGCCCGTGCAGCACAGAACCTGCTACAGAGCCACTCGTTACCATTACCAAGGATGGAATAACTATGCTCGAATAAAAAGTTAAGTATTTGAAGCTGAATGTGAAAACTAATTCATAATCTTGGATGATTTAAGTGTAAAATGTGACTGAATAGCATTCCAACTTCTTAAATAAAAGCTAGTGGTATCGTAAGCATCCTGTCAGGTGAGGGACAACACAGAAAGCAGCAGTGAGGACAAGACACCACACGTCTCAGAAGAACTAACAGCATTGCATACAATATAAACAAAATGTTCAAAGATGCAAGTCCTTGTTAAAGCTGATATATATTCATACGTTAAACTCTCTCAGTCCCCTGTGTTGTCAGTGTTTGGTACACCCTCGAGTCATTACTTCTTCAAAGTTCCAGCCCAGCAGCTAATGGCCGCGTGAAGCTGTGGTTTTAAATGCCTTTTTTACAGAACTTCCTTCATGCACCATGCTGGCATAAAAGTTACATCAACAGTTACACAGCAGTAACAACAGTTACGTTACCAGGACCAAAACCCGGTAGATGTATTCCTAAAGAGAAACCTCAAATCCATCTTCTCGTTGAACGTGTGCAACTAATTGGGGCCTCCACAGGGGGTAGGTCTGGCCCAGGAGAGAAGGGGTGATACACCACGCTGCTCCTGCCCGCTGCTGGGAAACACAACCCAGCCCAAACGGCCAGACAGACCGCACCTCCTTACGGAGACACAGCAACGTCCTGAGGGCAGTGACTGGCAAGAAGGACCTGCAGGATTCTTACATTTGTAAATAAACCCCCCCCTGCAGCTGCCCAAAGCTTTTGTGCTGCTCGTATCAGCTCAACCAGCAGCACGAACTGTTGGACACTTCAGTTCAGACTGATCACTCACAGATACGAGATTTCCATTTTTAAATAACTTATCTGAAGATCGGGTATATGAACCTTTTTTTTCCTGAATACCATTCAATAAAGAACCAGTGTAAAACCAGGGGAAGCATGGCCATGAAGCCAAGGTACAGCCAGTCATAGCGGTCCGGAGATCCCATACATTCCCGGCAGATTTTGTTGTCATCGGTTCTTTGACCTCTAGGGCATACCTACAAAGAGCAGAGACTGTGTTTACAAAGCATCTGAGTACCAACCACGAATCACTGCAGTTCCTGGGAAAACACCTTTAAGTTCTGGGGCAAGAAACTTATCAGATTTTTAAGGAGATGAAACATTAACATCAGTGATTTCTCAGCTTCCCTTGCTCTGACTGCTTTTTAATATAAACAAAGGTAAAGCATGTTTAAAAGGCTTCATCCAAGACTCCCTTTTCCCCTCCCGCAGCCACACCCGCCTCCCTTTCACTGCTCAGCTCACTCACCAGCCCATTCACAGCCACTGCCCCACAGAGTATCTTGCTCCGCGTTCATCCCACCCTCCCTGGACCTTGCTCTCCCTCAGCATCCCAATGCCATCCGTGATTTCAGCACAGCTCTCCGTGCCATCCCGCCCTGCTCCAGCTTTGGCCGCCCCTCGGCACCTCCTTCGGGGACGTTTCACCCAGCAGCTCCCGCTTTCGGTGAGGGAGCTCTGCCCGCCCTTTGTAGCCCCCCATCTCCACCCGCTCCCCGCGTCACTTCGGGCCTGGGCTGCGGGCCGCGTACAGCGGGATCCGCCTCAGCCCCCGGAGGGGTTCGGCCGGCGCTGCCGATGCCGGGCCGGGCCCCGTAGGGAGCGAGGCCATCCCCCCCCTCCCCAGACCGAGCCGAGCCCGCGCCGCACTTACCCCGCACTCCCCGTAGGTCTCCACAGAGCCGTTGACCGACAGGACGGTCCTGCCGCAGTACAGCCCAAGGCAGGCGGTCTGGATGTCCACAGCTGCGAGGAGAGCGCAGCCCGCGTTACCGTGGCGCTCCGGCCCGGCCCGGCCCGCTCGCAGCCGAGAGGCACCGAGCACCACCCTGAGACCGCTCCAGACGCTGACAACCCCCCCATCCCCATCCCCATCCCCGCTCACAGCCCGGTACCGCCGGGCCCGGTATTCCCTGCCCGGCCCACCCCATCCTACCGGAACGGAACATCCCGGTAACCCGACGCCAAGCCCTCCAGCTCCTACGAGCCACTTCCGCTGAGTGCCACTTCCGCTTCCGGCGCGGGGGGTGAGCGCCACCGCCCTCTGCATGGGGGCGTGGTCATAGGCAGGGGGCGGGGCCTCCCCGCCCATGTGTGGGGGCGTGCGCGGGGGCGGGGCTTCTCCTCGGGGCGGGGCTTCTCCTCAGGGGCGGGCCCGGGCCCGCGTGTGGTTCCGGCGGGGAGCGGGCGGTGGCGATGGCGGCGGCGGCGGCGGCGGCGGCGGGCGGGCGCGGGCGGCGGCTGCCGCCGCATTCGCCCTCGGGCCCGGTGCTGCAGACGGTGGAGATGCATACGGGCGGCGAGCCGCTGCGCATCATCCCGCGGCTGGAGGCGGCGGAGGAGGCGGCGGCGGCGGGGGGGCTGTCGCTGCTGTCCCTGCGGCGGGAGGTGGCGGCCGCGCAGGACCACGTGCGGCGGGCGCTGGTGCACGAGCCGCGGGGCCACGCCGGGATGTACGGGGCCGTGGTGGTGGCCCACGGGACCGCCGCCGCCGGCGCCCACCTGGCGGCCCTCTTCCTGCACGGGGCTGGCTACAGCGCCATGTGCGGCCACGCCGTCCTGGCCCTCGGCCGCTTCGCCCTCGACTACGGGCTGGTGGCGGCGCCCAGCAGCCCCGAGACCGCCGTCCGCCTGCGCTGCCCCTGCGGGCCCGTCACCGCCTTCGTCCCCTGGGACGGCCACCGCAGCGGCAACCCCGTCCGCTTCCACAGCGTGCCCGCCTTCGCCGCTGCCACCGGTGGGGACCGAGCCTGCGCCACGGCAGCTGGGAGGGAGGGGTTGGTGGTGGCCGTGCCGGGCTGGGGGCTGACGGCCTGGCTGAGGGGCGTTTGGCAAATCCCCCCCCCCCCCCGGTTCCGTTGTTCCCCAGAGGCTGAAGGAGGCTGTCGGGGATGGTCTAAGGTGTCACATCCCACTCTGGCACGGGAGCACTTGGGTTGTTGCCCCGGTCTCCTTGCACACAGCTGGGTTCCCTGGCTCCGCTTGTGAACCCCCCACTCAGCATGGGTTCCCCTCGTCACCGCCTTTCTCTGCCCAGACTTGGCCGTTGACGTCCCCGGTCACGGGAAGGTGGTGGTCGACATCGGATATGGTGGCACTTTCTACGCCTTCCTCAGCGCCGAGCAGCTGGGCCTCGATGTCTGCTCTTCAAAGACCAGAGACCTCGTCAGTGCGGCGAGCGCAGTGACGGAAGCAGTGAAGAAACAGGTATGGCGGAGCACTGCGGGACCTCAGCGTGTGCCCTTCAGGGTGACTGCACCGCACCAAGGCCCTTTATTTCCCTGAGGTGCTCAGGATGGGAGGGAGCCCCATGTTTCCAGCCCCATGGTGAATTGCAGAGTCCCCCTCCAGCCTCACAAGGATGTGAGAAGGAGCTCGCTGCCCTGCTGCTGCGCCTGTCTCTCTTACTGGAGAAGCAGAGGTGGAAATGCAGCAGTGTGGCCCCTTCCCCTTCCTCTGGTCTCTTGAAGAAGCTCTACAGCGCGTGCTGCCGCTATGCACCTTGGTGAAACCTGTCTGTGCTGTTCCCAGTTCAAGCTTCATCACCCTGAAAGCGAAGACCTGGCTTTCCTCTACGGCACCATCCTGACAGATGGGAAAGATGCCTTTAGTGAGGAGCCCACCACCAACATCTGCGTGTTTGCAGATGAACAGGTACAAAAGGAGGATCCTCTCAGACACACAAGGCACCACCTTTTTCCCTTCTTATATCCACTGTAGTTCTGTTTCTTCTCGTTTGGGCAGCGATCATTTCTTCAGCTACAGTGGCGTCTTTGAAGACCTGAGTGTCACTGACCGCAGTCTAGTTTAGTTCCTAATGACAGAAATACTTCCGCACATCTTAGATGGTGGCATTTTAAAAAGGTTCATACCTATGTCCTATAGATAGGAATTTCCCGGGAGTCCAGGGGCTGAGGCAGGATCCCAATATAGTGCACCTCCTACCAAGTTCTAATCTAGGGATCAGTTGCTGGGGACGAGCAGAGCAAGAGAGAAAAGACAGGGTGTAAAATTCTGTCCTTGTCTGCAGTGGATAAGGTATCCTATAAATAGCAGGGGAAGTTCTGGTTGGACTTTCCGGTAGCAAGGAGTGTGGAGCATTGGGACAGATGACTTAGGAAGCTGGCCAGCGCTGCGTTTTTGGAGATTTTAAAAGCCAGGCTGGCCAGCAGCTCTCTCAGTGAAGTGTGAGGAGAATTGATCCTACCTTGACACCTGAGAATGGCATCTGCCCCTTCAGTCCTTTTGCTATGATGCTGGGAAGCTTTCAAGTGCTCCCTAAATAGCCTCAATATTTATTAGATCATTCATCCCTGCAAGTTTGCCAAAGCTGATCACAATCCCAAAGTACCCCAAACCTGCTTATTTTGTCTTCTCATTTGTGATGTACCCCAATTCTGTACAAAACCCTGGGCTGGAGGGGTTTCCCCCAAGCGCAGTGTAAAGGTGGTGAGGAGAACTGAGGGGAGCAATATTGTTTTCTGTTAAAACCCAGAACACTAGAGCTGGCGCATCTTCTCTTCTTGAGTGTAGGTCGACCGAAGTCCGACAGGTTCAGGTGTGACGGCTCGTATCGCCTTGCAGTACCATAAGGGACTCATCCAGCTGAATCAGACCAGAACCTTTCGGAGCAGCACCACGGGGTCCCTGTTCACTGGGAAGGCAGTGAAGGCAAGTTGCTTGTGCGGGACTTTCCCTTTGTCTTGAGGACTGTTGGAAAAGTGCTGTTGGCTTGGCTTCAGCAGAGAAGCAGAAAAGGCTTCTGTGCCTGGGGAAGCGCGTATGGGAGGAGGAGATGCCTGGGGGTCTTGCCTTCCAACAAGCGTCATGCTTCAGGATTTTTTATTAGGGAGGCAAGTAACAGTAAGACCTGGTGCTGTGTGGCTTCCCTGCAAATCCTCCTTCAACTATCAGGAGAGCACAGGGGCGAGCAGTATCTCCAGTGCTGATGTAGATAAATCAGTCTCGTCTGTTCTCAGTGGCAGCTAAAGGGTGGATTCCTGGTTTAATCCCCTCTTCCTGGCTCAAAGGCTGAGCAGGTTTTTCGGAGGCGCTGGGTCTGTGCGTCCAGATTTCCAGTCCCAGACCTGTCCCTATGGCTTCTGGAAGCAGGTGGCTGTGAAGGTTTGGACGTGCCCTAGGGAGCTCTTGGTCTTTAGGTGCAAGCAGCCACCAGCTTGTCGGCCTCCGTTGAGGCAGACCCCCTGCTGTGGCAGCGCAGGGGCTCGCAAGCTGAGGGCAGGGGCAGCAGCAGTCGTGTGGGTGTGGAGCTGATGTGGGCAAGCTGAGGTCAAAGGGCTGCTGCACGCTTTGGGATGTACCTGGGCAAGGCGGAGCGCTCAGTGAGGGGTGTCTCTGCCTAAGTGCCCGGTAGCGCTGGTGTGTCACGAGGTTGGGAGAGTGGAGAACCTCCTGTTGCCTTTGTTCTGATCCTGATCTTTCTGCAGGAAGCCAAGTTTGGGGACTACAACGCTGTCATTGTGGAAGTCTCGGGAGAAGCCTTTTACACTGGTACAGCCACTTTCACTGTCGAAGAGGAGGACCCACTGAAGTATGGCTTCTTCTTCAAGTGACCCGAGCCATGGAGCAGTGGCAGAGTCTCACTCATGATGCTATGCTTCTTCTGCCCACGCATTTCTGTTCTGCTTCTCCACACGGCTCGTTGCAATATGCCAGAGTAACAGGATCAGCCTTTGGTTGTGTGTCAGTGTCTGCTGTGTTTCAAGATAACAGGCAGTGTTCCTTTGCTGTGATTAGCAACAGGCTGCTCTGAGAAGCCATAATCTTTTTCTTCTTTTTTTTTTTTTTCCCAATAATTATTTGCAGAAAATGGAGCTGATCTTGGAGAGCTGTCTTAAAGTTCATGTGCCTTCTCTATATCTGCAAATTACTAATTTCAAAGCCAGCTTCCTATTAAAAGCCAGCTGAAGACACTGCCTTTCTTCTCGTTTACCCTCTTGGAGCTCATTTCCAGGACTCTGCCGAGTGTTCCATGGCTGTTGGTTTGGATTCCCTGCTGTTCCTTGATTCCTCCCACTCAGCTGGCTGTGCTGCTCTGTCTCATGCCCCAGCTTCCCTGGTGTGCCCTGCTCAGGCCTGTCCAGATGTCCCCTTCTTCATTGCAGTCGCTTCATCCCTGCCAGAGCCCTCCTGAGTCCTTGAACTGGAAGCAGGTATTTGCTCAGAACTTCCAGAGAATTCCTGCTGTCCCCATTGCATGTCCGCTCCACGCTGCTTCCCTAAACCTTTCTCTCTTGCTCATCCCGGACCATTGGCTGCAAGTACCTGTGGTTAACTTTCAACCGGAGCGGCTGTATTGGAAGGTCTGAACCATGATGACCTTTGATTGCTAATTATTTACCGAGGATTTGGTCTCAGCCCAGGGGCAGCTTGCGCAGCAGAGTGCAGACAGTGTGTGCTTTGCCGGAGTCCCTCAGGGGAGGACTGCCAGTGGAAAAACCAAAGCAAGCCCTGGGCTGTAGGCAAACATTTGCAGCGGCAGAAGCAGAGCTTCAGACCGTTCACAGCCTGTAAATTCCACTGTGTCTCTGGACCAAATGGTGTTCGTTTACTGAACACACTTGTGGGAGCGTGCCTCATTAAAACGAGACATGAAAATGAGAATGATCATCTCCCAGTTGCTTATGCAACAAAAGGGAGCAAGCCATGCTGGAGAGCTTGGAAAAGGTTAGCACAGAAAAGCCTGGGAGAAATTCTTTCTGTCAACTTGAAAATTGTAACTTTGGACCGGGAAGAAATAAAAATCCCCTTGTTCAGGGAATGGCTGCAATTCCAACACGGGTTTGTTTAGGCGCGCGTCTGGGGCTCTTGCTCCCAGCTTTCCTGTAACCCCCAGATAAATCCTGTACAGCCTCTGGTCTGGGGTAGCAAGCAGTGACACACACATCCTCCACGCTTGCAGGAGCAAACTCCTCTGCATGTTTCTAGCTTCTGGGCATGTCCTTTGTCATCAGCCCCCCCAGCCTGGCTCCCCACAGAAGAGCTGGGGCAGCAAGGCACAGAAAGGCTGGAAGCTCTTCAGCCATTGTGTTGCAACCTTCATTATCTGTTCACCATCCATCCCCATCCCTAAGAAGTTTCTCAGAGGCGGGCAGCTCCAGTGTGGCTGAGAGCAGAGGGACAGGGTCTTGCTGCCCATGTAGGGCTCCGTGGCCTGACCTCTCAGCTGGTGAGACCGCAGCCCAGAGAGCCTGGGGGGTGGTCCTGGCTCCTCCCGGCCTCCACCGGCGTCTCTGGGCATAGCTGGCACTTGCCCTTTCGTGATGGGCTGCAGGGCTGTGAGGGGAGGGGGGATGTGGGAGAACAGGATGTTAACAGGATTGTGGAAGAAGCAGAGACCAGAAGAAGAAGCAGGAACACTGGCAGAGGATGGCCCGTGAACATCTCCAGACGACCTGTAAGCAATGCCTGGTGCCCCTGACTGATGGAGGGGAATTCCGCCCCCCTGGCAGTTGGGGGTTGCAAGAGTGTGTTGGTTGGGAAAAAAGATCCATTGGTACTATATAAGCTGCCTGTTGGTTATAATAAACGATTCTGGTTGCATCACCGACCGGGGTCTGTGCCTTCATACGCTACAAATGGCGCCCAATGTTGGGCATTAATCAGGAGACTGAAAGACATCCAGACCGGTAGCGCAGCCCGATGGAACCGGGGATTGCCTCGAGGAGTGATTTTACTGCTGGCTCATCACCTTCTGCAGGACAGAGGTGAGCGAGCGGGAACCGTGGGCAACACACTGCCAAGAGAGCAGCGAATGCATCTAGAAGTACTACAGTATATTTCAAAAATTCAGAATCGATCTGTACCTACCCTGCCTTTACTAGTTTTCTTAGACTGGGTACGTAAAAATGTCCTGGACTTTCCTAAGCCCGGCACCTTTGACTGGGATGTGTGGGACAGGATAGAACTGGACTTTGGAAGGCGGCCACGGGAACAGATACAGCAGCCACCAAACACGTACCAGCGTGGCGTCAAGTGCCAGAAGCCTTGACACAGATTAGAAAAGAGGCAAAAACTGATCCCCCTGAACACCCAGAGCACTCCTCTGCTCTACCGCTGCCACCTCCTTGTAACGCTGCGGCACAAAAATCAGACCCTGGGGCGGACTATGCTTTTGACCCTGATCCTGTGAACCTTGAAAAGGAGCCGAATCTGTACCCCCTGATGACGAACCGAGGGGGGCGGTTGGGGGTGTTGCGCCGACTCAGACTATGTATTATTGTTGGAGTGGGAGACGGACCCGGAGTAACGATGGAATCTCAATATGAGTATGGTCGTTCTCCTTTATTTTTAGCATATACAAGGTTTATATAGACAGTTAAGTAGAGCACGCGATAGCAACAGCAATACAATTGGTTTGTTACACTTGTCCACGCGCCTAAAGCGATCAAATGATTGGTACAGGGTTGCTGTTCACGCGAAGGAGTCTGTCAGCACTGTCTGGACTTGGTTCCGTTTGTCTAGCTTACCAAGCCATCACTCCTTACTTCTGCTTTTTCCAGGAGAGTCTACAATTATCTCCAGGCCTTCATCTATACCAAAGACTGGGTTGCTCATCGCAATTAAATCGTGCCCCTTCTCACACAGCCATTCCTCCACATATTATGGTGTTCTGGAACAATGTAGAAAAGAAGCTATAGCCCAGGGAGATACAGAAATGCTACAGCCTTTCCCTGTGACTTATCAAAGCTGGCCAGCAGTCTCTACCTTGTGATCCAGTAAAAGAGTTGAGAAAATCGGTAAAAGATGATGGTCTCCAGTCAGGATATACCATGAACTTATTAACAGCTCTTGGTGATGGATACGTTATGACTCCTCATGATTGGAAACTGTTGTTGCGTATGGTTTTGTCGGCTGTGCAATATGCTGTATTCATGACTGAGTACTGTGATCTCGCGACTGCTAAAGCATTGGGTAACTTAGCGAGCAATTTAAATCATATTGGTGTGAATGAGCTTGTTGGTGAAGGACCTCGGGCTACTCCCGACACGCAAGCCCAGATGGACAGACCGTGTTTTGAGCAAGTAAAAGACATTGTACTGCGCGCGGTGAGATGGGTACCTGATACAGCTGCTCCAGAAGCTTCCTTTTCTGTTATCACACAAGCACCTGGAGAACCCTATATAAAGTTCCTTGATCGGCTCCAAAATGCAATAGAGAGACAAGTAGATAACCGAGCAGCTCGCGATACTCTCATGAAACAATTAGCCCTTGAAAATGCTAATGCTGACTGCCGTAAAGTGTTGCGAACAATTAAGAATGCTAATCCCTCTATCACTGATATGATAAAAGCCTGCCAAGATATCGGCACAGAAACTCACAAAATGAGTCTCTTAGCTGATGCGTTATCAACACAGCTGGTTGTGGGGGCTGCTCTGAAAGCAGATTGTTATAATTGCGGAAAGCCTGGGCATCTTAAAAAAGATTGTAAAACGGTTGAACGAGGCGGTCGAGAAAATCACATCATGCCAGATCGACCGTGCCCTTGCTGCAGCAGGGGACTGCACTGGGCAAGTGAATGCAAATCCAAATTCCATGCTGATGGTCAAACTCTAGGGGGTTCGGGAAACGGGGGGAGGAGCGCGAGACCGTGCAACGACAACAAATACAGTCCCGAGACCGCGGAACAACGCTTGGCCAGCATGCTCCAACCAGCCACAGCTGGAAGCGCAGGGGTGGACCTGGCCACAGCCCAGTCAGTAACTCTAGATACCACAGCAGTTGTTCTCATCCCTACTGGGGTGATGGGACCTCTTGGAAATGGCAGGAGTGCTCTTTTGTTAGGGGGTGCCTCAACCACACAAATGGGACTTCTTGTTCTGCCTGGAATAATTGATGCTGATTCTTTGGGAGAAATCAAAATTACGGCGTCTGCCTTGTTTTGTTATGGGGCCGAGACTTGTTAAGCCAGTGGGGAATCTTCCTGAAAACAAATTTTCAATAGGGGCTATTGACAAGCAGCAGACCCTTTCATTGACATGGAAGTCAGAAAAACCTGTTTGGGTAGATCAGTGGCTTCTGAAAAAGGATAAACTGCTGCATTTGCATGACTTAGTACAAGAACAATTGGCCGCTGGCCACATTGTACCCACCACCAGCTCGTGGAACACTATTTGTAATACCTAAGAAAAGTGGCAAATGGCGATTGTTACATATCTTCAAGTAAATGCAGTCATTGAGCCCATGGGTGCGCTACAGCCTGGTCTTCCTTCACTTTCTATGCTGCCTCAAAATTGGCCAATAGCCATCATTGACCTCAAAGACTGTTTTTTTGCTACTCCTCTACACCCAAAGGATGCACCCCGGTTTGCATTCTCTGTACCATCTGTCAATCAGGAACAGCCCACACGACGATATCATTGGACTGTGCTGCCACAAGGTATGCTAAATAGCCCGACTATCTGCCAAGTAACTGTAGCAAATGCTTTACAACCTGGCCAAAACGCAAACCCTCATGTTATAATTTATCATTACATGGACAACATACTTATAGCTGCCGAAAAGGACAAAGACCTGCAGTCAGTCATCTGCCAAGTCTGCCTTGCTGTCCAAGGAGCAGGCTTGCAGATAGCTGACGAAAAGGTCCAACATGAACCACCCTGGAAATATCTAGGATGGAAAATTACAACTCACACCATCCAGCCGCAAGGACTGCAACTGGTATTACAAATAAAGACTGAATGATCTGCAAAAATTGTTGAGAACTATCAACTGGCTCAGACCTTTTCTGGGTATCTCTACAAAAGATCTGCACCCTCTGTTTCAATTGTTAAAGGGTGACCCTGACTTAAATTCTAAAAGACAGCTGACACGTATTGGACTGCAATGTCTACAGCAAGTAATAGAGGCTTTACAGACATGTCAAACTCATCATCTTTGTTTAACACTTCCAGTGTACTTAGTCATCATTCAAAATACCTTTCAGCCATATGCCCTTCTAAGCCAGTGGGATTCAGCAAAAGAAGACCCACTTATAATAATAGAGTGGCTCTTTTTGCCTCATGCATTTACAAAAACTGTAGCTTCACGATTAGAAATGTTTGCCAACTTGATTCAGAAAGGTCGCCACTGACTTCAGATTCTAAAAGCTAGTGATCCAGAATTCATTTATATTCCCACCAACAAAAAAGACTTGGACTGGATGTTAGCAGAATCTCTCAGTGTGCAGACTGCACTCGCAGACTACACTGGTCAGATTTTAATCCATTTACCTAAACATTCTCTGTTAAATTCTTTAGAAGAATTACCCCTGACTAATCGAACCTTACTTTCTCATACCCCTCTCTCTAATGCAGTTACAGCATTCAGAGACGGTTCTGGGAAAACACACAGAGCAGTGGTCCTTTGGCGATCCACCGACAATCTCTGGAACCAAGATATTAAATGTGTCGATGGATCGCCCCAAGTTGTTGAGCTTGCAGCTGTTGTGCATGCTTTTCAGCTTTTTTTCTGATGTAAATCTCAATATCATAACTGATTCTTTATATGTTACAGGAATTGTTCAGCGTATAGAAGGTGCTTTCCTAAAGGAAGTCAACAACCCAGAGTTATTCAGACAACTTAAAAAATTATGGCATTATGTTTCCTATCATAAAATACCCTATTATGTCACGCACACACGGTCACACACCTCTCTTCCAGGACCCCTAGCTGAGGGCAACCGTGCTGCAGAGAAAGCCACAGTCGCCCTCGCCGCACCACAATTATTTCAATAAGCACAGCTCTCACATAACTTCTTTCACCAAAACAGGAAGGCACTACAAAAGCGATCTCAGCTAACCACTGACCAAGCACGTAATATTATCTTGACATGCCCTGAATGCCAATCTATAGCCCTGTTGCCACAACTGGGGGTTAACCCACGTGGCACCTCACCACTGCAAATTTGGCAAACGGATGTTACACATTTTGGAGAATTTGGTCACCTAAAGTATGTATGTCTCACTGTTGATACTTTTTCTAATTATATCTTTGCCACTGCACATACAGGAGAAAAGAGTCGAGATGTCCGATGACACTGGCTAGCAGCTATTGCTGCCATGGGTATACCAGAAACCATCAAGACAGACAATGGCCCTGCATATGTATCTAAAACCACATAACTTTTTTTTATAGTAATGGGGCATTCGCCACATCACTGGAATTCCACACTGCCCTACAGGACAGGCGATCGTTGAGCGTGCCCATCAAACACTAAAGCAATTGCTAATTAAACAAAAAAAGGGGAGCCTGGAAGATCCACCACAGGAACGACTGTGGAAAGCCACTTTGGTTTTGAATTTTCTGAACAGAGACAACACCGAAATGACGACACGAGTGAAGCGACACTTCGGAGCTTCCCCAATGTTCGAAACACGGCCAATGGTCCATATTCGTGGTATGGCCACTGGACAATGGGAAGGCCCCGTGCCATTGATAACTTGGGGGCGAGGATACACTTGTGTTTCCACAGGAAATTGTCCCAAGTGGATCCCAGCACGATTCGTTCGACCGTATCTAGAAGCTGAACATCACAACCAACCATCAGAAATGACAAAGCAATGAATCTTTTCTGTTCACAAAAGTATTGTTGGTTTTAATGTTATCAGGCCTGATAGTTCTGTTAACGATTATGTTATGTTTACCATGTTTGTTTCCCTGTGTTACAAAAGCATAAATCAAGTCATGTATGCTCAAACGCACGCTGTACCTGCCTTGCAAAGTATGATGTTAGAAAAATAAGTTTATGTAGAAACCAGCCATGGCGTAAGAGAGTTATAGGAATCTGTAAGTTCAACAATATAGTTAATAGTTTCATAGTTTATAGTAGTTTTAATAGTATAGGTTCAATGTGGTAATTAGGATGTAAGATACATGTATATTAACACAAGCATTACTCTGTACATTAAACAAAAAAGGGGGAGATGTGGGAGAACAAGATGTTAACAGGATTGTGGAAGAAGCAGAGACCAGAAGAAGAAGAAGCAGGAACACTGGCCCGTGAACATCTCCAGACGACCTGTAAGCAATGCCTGGTGCCCCTGACTGATGAGGGGAATTCCGCCCGCCCGGCAGCTGGGGGTTGCAGGGGTGTGTCGGTTGGGAAAGAAGATCCATTGGTACTATATAAGCTGCCTGTTGGTTGTAATAAACGATTCTGGTTGCATCACCGCCCGGGGTCCGTGCCTTCATACGCTACAGGGGGCCATGAGGGGAGAGGGGCAATGAGGTCCGTGAGGGCAGAGGGGCCGTGAGGGGCAAGGGGCCGTGGGGCCCAGTCCAAGACCGGGGTGGGGATGGTGCCGGCCTAGGGTGAGGGGGCAGTCTCCGTCCGCAGCCCCGGTCGGTGATGGCCGGAGCCCCCCGGCCCCGCTGTTCGGCTGAGGGGGCGCCGCTCCTCCGCCCACGCGGGGCGGGCGGGCGGGCGGGCGGGCCGGGCCCGGACGGTTCCCCGGCAACGGCGGCCGGGCGACGTCAGCGGCTGGCGGGGCCGGCGGGCGGGGAGCGGCGGGCGCGCGGGCAGCGCCTCTGCGGCCGTGGCGGGGGCCGGGGCGTGAGGCCGCGCATGGAGCCGGCGGCAGCCGCGCCGGGCAACCTCTCCCGTGGCGGCGGCAACGAGAGCGGCGGTGCGGCGGCGGGAGCGGCGGCGGAGTGGTCGGCGGCGGCGCTGGCCTCGCAGGCGCTGGCGCTGCTGCTCATCTTCGCCCTCTCGGCGCTGGGCAACGGGGCGGTGGTGCTGGTGATCGCTCGGCACCGGCAGCTCCGCACGGTCACCAACGCCTTCGTGCTGTCGCTGTCGCTGTCGGAGCTGCTGGGCGCCCTGCTCTGCTTGCCCCTGGCCTTCCTCAGCTTGCTCGGCCGCCCGCCCGGCGCCTGGCTTTTCGGGCAGCGCCTCTGCCTGGCCAGCGCTGCCCTCCACGCCGGGCTGGGCATCGCCGCCACCCTCACCATGACCCTCCTCTCCTTCGACCGCTACTGCGCCATCGTCCGCCAGCCCCGACACAAGATGGGCCGCCGCCGTGCTGCCCAGCTCCTGGCTGCTGTCTGGCTAGCCGCCCTGGCCCTGGCCGGGCCCTGGTACGGGCTGGCAGGCGAGGGGCAGCAGGAGGCCCGGCCTGGGGCCTACCGCTGTGTCTATGTGCTGCCCTGGGGCTCCTCCCGGCTGGGGCCACCCTATGGGGCAGCCCTCATTGTGTTCTGCTACCTCCTGCCCTTCGCCCTCATGTGCTTCTGCCACTACAACATCTGCCGGACCGTGCGGCTGGCCGAGAGCCGCGTGCGGCCCCTCACCACCTACGGGCACTTGCTGCGGGCCTACGGGGAGATGCGCACGGCCACCACCGTCCTCCTCATGATCGTCTCCATCATCTGCTGCTGGGGGCCCTACTGCATCATGGGGCTGGCCGCTGCTGCCGGCTGCCTGCCCTTCTCGCCCACCATGGATGCTGTAGCCAGTGGGATGGCCTGGGCCAACGGCGCCATCAACCCCCTCATCTACGCCGCCCGCAACCCCAGCATCTCCATGCTGCTGCGGCACAGCCGCGAGGGTGGCTACAGGACTAGGAACAACGTGGCCGCCTACCTCTTGGTCCCGGGCCGCCAGCAGGAGCCCCGGAACCGGGCTGACCACATCCGGGAACGCTACGTCAACAAGCACAGCGGCCTCCCGGGCAGCGCCCCATCCTCCTCCAGCCCAGTGAGTGGGGGCGAGGTGGCCATGTGGGCCTGCAAGAACCCCGCTGTGCTCTTCTGCCGGGATGGGCAACCGGACACCGTCTCTGAGGCTGCCTTGCAGGCCAAAGTGGACACTGTTGACACCAGCCTCTGAAGGGATCAGGGTCCAGGATGGAGGCATTGGGTCCCAGGGCTGTCTCCCTGAGGAAATGTGGGGAGTCTTTTGCAGCCAAACGACCAGGAAGCTGGAGTGATGGGACTGCATGAGCCGCAGTGTGGTTTTTCCTCCATTGCGTGGTCTCTGGTTTGGTTACCCAGTCTGTGAGCGGGAAGAACTCCACAGGGAAAGGAACTGCCCTTTCTCTTTCAGCAGGCCTGGTGCACTGGAGGCAGCTGCTGTGCCCAGCCAGCATAAGAGCTGCCTGCAAGAAGAAACAGCATTTGTTCCAGTCCTGTAGAAAGTTCCACAATGAAGCTAAGAAACAGACACAAACACAGCCCAAATTAACTGACTGGGCGAGCTGTTTGTTAAGTGCCAAACAAGCAATTGAGAGCTGAGCACTGGCAGCTGGAAGACACTGGAAGCACCACACTGTGAAAACTGCATCGTAGCAGGAAAATGTTGCTTTAAGCCATTATATGTGGAAGTGCTGATAGTCTGAAAGTCGTAGATGGTAGGACAGGCTAAAAAAGTGATCTATTAATATGATATATTTTTTTTCCCAAACTCCTAAGCATAACAAAACACTAATTGTTGTGAAAGGGAAGATGTATGATACCAGGAGGGAAGGAAAGGAAGATGAAACCTCAGTTGTCAGAATTTCAGCAGCACTTTTTTTTTTTTTTCTTCAGGAACGCAGCTTAAAATACTATGAATATGAGAAATGAGAGTTCTTCAGACAGACTGAGGAAGAAGGTTGTAGACTATGGTATCACTCAGTTTGTGCACAAGGTGTGTGTTTTCTTTTTGAGCTCATCCGAAGTCTCTCACATCTCTAAGATTTTAGCCATGTTTAGAGGAGCCGTGCAAGAGAGGTGAGTGTATCTGAAAGCAGGGGTAAAGCAATACCATGCCGTCTTCATGTGCTCTTAAGCATGTGAAAATGTGCATATGCAGAGAACAGGTATTGTTGTATTGATGGCAGCAATCCATTTGGAGTATAGTATTTAAAAGCCAGCTAGTGAAAAAAAGGAAAATAACACAATGGAAGTGCAGTTGCACGGCATAAATTCATATGAATTTGTCAGTATAATTTTTTTGTCCAAAGGCCTAAAGCCTTAAATTAGTATTTTGAATCAGAAACTAAGATTGGGCCTTCCTTTATCTTTTGCTTTATCTTCCTTTATCTTTACCAGATACCATCTTTACCAGTTAAATGTGAAAGATGGGCAGTGTTTTCCCTTGTACAGGCTTTAAAAATACAGTGTTACTCTTTTATCAGCTTTCTCAACTGTTTGTGACCCCAGTGAACATTCTATCATTATTTTGTAAGGCAAGAAATAAATTGTCTTTTATGGAGGAGATGAAAGTGTCTCAGCCTGGCATCATTTCCAGCCCAGTCTTGAGAAGGCAACTTCTGTAAAAAATTGCCAGATGAGTGGTAGTAGAGAGAGACCTAATTGTTTGTGAAATTTTAATGCAGCTATTTTTCATGCTGTGAACATTACTTTAATTTTCTTCTGTGATGCTCCTGAAGCCCGTGAGGAAAAGATTTCACCCTTGACTACTTCTGAGCCACTGTAACTTTACCCTGCATACCCTGGATTTTGGAAGTTGAGTGGTGTATTCGCACTGCTTCAGGGAGAAGCTGGACAGAAACCAGAAGCTGTTAGACAGCAAGTGAACACTAGTGACTTGTTAGAAGGGTAGGACGGGAATTTCTTGCATACCTGCGCTTCCACAGCAAGGTATGGCCCGTGCAAAGCGAAAGAGCCGGTTGTGAATGATGAGATTAGGTTTAACTCTTACCTAGGTGGGTGGTAACAGATTGGTGTTTGCCACACAGAGCACTCTGGTATTTCCACAGCTTCAGGATCTTTTGCCATAGTTCCAGTAGTCATTTACTCTTATTTATAGAAAACTTTAATTGCAATTTAGGAGATAGCAAAGAAAATCTGTGGGATTCTGCTTTCCCAGAGTTCCCATTTCTCCATGAGTTGTAGCAACAGACACAGAATCACAGAATGATATAGGGTTGGAAGGGACCTCTGGAGATCATGTAGTCCAACGCCTTGCCAAAGCAGGTCCACCCAGAGCAGATCCCACAGGAACGTGTCCGGGCGGGTTTGAATGTCTCCAGAGAAGGAGACTCCACCACCTCCCTGGGCAGCCTCTGCCAGGGCTCTGCCACCCTCACAGGAAAGAAGTTCCTCCTCATGTTTAGGTGGAACTTCCTATGCTCAAGTTTGTGCCCGTTACCTCTTGACCTGTCACTGGGCACCACTGAAAAAAGACCAGCCCCGTCCTCTTGACATTCACCCTTTAAGTATTTATTGGCGTTGATCAGATCCCCCCTCAGCCTTTTCTTCTGCAGACTAAAAAGGCCGACGTCCCTCAGCCTTTCCTCATCATCATCATCAGAGAGATGCTCCAAGTCCCTCATCATCTTTGTAGTCCTCTGCTGTACCCTCTCCAGCAGTTCCCTGTCTCTCTTGAACTGGGGAGCCCAGAACTGGACACGGTACTCCAGATGGTGACTCCCCAGGGCAGAGCAGAGCGGGAGGATGACCTCCTTCAGCTTAGAGTAAGTTCCAGTGCTCTGTAATGCTGGGAGGACAAAAGCAGAGAAAGCTGTCCAAGCTCAGAACTCATCAGCCTTACAGTCCAATTGTAAACCTAACATTGCCAACTCCACCACTAAACTATGTCCTTTTGTGCCACATCTACATGTCTTTTAAATGCCTCCAGGGATGGTGACTTCCCCACTTCCTTGGGCAGCCTGTTCCAATGCTTGACAACCCTTTTGGTGAAGAAATTATTCCTAATTTCCAATCTAAACCTCCCCTGGTGCAACTTGTGGCTGTTTCCTCTTGTCCTATTGCTTGTTACTTGAGAAACCCACCTCACAACAACCTCCTTTCAGGTAGTGGTAGAGAGCGATAAGGTTCCCCCTGAGTCTTCATTTCTCCAGGCTGAACAACCCCAGATCCCTCAGCTGCTCCTCATATCATAGCACTGTTGAGCAAATCAGGTACTACAGACACATTTTTAAATGTATATTTAAAAAAATATAACCAAAGGGTGAAGTGACTTAAATAAACCACAAACAGCAGAAAGAAACACAAACACACACCAAAGGTTGCAGGCTGCCTGCCAAAATGGTACTTGAAATGCTGCTGTGTCCCAGGTGTGCTGGAGGTTGCCGCCTCTCACCAACAGTGCAGAAGGTCTTGGCCATGCTAGTACTCAACCCAGTGTGTCAGTCTGTCCTTGGACCTGACAATACCTGAACACAATAGTGGTCATCCAGAAGAAGGACACCTCACTGTTTTAGCCTGGCTTTGGAAATTCTGCCCATGGTCACAGCAGCTTGTTCCCAGGTAAGGAACCATTGCAAGGAGGTGGCTTCTGGCCAAACCTCTATGGAGACATCAACTTCACATGTCTTACACGCTCGTGCTGGTGTCACCCCACTTAGAGATCCCCTTTCTTTGGGCTGAAGGAGAATGCAGAAGGCAGCAAGGCACCGAGGTTTTAGACACTGCAAAATTAACTTTGAAGCCCACTCCAGCCATGGCTCTGCAATACTTCTCTCCTTCTTCCTCCCGTGAGATGGGCCTGGATGCAAGGTGAATGGCAGTCTCATTTGCACAAGGGCTCTGCGAAGGATATTGGGACACATTTTAGCCCCCCAATTCAAAAATCATGCTGGTTATTCAGTGCAGGATGCTTGGCATACGAGAGGTAGCAGTTCACATGATTAGAAGACCAATTGAGCCCTGGATACCCGTGACAACATTAGTCAAAGCCAAATGAAAAATTGGTCCTTGGGCTCTTTAATTCCCCATTGACCTTCCAGCAAACTTACCCTCAGAGTAAGAGTGCCGTGCTCCCTGGCAATGACATGCGAGCCACTGGTACAACTGATGCGTTATATCTTAGAAGGAAAACATTAAGTCTTGATGAATGACAAGCATTTTGGAAGGTACTCTTCCAGCTGAAGTCAGTGGTAATTTTGCTGTTGATTTATTAATTCAAGTCATTATTTTCTGCTCCCTTCCTAATCTCCGGATGAAGTCTCAATTCAAAGTAAATGCTTTGTGCACAACTTACTAAGTATGAGCAAGTAGCAGTTTGTAAGTGACAGCCTGATGGTCGGTAATAACTGATAATAATCACCAGAATAGCTCACGCCCATGAGATCCACCACCCCAGCCTCTCTCTCAGCACTGGTGTTGGCTTGCACATCCAGTAGATGCCTGCAGACATCTGAGCAGCCAGCGCAGCCTTTCCACCGATGATCCTAGGAAAAGCCTCCTTCTGTTAATGGGATCAACCACTCTGCCTTCAGAGCATCCCGGATAAAACCATTCAGAGCAAGGGCTGCGGCCAGTGCAGGGCCTGAACTCTAGTTTCAAAGACGGATTCAGTAGTCACCATTAAACTCAACACATGCTGCTCTTTGGAAGGTTTGTCATCAAGGCCAAAATGAGTAATTTGGATAGCACATCAGAAAAGTGGCATTTTTTGTGATGCTGGCTAATGTGTGCGCTGCACGCTCTCCAGAACTGCAAAAGCTCAGATGCCTGGTGCTGATGCTGGCAGGGTGCTTCATTCAGCAGTAGAGCTGCTGAATTCCCCCTAGTTGCGTTTGTATTTTTATATGGTGACTGATTATTAATAACTGGGTGTGCCTCTAGATTTGCTTGCAAAGCATTACACAGGCACAAGGTAATAACTAAGCACTGGAAGAATAAAATGGTTCCAAATGATGCAGGACTTGTCACCAGGAATGGGATCCAGGATTGGGTGGCCCCATGCCCAGCTGTGCTGTGCTGCTCTGCTGCTGCAAGCTGCCAGGACCAGTGGTGCGAGTCCCAGTGGCTTCACTGGGACTGGATGTGGGAGGATGAGATGCTGCCCATACCGCGGTCAGCCCACTCGCTGTTCCCAATTTGAAGGGAGCAATGGGTTGCTAATGCCCTGCTGCTGGCAGTAGACTGCCTGAGTCTTGAAGCATCTCCGTTCAACCCCAGCTGAAGTGCTCGGGGAACAGCTCTGCTTTTCTAGGTACTTTTTTTCCTAGGAAATTACCGCTGTGAGAAGCAGGAGGAAAAGTGTCATGGAGAGACAAGGCTGCAAATCCTTCTCGGTGGCATGAAATGGATGAGTCACTGGGGAAATCGAAGTGGAAGTAGCACAAACCCCAGGGCACGGCACCAGGGCCTGCGCTAGTCTGGCTGGAGAGTGATGGATGATCTGCTCAGCCAAGAAGACCCCAGGAGGCTGTCACTGATGCAAGAGGTGATTTAGCAAGGGGGTGGAAGGCGAGGGGAATACCAGCACAGCATGAGGTGTGCTGGGAGTCAGAGCTAGCACCGGATTCACTCCCAAAACACATTGACATCAGGCAGCTGTGCCAGAACAAAGGCAGGTGGTGACACCCGCTGGCATTTCTGTCCCAGGGAGGTGACAGCACTGTGCCAAGCAGCCCCTAGCCAGGCTGGCCTGTCTGCACAGCCCTCCCTGCTCCCTGTTCCTGTCGCTGTGGACACGACTGCTGTGCACAGCTTCACACACTAGTTCTTACCCAGGGGTGGCTTTTTGGCTGAGCCTTAAACCAAACTCTTCTAATGCAAGGTGTAGTAGCCAAAACTGAAGAACAATTCGTGTGTGTTCTGCAGAGATCATTGCACTCGTCTGGCCACCCCAAGCAGAGGGGGGTTGTGCTGGTACTTGCTGCTCAGGAAACAATCAAGCCCAGAAGCCTTGCTTGAGCTCTTTGTGCCGGGGGAAGCAGCACACCAACAAGCCCACAGGCTTCTGGGCTCATCATCAAAGATGAGCTAGATCCAGCTATGATTCAGCAGAGGAAGTAAATTCACTCTGAGAGGAGCCATTTGTTATTTGTGCTATTTCTTGTCTCGCTGGCACTGAGTTCATCCAGGTTCAGCTGCTTTCAGAAAGGCAAGCACTGGCGCAAGCCCACAAAACTGACTGGGGAGCAATTTCCAAATATCGGATCCTTAATTTTATGCATCCATTATCCTTGCATTTATAAACTATTTTTAAACTTACCTCTTCCGTAAATAGTCAGCTCAGAAACTAATAAACAATGGAGCATCTAGAGATTCATAAACTGAAAAAGGTTGGTTTTTTTTAAAGCTTTTTTCTGAAGAGGATTGCACCTTTTCTCAGAGGAGTTTTTATTGTTGTGTGCACTGAAAAGTTAAAGGCATTTGCAAATCTCAGTGTTTCACAGGTTGTCTCCTTTGCCTTCAGCCATGCAGACACCCTCTCCTCCTTACAACCATAAGGAGAAGCAGAAAGTTGCAGCAAGGATGACTTTGGGGAGATGACTTTGGAAGATGACACTCCTCAGCTCCTAGGGTGGCGATCAGGAGTGGGAATATTCAGCACTGCCCTTACACATCTGGAGGAATGTTTCTCCCAGGGGCCAGAGCAAGTCTGGATGAAGGCACCAGGAATTTCTTCACCTGCTTCTGCCAGCAGTACTGATGTACAGGCTTAAACACTTAGGTTTGTGCTCAGCAGCTTGACCAGGGGGCTTCACTGAAATGTGCACCCTCAGAGCAGGTGGAAGCATCTCCCCAGCAGTGGGCAGCTGGAGAGATGCTGGTGCTGTGGCTAGTGAGGAACAAAACTCCCTGGATGAGTCCTACAAATTAAAAACCCTCAGGGTCATAGATGTGGACAAAAGCAGCAGGATAAATTTCTCTTGAACTGCTCACCCAACAATTCCCTCACAGCCACATAAATGTGATTTGCTTACCCGACCTAGAAACATGCTCTGAACTACTTTCAGCATCAGGGAAAAAAATGCTCTGAATAACCAGGTCACTTATTTCTCCAGTGAAATGGAATGTGCCACAGCACTTGTGCTCCTCCATGACCTGTGCCTGTGGCTGCTCTGCCCAGTCTGCTGCATTTTACAGAACATTTGTTAATATACTGTCCCTGAGGTCATGGCAAGTTTTGAATACGGCGTCTGAATTGTGGATTCTTTGCAGAACATGTAACTCAACTAGTGATCACTCCCTGCTATTAAATTGGAAGGATTTGCCACAGGTCTTGCCTGAATGTTTCACGCTATTGGTTTCCCAGTAAAGAGAGTCTCAGGCAGGTTGGGTCTTCCTCACCTTTCCTTGACTCCAGGATATACTCTGCACAGAGCTTGGGAAAGTAAAGCTGTGTGAACGTACACAAATTCAAGCAGGTGGAAAAGCTCCTGGTACCCAGCAGTGCCCAAAGCCCAGGTAGAGCTGCAGGCACCTTCCCGCCTCGGCTTTGCTTATGATGGCATCTTGGAAAGCCAGGGGGATGGGTTAGGCAGCAGGAGCACAACTCGGTTTGGCTGTCCTGTGTCTCCCAAACTTGCTGTTACAGTTAAGCTTAGTTTAGGGCAGTTCTACTCACTGTGCTCAAATACTTAGGGCACGTGTCCTACCCCTCCTGCAGAGCCACGGCTGAGCTGAGAGCGTGGGCTGGTGAGCAAAAGGTGCAATAGGGACCTTTTGGTAAAGAAAGTAATGGAAAACTGGCAGTTCAATCTTCAAAGAGCTGCCCAGGGACTGGGAAACTCCACCTCAGGGCCGAGTTCATGCAACATGACAACAGAGGGCAAGGAAAGCTGGGTTTGAGCAAGGGAAGCCTGCAGAAAACAGGGTCCCAACACAGAGCCCATCATCGGGACAAGTTCTGGGGGGACTGTGGTGGAGTGGAGCGTGATTCAGTTTCAAAAGCAGTGGAGGCAAGTTTGTGGCCTTCGGGGGTCCAATGAAAGCATTTTGCATTAACTCCTCTTACACACACACTCACTTATGTTGCCTGCATGCACACACACAGGCACAGACAGACACACACACACAGACAGGCAGACACACACACAGAGCCTGCCACCCAGGCAGTGCCCAAAGTCACAGCACAGCCACACGTTGTGACCTGTGGCGATTTGACTCCAATTATGAAGGACAGAATTAAAATTACTCCTCCTCAACTACAGTAGGGGGAAACAAATATAAAATTTAGCATTTTGGCTGATGCACAGCTAGAGAACACTGAACTTTTCAGACCATAGCAGTGATCTGGCAGAGGTAGGGAAGAGGCAGGACTGATTCTATACTCAAGACAGCTCTAAAACCATGAAGTGTGGAAAGCACCAGCAGATGGTGGTGCTGCCTTTCCTGAAGCTCTGCTGGGGCCAGGCAGCACAAGCTCCAGGCTTTCTCCCTGGCTCCCCTGCGCATGCCCATCAAGCCTGGTTTAAGGCTAAAAATAATATAAAATGGTCAGAGTGCCTCTGATTAAAGCCAAAACTGTCCTTTTCAGATGCGTATCTGGCAGGACGCTGAGCAATGCCAGGGAGAACTCACTGGAGAGATGTCTGTAGGGTTTGCTGCAGGGGAGGGGATGGTGACAGGGATGGGGACAGGAGGCCCGCAGCCTCCCTTCTGCACCCCTCAGCCTCTGTGTCATCTTGGCCTCTCCCGTCCTCCCCCAGAAGCACAACTTGAAGGGCACGTTCACCCCACAGCACAGGCAGGCAGAGAAACACCCAGGTGCTTTTATGGGGTTTTATTGCTCTGCTGGTCTCTGCACTGAGGCGTGAGCCAGCTCCCGGGGCGCTCCAGCAATGCCAGCCCGGCACAGGGGCCGCAGGTCTGGTGACCGGGCTGTGTCAGGTCATGCCATTGGCCAAAGTGCAGTTTTACCCCAGAACATCTGCTTGAGCTGTGCCATAGGCACCGGCGCTGGGGACAGAGACAGGTCCAGCTGCAGCACGGGTGGGAGCAGGGCTGGCAACATCCCTGCTTTCCCGAGGGTCTCCAGGATCCGTTGTTCCCATTGTACCTACCCTTAGGAGTAGACAGATAGTTTTGGACATGAAGTGCAGCAAGCTCCTGCTGACCCAGCACCCGGTGGCCCCTTGCCAGTGGCACTGAAGCAGCAGTGCTGGGAAACCAGTGCTGGGAGCCTGGTTTCTCCCTGTTGAGCTGTGCCTGCCCTACTTGCTGAGCTGAGCTTTGGATGCAATGCTGTGTCTGCATCAGGTCATCATCTCAACCTCTTGACTCATCTTTTCCAGGCCAGGGTGTGATGCCCAGGATAACAATTTGAGTGTGGGAGAGGATACCTGACACTCTTCACTCCAGTGGGATTCCCAGTCGCCCCAGCCTTTGGCAACAGGGAAAGCCACTCAGCTGGAGCAGACAACAGCCAAGGCTGGCTCAGGCTTGGTGCCACCAAAGTGGGTGGCCCCATGGGGCAATTCCTCTGGGAGGACCATGCCCAGCAGTTCCCCTGGCACCAGCAGGTCTGGACAGGTTTGGCCCATTCAGCACATCTTCCTCATGACTTTAAATGGAGGGAGCAGACAGGATTTGGGGCACAGAAGCCCTTTTTCAGGTGAAAACATAGCTGGTGGACATGAGCTTCTGATGAGATGGCCTCACACAGCACACCCGTGTCAGTCCAGCGCAGTGCCCACCCCAGTCCCCATTCCTCTGGGATGACAAATGTTGTGTCTCAAATTTATATTCTCAAGCCATAAACACTGCTATTTCAGCCCTGAAAAAGGGTTTGTAAGCTAGGAAGCTTGCGTGACGCTAGTCTTTTTTCTCCCACCTCAGTTGAATCAAAAGCCATGCCCTGTCCTTGCTCACATCTCCCACCGCCACCGAGTTCCCTATCCTGGGAACCATCCTGCGTCACACACTGATGTGGCCCAGGAAGCCTGCAATCTGCCATTAACCAGAATTTCAGGTCCTCATTGGGCTGTAGGGCTTGTTCACATCCATTTGTGGATGCACCCCAGAGCCCCCTGTGATGGGGACACAGGGAATTATGAAGGGAAGAGCAGTGGAAGCCATTCCCCTTTTGCTTCGGTCCTTCGGCACAGCCACGCAGCTTTCAGAGCAGCCCACCGAACCACTGGGCACTGCGATGGCGGCATCACCACTGCCCTGCACCCTCCCCAGCCCAAATCTGACCAACACTGGGCCATGTACATATATCTATATGTATACATCCCAGCCATGAGATAGAAATAGGAGAAAGCTGCGTGTCCACCAGCCAGACGCTGAGTGAGACCAAAGGAGGCCCCAGCAAGCCAAGGGACGTGTTGGACACCCCATCTGTGCTGGCTTGGTGTCCTCTTACTGGTTATACTGGTGGAAGCTCTGATGAAAAGGGGAAGTCTATGGGTCTGGCCATGACCGTCACTACAGATGGTGGGATCTGGGAGCGTTGGGTGCAATGCAAAGAGCACTGGAAAAAGAAGGAAAATAACACAGAGCCCAGAGGGATGAGGGAAAGGCAATGATGAGCATGAATAGGCAAAGAGGGGTTTGGGCTACTGCCAAGAAAACATCTCTGGTGTGGCCACAGGCTCGCTGGAAGCACGTTGGCCAGCCCAGCCAGCACCGTCAGCTGGAAAAAGGGAGAACATCCTGTCCTGCGATGCAAAAGTGGTGGCTGCCTCAATGGAGGCTCCTAGAAAATCTGGTACCAAGGTGGGAACAGGCAACGGCAACAACGCAGTGGGGAGGAATGGATGGGGCTGCTAACTGGGGGATGTTTCAGAGACCACAAAGTGGGCGACCACAAGGCTGCTGCAAGCAAGGAGGGTGGAAAAGCCTCCGGGTGCCTAAAACCCAGCATGTGGGACAAGCAGTGGAGTATTGGCCAACTCCAGCAATGACTGCAAATGCTGGATGACCTGAAATGACCTGAAAAAGAACAACTTGTGGACGGCTTTTTCTTCAGTGCATGTCTCAATGCCCTTATATCCCTTTTTTTTTTTTTTTTCCTTCCCACAAAATAACTCGCAGCTCTGCCATGTACACTCACCAAAATTGTTTTTCTTTATTGCATATTGCTGTCTTAGAAAATGTACAGTCTCATAACATTACACAGCATTTCCTGCTAGCTAAGACTACTAACATCCTTGCACCTAACAGACTACCTTGGTCACTACGAAGCAAATAAGGTCCAAGACATATACTTCAGTTTACAAATTATTATGGATTTTTTTTTCCTTTTTGGCATTATTAAAAAAAAAAAAAATCATCTTTAAAATACACACCCAAGAGAAAAGAGTGGCTACTTACACCAGCACCAATCTAAAAGTAGTTTTCGACACTGGCACATGGAATTACCTGCACACAGCCTTTGTATTTATTTATAGAGATATAATTTTTTTTTCTTTTTTTTTTTTTTTTGAAATAAAACACAGAAATGGCAAACTCAGCCTGATAATGAGGCTGTTGTAAAACAATTAAAAAAAAAAAACAAAACCCAACAACAAGGTTTGGAAGAGCAAGAGGAAATCTGTTGGGAAAGGTCCTGATGTGGCACTGGGGTTGCAGAGGCAGGAGCCGGGGGTAGGTGCTGGCAGTCGAGCCCCGCAGGCAGGGACCCTAGGAGGCGATCACCCTTTCAGACTCCCACCACCTTTCAAATTAAACACAAGTGACCAACCATTCCTTAAACCATCAGAGGCCAGACTTTTTTTTTTTAACCTTTTTTTTTCAACCTTTTTTTTTCCTTCTTTTTTTTTTTTATATTTTAAATTCCCCCCAAAGTCCATTCCCTCAATTGTATCATCATTTTCAACCATAAGTAAAAAATATAAATAGAGGCACTTCAGTTAAGGAATAGTATTATCATTACCTTTTGTCTTTATTTCCCCTTCCTTCTTAAAGCAAAGTGCTTAACTCCACCTTTGAACATAATTTGCAGGTTTTGCAGCTGCTTGGATACGAGGTGCTGGACTTTTTTTTGCACTTACCTGCTTTATTTATTACTGCTTTTAAATGCTACTCAGAAAGTAAGTCCTTTTTTTTTTCCTTTTTTTTTTTTTTTTTTTTTTAAGTCTACAGTGTGTCAAAAGTTGCAATGAAGAAAAGAACAAAATGGTAAAAACACAGCTCTTGACAACTCTGGTTAAAGAGAGATTTCACAGCTTTCACTCAGCACGCAGACCCTGCGGCCTTCAGGTGCTTAGAACCATTTTTTTTTTTTATACAAATTAGTTTAAACAGCACTTTTGCTATACAGTACATATAGTTAACTGACATCCCATACCTCACCAGTAATACCGATTATCTGACAGAAAAAAACACAACCAACCTTATTTCAAATAGTGTTAGTATCTAGTGCAACAGGGACAAACTCATCTCTCCACAGGAAAAAGAACAAACGAACAAACAAACAAAAGGATCACAAAAGTATTGGTGGTATAAAAAGGCTTTGTTTTGTTTTCTTAAAAAACACATCACAAATAAATAAAAGTAAAAAGTAACAGTCCTCTATATACTCAGCATAATTTAAGAATAGAAATGTTAATATGTTAAGGTGGTTACTTTTTATTCTCCAATTTTTAATTTTCTAAATCATTAAATTATTACTCCCTGAGAGCTTTGAATTATTATTTTTTTTTTTTGTCTTTATTTGGACTGACATTTGACAGGTAGTTCTGCTTACAAATTTGCAATGACAATGAACAGCAACCCAGTTGAAAAAGGACCTGGCTGAGAGACGAGCATTTCTTGGCATCACTGCTTCTGTGTGTCAATAAAGAAAAGAGAAAAGAAAAAGCCCCTTTGTACACCAGAGACCCTCGCTCCTGACCCACCTTTACAGAGGATACAGTTTGTCCCATTGAACAGAAAGCAAGAATAAAAATGACAACGCAAAGTTCTGTGCTCTTCGTCTCCTCCGAGAACCGACCGTTCCCATCAGCCTGGGCCAGAAAATGTTGTAAAAGTATAAATACATCTGTGTGGCGTTAGAGCGATAAGCACTTTGGGGTAAACTTTTCCCTTTCGCAAGGCGGCGGTAAAGAGGAAAAAAGAGTGTTTCCCAAGGATGACGGGAAGAGCATCGCCGGGGGCACCCGCAGCGCCCGGGCTGGGAACCAGCGCGAAAGCACAGACGGGCGAGTTTTTTGGAATGACCACGACAATGAGAAAAATAAACCAAACCCAGATTAAGTTCAGTCAACTTTGTTTTTTTCTCTTCCTGCTTAAACCGCTTGCCCCGTGCACAAGGCACCCCCGGCAAACGGCCCAGGGGGGTTCCAGCAGGGGAGTGGTGGGAAATGGCTTCCCGTTGTCTTTGGGGACCGTGGGGACCGCAGGTGTCTCTGGGTCGGGTCCTCTCTGGCTCCGCTGACACGGCATTGTGCTTGTGCGTGGGGAGAACTACTTTTCGGGGGGAGTCGGAGGGGAGGAGGCAGCGTGGGCACCCGTCAAGGCGGGCTGCCCGGGCACCTCCACCCACGCTCCTGACCTGGCTATATACACAGTATGTACACACACACACTCGCCTGTGGGGAGAAAGAGCGTGCCACTGTTTCGCTCTGAATTTCAAGGCAGCATAATGGGAATAGCCCCCTCCCCCGGCCACTGCAAAAAGACTAACCCGCATTTTTTTGTTGGGTTTTATTGTTGTTGCTTGTTTTTCAGAAGTTCAGCTTGGTGACGGGCCTCTCGCGGCCACTGTCGGCCAGCTGGTTGGCGATGCGCTTGCGGTTCCGCTTCAGCTTCGAGAGGTCCTTGTCGAAGACTTCGCCCGAGCGCAGGGCCGAGACAAGGTCATCGAACTCACCACCTTCCTCCCCGCTCTCCTTCGCCTTCCTCGCCTTGCGCTCCCGCTCCCGCTGCTCCTTCAGCTGCGTGCCACGGTGGAAGGGGGGAAAGGAGACATTTCACTCTTATGCAGGTGGTTGTGGGGGTGCCCAACACACACGGTGACCCCCAAACCCATGAAACAAAAGCGGTTTCCCACCCTGCTGCTTAGCACGAGAGCTTGTCAGGGTTAGCAATACAAGCCATGGGCTGAGATCCACAGAATCACATGGGGTTGGAAATCATCTAGTCCAACCCTCTGCCAAAGCAGGTCCACCCAGAGCAGGTTGCACAGGAACGTGTCCAGGTGGGTTTGGAATGTCCCCAGAGAAGGAGACTCCACCATCTCCCTGGGCAGCTTGTTCCAGTGTTTTACCACCCTCACAGGAAAGAAGTTCCTCCTCATGTTTAGAACTTCCTATGTTCAAGTTTGTGCCCATTTCCTCTTGTCCTGTCACTGGGCACCACTGAAAAAAGACTGGCCCCATCCTCCTGACACCCTCCCTTTAAGTATTTATAGGCATTGATCAGATCCCCCCTCAGCCTTCTCTTCTCCAGACTAAAAAGCCCCAAGTCCCTCAGCCTCTCCTCATAAGAGAGATGCTCCAGGCCCCTCATCATCTTTGTAGCCCTCTGCTGTGCCCTCTCCAGCAGTTCCCTGTCCTTCTGGAACTGGGGAGCCCAGAACTGGTCCCAGTGCTCCAGATGGTGCCTCCCCAGGGCAGAGCAGAGGGGCAGGATGACCTCTCTCGACCTGCTGGTCACACTCTTCCTGATGCCCCCCAGGATGCCATTGGCCTTCTTGGCCATAAGGGCCCATTGCTGGTTCACAGGCATCCTATTGTCCACCAGGACTTCCAGGTCTTTCTCCTCAGAGCTGCTCTCCAGCAGGTCACCACCAACCTGTCCTGGTGCAGGGGGTTATTTCTCCCCAGGTGTAGCACCCTGCCCTTGCCTTTATTGAAGTACATCAGGTTTCTATGGCTGCTGCTGGTGGGTCACAGCAGCCCACAGGCAGCACCAGATCTGCTGCACATTTTACCTCCAAGATCTTACCAACCCAAGGTCATTAGTTAATTAAGCAATCAACAGTGAAAAGCCAGTGGGTCTAAGAGCACAGAAGCTCCTTGACCAGTCTTCAGTGCTCTCTGTGCCACCATGGGGACAGCGTGTCATGGCTGCCATCCCCTGGT
The DNA here is from genome assembly GCA_003697955.1 of Calidris pygmaea. Lineage (NCBI taxonomy): Eukaryota > Metazoa > Chordata > Aves > Charadriiformes > Scolopacidae > Calidris > Calidris pygmaea. Next base: position 530,804 of record QJSC01008266.1, read on the forward strand.
GCCCCAATAGCGCTGCCAGACTTGCTGACCTGTGCCTCCATGCGTGCCCGGCGCTCCTCCTCCTCCTTCCTCCTCCTCATGTTCTCGTTCTCCTGCTTGGCCTCGGTCACAGCTTGAAGGAACTGGTCAAAGATGCCAAAGAACTCGTCAGGTTGCATTTTATCCGTGTCTTCTCCAAAATGCTTCACAGCCTTGGAAAACTGGGAGAGAGAAGACAGGGGTCCATTAGTCTTGAAGACATCCACTGCATTGGCGAAGCCCACCACGGGAAGCCTGATGGAGCGGAGAGAAATGCTTCCAGTGGAGAGTAGGGCTTTGGTTCATCAAGCCTTGACTTAAACATGAAAGAAATCATCTGATGTTTTACCTGCTGCCCTGTAAGGCTGACCTGGATCGCTCCTGAGCCCCCTCTCCTACAACATTCCCCACACAGCCCTTCCTGCCTCTGGCTCTGCCGAGCCTCTCCCTGCCCCAGCTAAACTTTATTAACTAAGCAGCAGTAAAAACAAGGAAGCAAGATATTGTGGGACCGATTACCAAAGACATAAACCCAATAGTAAACACAGCAGGGCAAGGCAGACTCGCACTTTTAAGTTTTTCTTTGAAGTATTTTTGGGGTATTATTTATCATTGCCACATGGTCTGCTATGGAAACCAAATGTGTTGGTGAAACTTCTAAAAGACATTTCTGCCCAGGCTCAGGCACAGCCCCGGGTAGGGAAATAGGGAGTTTTCCGGCCTTTCGTGCTATTTGCACACCATTAATGTAAAGGAGTTGAATGAGGCCACAGCAAAGGTCAGGACAGGACATCCATGATCTGCCGATGAGTCCTGGTCCCCAAGGAGTCTCTGAGTTGTCCTCGGGATTGACATCCTTTGTTCTCACTTCCAGTTTAAAGGAGACTCTTTGTGCACAGAAAGTTTGCTAAAATTGTGATGGTGTATTCTGGAGATAAAGGCGCTTAAAAGAAAAACAAAATCAAAGCACAAACAGATTTATTAGTTGCTTTGATTTTGCTGGGTAGACTGAGAGGAACGTCTTGAAAGCCTGCCTGTATGATTTCATTTTATTTGCAGGGGTGCCCCAGGCTCTTTAAAAGAGTGTTTTTATTCCTTTGTTTACTTAAGAGACTTAGGACTACAAGATGCAGGGAGGAATCTGAGAGGTGCCACTGTGTAAAAGTCAAAATAATTGAGGTTATTCTTGTTTATTTTCATCAAGATATTTAATTCTCTGCCATGTTACAGGAGATTCTGGTAGAGGGAAAAAGGCTGAAAATGTTACCCTTGCAGGATATATAGTTTATAAAACAATGATGTTTCTACTTTCCTAAGAGAAATCAGTAACACAATTTGAATCTGGACATGTGTTTAAAAAACAAGGAGCTGGTGCACTTTGCACAGCCCATTCTATCCTATAACCATGGGAACAGCTGCATATTGCTTCAGAGTGGACTTTGATGGGTGCTGGGGACCATGACCAGACCTTCTCCTCCAGGTCCAGCCAAGTCAGCAGATGATGAGACAGCTAGCAGAGCATTTGTCACTGTCTCCACTGCGGGGAAGATCTGCCAGGTTACCATCAGCAGTTTGAAAGGGTGGCCTGGGTTAGCCATGGCTTCAGGAAGGCAATGGTCAATCATAATTCCCAAGGAATCCCACCGTGGGTGGATGGTCTGAAGGCCAGTGCCACCTGGACACTGGTACAACCAGGGATAAGACGGTGGTGACACTTGGTAACTTCTGTCTTTGCAGAGGTAGCTCATGCGGTGGCCCAAGGATGGGAACTATAAAATGGCCTGTGCTGGACAACCTCCCTGCCATTTCAATCAAGATGAAGGCCAGGCCAGGGAGGAGACACTGGAGGATTGTTCTTGGAGGAAATGGAAACCAGATGTAGGCCCCTTTGCTGAAAGAAGGGAAGCAAAAGGTGCTTGGGAATCAGAGAGGTAGCCAATGGCCACCCCATTGCTGTGATTTAAGCCAGCCTGGTAGGGAGAAAAGGACAACACGGGAAGAGGTCATTGCACATGGCTGCAAAGCACTCACCAAGGCATTACCCTGGGGAACGCGAATCTTTTAAGTACCTTCTCTAAACAGGTCTGAAGGTGGCCTCAACTTATGTCACTGAGCTCCTCTCCCTCTTCTCTGGAGAGGTCTCAGACTGAAGTTATGTATCAATGTTATTTTGACCTATAAAAGTGGGGTCACCCTGGTCTCTGATATCAGCGTCTGGGTGACCTCATGTCCAGCCTGAAGACCTGGCTGCATTTTTTCCTCCTATTCCATCAACACCAGACAGAACACCCTGCTTTCTTGCCACCTTCAGCCTTCATTGGACCAGATGCCCAAACTGTCATAGTCCTAACTCCAAAGCCACCAAAACTGGTATATTTCCATTTTAAAACACAGAAAGCAAAGCAAGCTCTCTAGGCTTGAGTGGAAGCTCTTGGTTAACCAAGATTCAGATCCTCAAAAATGACCTATCATCTCCTCCCCTGATGCACACAACTCTCCCATGGCTAGCACCTGCTTTGCACTTCAAAAAAAGAGACAGGTATCTCACAGCTTTCTACAGCACATCTTGCGTCCCAGCAGCAGTCTGTTGGCCTGACCTGCAAACCCCTGGCATGCTGGGTTGTGGAGCAGAAAAAAGGCCCTGGGGACAGAGAGGGATGTACCCACCCACCCACTTCAACCAGTCCATGAAGACCAGCCCAGCACCTTTCTCGTGTCAGGGTCTCAGCAGGACACTTGCATGATCTTGTGGGGGAGGTATCTGAGATATTAACACACAGCATGTGCTCTGGAAAGGCCAGGACCATCTCTCTCCTGTTGGCTGGAGGGAAGGCTGAAATGCTACCCAGATCTCAAGGACGTTGGTGATCTTACCAGCTCTTTCGCTTCCGTCAGAAGATCTTCGACATCCGAGAAGCTGAAGCTGGCTAATGTGATGAACTGGCTGACGACAGCCACAAACTTGTCGCCTGTTTGCTGAACCTGAGACTTCTGGAAGTCCAGCTCCTTTGGGGAAAAAAAAGGTGTAAATCTGGTCAGGCCCTGGCTGATGGAGGGACAGAAATACCATCGACCTCTGGTAGTGCTGTTGGGTGAGTGCCTGCCTCATCGCCACAGGTGACTGGCAGCACTGCCACTTCTGCTCCCTCCTGCCATGCGTGAGGCCACGGATTACCCTGGTTTACGATATCACGCCTGCACTACACTTTTAAGGCCAAATCCTGCAGGAAAGATCACGGAAGTGGCATAATTGAGCAGGAGAGCGATTCCTTCGGAATACCTCCACCATTTCATCACCACTCCACCTGGGCTCCTCAGCCTGAGCCCCAGCCCTCTGTGGTTTTACAGTCAAAGGGAGAGCCCTTGGCACACCCCAGGTCTTCAGCAGGCACCATCACTAAACTCCCTTGGCTCGTTAGATTAAACCAAGCGCAGGCCTAATCACACACAGTAACTTTGGTGCCAAAAACAGCCCTGAGAAGACAGACGCACGTGCAGGGCAGGAAGGAAAGCCAAACAGATCTCCAGGATGTGAGATAAAAACAGCTTCACTGGGAGCTCCCTCACCTGCCTCCCTAAGGAGGGACGCTGCGGTGCTCGGAGCCAGGATGGGCTATATTTGATTTAAATAATACTTACAGTCTCCACAGCTCTCAGGCCGCTCCTCAGAGTGTTTATTTCTTTCTCCAGCTCGGTCATGCTGTTGGAAATGGCAGGATATTAATTTTCATCCTTCCCCAGCAAATTCTACAGCTCTCTAACCAACTAGACTGTGTTTTTCCACTGAAAAGATCCCGGTGCTGCACACATTGTCACCTGTTTGCAGACCAGCATATTTTGAGCAGTAAATTGGGCTGACAGCCTCTGAGCTAGGACAGCCACCGAGCTAGGACAGCCACCCATCTCAAAGTAGCTGCAGTTGCTTGTTTTGAAGCAAAGCGCTTTTCAGTATTTTTAATCGAGGGGACTTTTCAGGCTGAGCAAGCTCAGCAGTCTCCAGACCTCTCCAAGCAAAATAAGAGCTCAGGAGAGAGAATTGTTGGGATTTCTCTTCCCCTCTCGAGGGCAAGCAGAAGATGTGCTTGCTGTCCCATTGCGCAACGGACAGTGTTTCAGGGAACTACAGTTATGTGTATGTCATGCAAAGTGTCATTCTGAGCAGCAAGGCTTTCATAAAGAGAGAGAACCCAAAAATAGAGAAATAAAAATAAATTATCACATCTGGCACTGACTGTGTTTATACAAGGCTCAAGCCCCTGATGAGTGAAGTTCAAGTGCTTACGGGTTTCTACCACTACATCTGCGTGGAAGCTTTCTCACAAAGACTTGATGATCACAGTCTTGATGTCTTTCCAGGAGTGTCTGTTCTAGGGTTAGGGTCCCTGGAAACGCTGATGTCGGGTCATGGAGCAAGCGTTCCTGGCAGGTTTAGTCTGGGAAAATGCAGTTTTGGGAGCCCTGTGCTCCAGCAGTTCATTACTAGCGGTGGGATTGACAGAGGCGGCAATTTTGCTTCACAGCTGCAGGGCTAAGGGGAATTTAGGGTTTTCTAGAGCTTTAGAAACTTTTTGCTTTCACTCTAGATTGGACCAAGGCCAAATATTACATATGGTGTCGAGTTTAGAGAAAAATGATAAAGTTTAGGGGGGGGGGGGGGGGGGAAATCCTCTGCGCAGACGCTTTCTTTCCCATAGATGTATCTGTACAGCAGCTGCAGACACACGAGCATGAGAAAGTCGGAGCCGGCGCTGGCGAGGGAGCGTGCCCTGCTCAGCCGTGTTCTCAGCCACTGCCTATGAGGGCAGCAGCCAAACACCCCTCCTCACATGCCAGGATTTGTCCTGCCGCTTTGTTTAATCCATACGGTTGACAATTACTTTACATTTTAAATGTGAGGATGCTTGCTTTGCACATTACAGATCTTCTGTAGGGAAGCCGCTATCGCTACGAGAGGACTTTGAAACTTGAAAGACCCTCGAGCTCTGTAAACTCCCTGCGTATTTGCCATCCCTTCTGCAAGGAGGTGCAGTTTCAGACCCTTTTCACGTCCACAGCTAAAGGAGTGCATGCTGACTGCAGAAACGTGTGATTATTGCTGCTCAGGTCCCCAAAGCAGCGAAGGCCATAAACTCATGCCGAATGCTTTAAAACCAAAACAGAGCCTCATTCATTTCAGGGGGACTTCAGTGCATACCCGAGGGCTTCGCAGAGCAACAGCAAATTGCTCCTGTACTTAAAAGTTCAGTGTGTGTCTAAGGGCTTTGCTGAACGAGGGGCTCCACTGGCAAGAAGACAGCAGCAGCCTGCTCCGAACAGGTCACAAGGAGACAGGCAGGGTTTAAAAGGTTGTTGCAAATACCAGAAGCTCCATCTCGGCGGGGAAACGGGGGCCAGGCAGGACCTGGAGGCAGGCGAGCCCCTCGCACTGCTGCCTGGTCCTGCTCATGATGCAGGCAAAGCCTCCCCACCACACACATACAAACAGCTGCCCTTTATCTGCAGCCGCACCGCAACCACTTCCTCCCGGATTACTTAACGTACCATTAGAAATTAATTAAATGCTTCTGTGGTGAGATAACAACAGGAAACGGCTGGCTCCAAGCAGTTCCCCTCCCTCACAGTCGGAGGCTCACAGCCTTTTATTGCAAGGGCTGAGATTTAAGGCCACCAGGTGATGTTTGTGCCCGTCTCTTAGGCCACTCTCGGATGAGTGTGGCCGCAGCCCCGGGCCCAGCCTGGTGGTCGGGATCTGCCCGGGAGGGCGACACGGAAAGGCAGGCTGAAGCGATGGGAAAAGGGCTCCTGGCGCTCCCTATGTGCCACCTAAATCTCTGCTTACTTGACTTTGGCTGCCTGCGGGATGTCTCGCAGCTCCTCGTGCAGGTGGAGGACTTTGGGATATTTCTTTTCAACGACAGTGATAAGATAGTGCAGAAGGGTGATGTTCCTAGGAGAGAGGAGCGGTGAGGTCAGCATGGCGGCACCACGGGGAGCTGAGAGCTCAGTGGAAAACACTGTTTTCACCAGTGTTCTCACAACACAACCCTGGTAATAAACTAGTAACACCCAACCCTGGTGATAAACTATTTTGGGATTTCTGCAAGGATCCTGCTTGCTGCCTGTCTGGGGACATGGGATGGGTCTGTCCCCTGCACAGCCACACTGCAGAGCAGCCTGGTCCCTGCAAGCAAGGGCCCTTCACAGGAGAGACCCAGGAGAGGTGATGTGACATTACCGCTCCCATCCTCCCATCCATCTTTACTGATGGATGACACCAGGCAGGTCTGAGACCCGACCCAGCTCCTCTCACTCTACGCATGGAGCTCAGTGAGGGGAGAGCAAACAAGGTGATGGCTGTGGCAGCCTGGGGGGGGTGCAGAGGGGTTTCCCGTGGAGAGGACCCCTGGGACCAAGCCACTTCTCCAGCCACTGCATCACGGCATGACAGCTCTTGGTTTCTTAAAATGGGAGGAAAAAGCATTTGGAGGATGATACTCCTAATCAGCTTTGGCTGTTGTTTAGCCAGCCCAGAAAGGAAAGCCCCCATCAATCCCCGTGCTGATCTGCAGCTCAGCTTCCCTGGAAATCTGTCCTGCTCAAAAAATGGACACTTGCATCATTCGATGTGCCAGATGGGGAAGCAGGAGGGAGGGGACAGCTCCCATCTACCCACGTCCCAGAGGCGACACCAATAGCCCCTTCATTGCCCCAACATCCCTGGGGCCCACGGACGCTACTGAGGAGGAGCGCAGGGGCTGCTCACTTGTCAATGCTGGACTTGGTATCTGCGATCTTGTTGAGGCTGGAGATCTTAAACCCGAAGGCGTTGCCCCTCTGGCCCTTGTTCATGTAGTTCCCGAAGGCCAGGACCACCTCCAGCAGCTGCTGGAGGCTGCTGCTCTGCAGCACCGCCTTGGAGCCAGCGCGGATGGCTGAAAGCAGAGAGCAGTGGGACATTACCCCCTGCCATGGCAGCACACCAGTCCCCTCTTCTTGCAGCAACCCCTTCAGTGTCCCCATCGCCAAAGAGTGACCATCAACTCCCTCCCTTCCCCTGTGACACCGCAACCTCCATGGAGACCAGGCTTGCCCTGGCACGGAGGGATGCTCTTCCTGTGAGTGCTCCCTGTGCCGACACAGAGCCCCTCAGCAGGTCAGGTCACTTGCCTTCAACCTTGGGTTTGACTTCTGCAACTCTCTCTGCAAATTTCTTCTTGAAGTAGAGGGACTGCAGCCTTTGCTGATAATGGTTTATCCTGGAAAAGGAAGAGGTGCAGGTTGAGCTTTGCTTGCTCCAGGCAGAGCTCGGTGGCTCTGCTGCTCGCAGCTGTGCTCACAGAGCACGCTTGAGCCACAGCGATTAAAAAATAATGACCGCCTTTCTCCCTGAAACGATGCTGGGATGAGAATAACGACAACTGAAGCTGCAGCTGTCCTGGGGTGGATCCAGGTGGGCTCTTTAGCTTGTGCTTAAGGCTATCCTTAAGTCAGAAGGTTCAACAAGTGCATTTTTACACCCTATTGCTACAAACAAACAATTCTTCTACAACTACTCCTTCGCACAGATGCTGATGAGGTCTGGGCTTCCAATGGCTTTGTGACGAACTGTGGCTGGAGACAGGCACACCAACCACCGGCGCTAACAAAACTGGACCTTCAGATCCTCAAAACAAAGGTCTGGGCTGGAAAGCCACCAACACAGCCCAATCCAGCCCGTTCCTGGCCAAGTCAGGGACAGCTCTGCTCATGTCAATTGTATTTAGGCTAAACAAGATCTCACTTGTAGGCAAATGACGCTCTGATTTGAGTAATTTGGACCAGGGACCCATGGGAGACATGCTCACAGACAAGGCCATGGGTTGTTGCTGTACTAATCACAGGTGACAAAGACGTGACACTTGGTTACAGACCATAGGGCAAATTAAAAAGCCATGCCAGAAATCAAGGCAAATATTCACATCAGTACATTGTGCTTTCCAAAAGATGGAGTCATGGGAGCAACACTTGGGCAAAAGACTGTGAAGAAGAAAGGTGACCTGCAGTAGGAAAGCTAATTCTGAGCCTCTTCCAGCCCTGAAGGCTCAGGTCTGAACTTCACAGCTCCGTCCTGCATGTCTTTGACACTCAGCAACTACACGGTGCATCGCCCTGGTGCTCATCGGCGCGTTTCTTAGGGATGACAGGAGTGCTTCTATTTTTGATCTCCTGGTACGATCTCGGATTGTAAAACTCACTGACTTTGCAAACAAGTGACTTGCTTGAAGTTCAGCTAAGAAATTAAAAGAGCTCAATACTCAGCTGGATTTAAAGAAGGAGCTTCAAGATTTTAAATCAGCACTTTTAGAGAATGTGCACGCTGAAGACTTCTAAGCCTTAAATGATTGCTACCAGGAGCAGGAAGAAATGAGATTTTCTTTCTGCCTCGTATATTCTCAGGAGCCCAAGGGCTGTGTCATTCCTAAGGTGAGGAGTGGGACTTCCCTACAAAGCAGGGCAAAATTTACATACATCAGTCTTTAGTATTCATTAGGATATGTTCACGTGAAGGGGAAAGGAGCATCGCTACAGCATTGTTATCACTCAAACAGCACTTCCTAGCTGGGCCATGATGCAGATGATGCAGTCGATGCAGTCTTTCACAGAGTTGTGCCAGATTGAGTTTTTCTCCCCCAAACAAGAGGGGAAACGTGTTGGGACATCCTCTGGGAAGCCAATGCATGTCTCCAGAGGATCCATTTCCCCATCCCTCTCCCCGCCACTCCACCCAGCTGCTGCTTGTCTGGGACGCACAACCCTGATTTTAGGAGCACAGCATCACAAGTGATCCTTATGGGTGGGAGCACTGTGCTGTGGCCCACTCATTTCTTGACGTGAAAAACAGCAAGCAGGGCTTATTTCCCAACCAGGCCCCATGAAAAGAGCCACCTCACAGCCAGCCCATGCAGCCACTGGCCAAAACACATCTCCTGGGCCACCAACCTGCTCATTTCGAAGAGGAAACGGTCAGCCTTGGCCATACGGTCCAGCTCGTGCTTATGCTCTTCCAGGAGGTCAATGTCACCCTTTTCAGGAACAAACTTCAGGAGCTAAACAAGGGAAAGCACACTTGTGGACATAAGGTCCATGCACAGTTTTTCACAGTGCACAGTTTGCACAGTGTGGTCTCAGCACGAGGAAACCATGGAGGAGCATGAGACACATGACTCACCTGCTCTAGCATATCTTTTGGGAGGTCCTCCTGCTCGTCCATTGTCAAAATCGCTCTTTTGATCTCATCATTCGAGAGTTTCAGCCTGGGAGATAGAGGGGGAAGGAGTTATTCCCAGCCCAGTAATCAAGCAGGGTTGAGGAGCGTTTCCTACACATCCCTGCAAGACGAACAGCTTAACTCCCAGCTAAAAGCAGCATCATGAATAACACTATACAGTGTGTTACAAAGAAGGATGTGTGAGATTTGTGGCAGGACTGTGCTCTGCCAAGGTACAGCACGTGTTCTGCCAATGCACAGAGCAGCCCTGCTGCAAACTGGGGGTGTCCAGACCCCACCAGCCAATTCCCTCTCTCCACACTGCAGCTGCCGTCCCCTATTTTACAGTATTCTATATAAGCATGGTAAGTAGTGTACATGTATTAAAATACACGTACATACATTTTAATGTAACATACATATTTTAATACATGTATTAAAGTTAAATAACCTTTATACATAACTCTTGCCTGTACCAATGCTGCTCCTGCAGCCCCAGCACCCCCAAAGGCCATGGGGTTAGTGGGGGTCACGCTCCCTGTCAGCAGCATAGCCTAGGCTGAGCTCAGGATTCAGCTCAGCGCTGCTCCTAAACCCATTGCCACGACCCCTAAGGAAAATTCGGCCAATTTCTGCTGTTTTTCTTGGATTTGAACATTGCTTTCCCCACCCCTCCCAGCTGCCTTCGGCTGGAGTCTCTCTGAAAGAGAAAGGAGTCCAAAATTTGGGGAAGCAGATGCTCAGCATCCCAGGAAACCCATCAGCTTTTTTTTTGGGGGGGGGGAGGAGGAAGGGGTGAAGGGGGGTGGAATTCAGTGGGCTTCAAACTCTTAACAGGCTGGAAACAAGCTCCCCTCCACCTCATTCTTCCTGCACGTAACAGGAACTGAGGATGGGGCAGCCATCAGTCACAGGTCAGTGTGTCTGCAGCACTCTCCGGGATTGCTCCCTGCAAGGACTTTGACTGCAAAACCCACACATATTTTTCTTCATGGTTTTGTGTTGCACTTAATAAAATAATCTAAATGCAAAAGAGGGAAAGCGTAGCAACCTCTGCAACTCTGTCTGCCAACTTCCTATCCCTTGCCCAGCTTGCAGTGATGGTTAAAGCCATTGCAATAGGTATAATTAAAAAAAAAAAAAATAGACCCCCCTCTACTTGCATGCACAGAAAAGTTTCACGGTTGAAAAGACCTGTTCATGGGCTTTAAGAAAACCCATTGGCCCAGTCTTGGTGACCACTGTTGCCAGGTGATGCTGAAACACTGGAAGTGACTCAAAAGAATGAGCTGAAACCAGAAACACACCTTATAGTGGGATGTGAGACCTTGGAAGTCAACCTGATCAGCAGATCAAAAAGAAGGTCAGGAGCTGACTTGATCACTCTAAGTAATTAAACGAGGAGGGTATTTTTCATCCTGGCATCTCTTCAGGGAGCAGCCTGAGACTGTGGAGCTGGCTTTTGGAAGATAAAGGTAGAGCAGGGAGGGTGCTGTTCTCTAAGACCAGGGTTTGGTTTAGCTTGAAATCTTTTGCTCAAGGCTGGAAGTGAAGGATTTGATTTATCGAGGTATGCGGATCTTACAGACTTCAAGTAAATATTTGTCCCTTATAAGCCCATGTTTCTTGTTCTGTGCCTGGTCCTCTCTCACCTTATGCTTGAGTGAGCTCCCCAAGAGAGTGTTTGTTAAATGAGTGAGTTAAAATCCCACCTCAGCCACAGGAGGAAGCTCAAAGGTTGTGTTGAGCAGTGCTGAGGACAATTGCTAGGGTTGCTGGACAAGGAGCAAACCCAGAATCCAGGATCCATGGAAAATGTCCCCTCTGCTGCTTGTAGTGATGAGCAGCCATGTCCTGGGGACACACTATCTGCGTGAGGGCAGTGGCCAGGATGGACATGACCTTATGTGGGGTATGAAGCTGCAGAAGGACTCCTTTCACACCCAAGCAGGGACATTAGAGCTAAGATTTCAAACAAATGTCTCATCAGTCCCCATCACAGTGAAAAGCAGACACTGGCTCAGTTTGGACGTTTTGGGGGATCCCTGGGAGGCAAAAATGCTCCTGGGAGAAGGGGGGCTGGCAGGCAGCTACCTAAAAAAAGCAAAAGTGGACACCTAAAGCACAGACTTTCCACTGTGATCATCTCCAAGAGGGTGGTGAAAGATGAGGTTGACTTTTGTAAGCTCTGCTCGTTAAAAGCAAAGTCAATAATAGAACAGATTTGGAAAAAAAAAAACAACCTGAAAAAAACTTTTCTCAGGAATCTCAAAACCCATTGCCAAGAACAAGAGCTTGTCCCGGCATCGGCAGAGAGCAAGCGTGGGGTGCCAGAAGAAAAGAGCTTCTCAGACAATTTGATGGGAAAGGGGCCAGTGAAAGCTAGAAGCTTATCTGTAACCACAATAATTATCATTGTTGGCAGCAGCTGTCGAACGCGAGCCGTCTGGGAGGAATGGGGTCACAGGACTTGCTGTCACAGGGATTTAAAGCCCGCAGCCTGCCGATGCGAAGTGACAGCTCACCAACCTCACAAGTGTGGGGCTATTTTGCGTGGCTTTTGTAGAGCCCCACGGAGGACATAATAAGTGTGAAGGGGGAAAACAAATTCCACTGGAAAAGGGACGCGCCCTCTTGAAAAGCCACATTCATGCGAGAAAAATGCTCCATGCCATCTCGCCGGGGTGAAGAATCAAACAAGCCATTCACCACCAGCACACGCAGAAAGTGATGGACCAAGGGCTTGATTTGCATCTTGCAGAAAGCAGCACTGAAAACACACACCCACACGTAGGGAGCAAAAACAAGGACACAGTGGTTCACTGCAAAAGACCCAATAATGCACTAACTTTGGCAAAGCATTCTCCAAAAGACAAGAAGGAAAAAAATAAAAAAAAAACAAGCGTTAAAAATATTCTTGTGCTGCGTTACAAGCTGGAGGAAAATCCAGTGATCTCACTGCACAGCAATTTCTCCCAAAGCGAGGGAAGCAGGCAAAAAAATAAATCTACAGAGAGAGAGATAAAGTATCTCTCTGGCTGTAATCTTTCCACGCTACAAGCCAGACAATGCCTGGTGAGCTTACAAGCGTCTGGGCTAAATAAGGGGCCGAGCTTGCAGGTCCTTTGGCATGTGAAAGTCGGCTGGTGCCCGCGGCGGCTGGGCGAGCGAGGCAGGAGAGCAGGAGGCCGGCGGGAGCAAGCCACCCTGCAAGACCAGAAGAAGCCGAGACCTTTGCAACGCTGGGACCAAAGACGTGCTGCTCGGCCTGGCTGAGGGATGGGCAACCGGAGCGGGCAGAGATGAAAGGGTCTGCCCAAGGTCACACAGAGTCTGTCTGGACCCCAGCCTCCTAGGGAGCGAGCAGGATGCTTGGGCTTCACCTCAGCACTGCCCTTCCTTTTAGCCACTTTGCATCAAGAGTAAATTGCCCAAAGGGATTTTGGGGAGAGAAACTTGACTGTGGCCTCTGGCAGAAATGGGGGAAGGGGCAGATTTGCCTCCTGCTGTGGTGCAAAAGAAATGCCCTGCCCAGCCGGCCCCTCTGCCCACACAGGCCGGGGAGCACCACGGGGTGAACCCCAAAGCACCTCCGAAGAGCTTCCCCAGAGCCACTTGTCCCTGCAGGACCACAATGCTGTGGGAAGTGCACAGGAAAAGCTTAGAAGAGCTGTATGAGACCACCTTGCAGGGCAGGTCTGATCCCATGTTTCCCCTAGGAAACGACCCAAAGGTGAAGGCAGACAGGCATTGGCTTCCATCACGCTCTTCTTGTGGGATTAATTACTGGTGACCTGTTTCCAGCCATCGTTTTCTTGGAAGAGAAAGATTTGCTGGTCAAATGAAATTAAGACCTTTACTCAGTAAGACACGCAAGATGTAAAGCATTTGACACTGTCCTGCATGACACCCTGGTCTCTAAATTGGAAAGGCATGGATTTGATGGATGGACCACTCTGTGGATAAGGAACAGGCAATGGCCACACTCACAGGGTTGCGGTCAACGGCTCAATGTCCAAGTGGAGACCACTGACGAGTGGTGTTCCTTAGGGGTCAGTACTGGGACCAGTGCTGTTTAACATCTTTGTTGGAGACATGGACAGTGGGATTCAGTGCACCCTCAGCAAGTTTGCCAACAACACCAAGCTGTGTGGCGCGGTTGACACGCTGGAGGGAAGGAATGCCATCCAGAGGGACCTGGACAGGCTTGAGAGGTGGGCCCCTGTGAAACTCATGAAGCTCAACGTGGCCAAGTGCAGGGTCCTGCACCTGGGTCATGGCAATTCCAGGCACAAATACAGGTTGTGCGGAGAATGGCTGGAGAGCAGCCCTGAGGAGAAGGACTTGGGTGTGTTGGTAGATGAGGAGCTCAACATGAGCTGGCAGTGTGTGCTGGCAGCCCAGAAAGCCAACTGCATCCTGGGCTGCATCAAAAGAAGCGTGGCCAGCAGGCCAAGGGAGGTGATTCTACCCCTCTAGACCACGCTGGTGAGACCCTACCTGGAGTATTGCGTCCAGCTCTGGAGTCCTCAACACAGGAAGGACATGGACCTGTTGGAACAGGTCCAGCAGAGAGCCATGAAGATGCTCAGAGGGATGGAGCAACTCTGCTGTGAGGACAGGCTGAGAGAGTTGGGGTTGTTCAGCGTGGAGCAGAGAAGGCTCCGGGGAGACCTTAGAGCAGCCTTCCAACCCCCCCACCTGAAGGGGGCTACAGGAGAGATGGGGAGGGACTCTTTATCAGGGAGTGGAGGGGTAGGATGAGGGGGAACAGTTTTAAACTGAGAGAGGGGAAATTTAGATTAGCTATTAGGAAGAAATTCTTTGCTGTGAGGGTGGTGAGACACTGGAACAGGTTGCCCAGAGAAGCTGTGGCTGCCCCATCCCTGGAGGTGTTCAAGGCCAGGCTGGATGGGACTTTGAGCAATCTGGTCTGGTGGGAGGTGTCCCTGCCCAGGGCAGGGGCTTGGAACTTGATGATCTTTAAGGTTCCTTCCAACCTGAACAATTCTATGATTCTATGCCTTTGAAGTTAAGTGCTTGAGTGGCTCCCCTTCCCGCTGAAGGGGCTATTTGCCTGCTTAACTTTCAATTATACCCTTAAACCTCTGGCTGAATTACACCTAAACCCCTCTGACTGTGCTCAGCACAAGTGTGCTGGGAGCAGCCCAGCCCAAATGCCATTGCTTTCGTTGCTATTAGCTGGCTGCCACAGACGCACGCATTTGCCTGCTGTTTTAAACTCTGCTTTCATTGTCATCCTTTTTATATGGACTGCTAGGAAGCATGAAAATCTCCAGAAGCAACCCAAAGCAGAAACAGCCATAATAATGGCAATTTTACCACTGAACCCTGCGGCACATGGCTGGCTGCACTCATCTCTGCCGCTGCCTGCAGGCCAGAGGACAACCTGTGGGAGAGCTTGAAGAAGCATCAGGGGCTGCAAATTACCCACCCAGAGGATTTTCTTTTTGGCAGGCATCAGCCTCTGCAGGCTTTCTAGGGAAGGAAACCAGCCGGGCTGCGCAGGCAAGGCACTGGCTCCATCGACCCATGGGCCGGGAAAACGGAATTTGGGAGCCGGGACCGCAAGCCCAAACTGACAGTGATGCTGCTCCATCCTGGCCAGGCCCGAGCGGCACAAAAGCTTCTGCCCTTCCAGACAGCAGAGCAAACATTTCTGAACAGAGCTATATTGCTGTTGCGCTGGGTTTTTGTTTTTTCTTTTTTTCTGGGTGAGTCAGAAACAAGCATTTTCTGCTGCTGTTTGGTTTTTTTGGTTTTTTTTTTTTCCAAGTAGCTACACCGAGGGTTGCTCCTTTCAGACCACTGCAGCTTGGCTTTTCCTTTCTCAGAAGTGAGTCTTATCGGTGGAGTTATCTTGCCAAAAAAAGGCCCTTCTCATCCTCTTGGCGGCGAGCGAGATGTGGGATTACATTGCCGGTAGCAGGGCAGGGCTGAGCCTGCTTCCCCAGGGGCGAGCAGGAGGCTGTCACCCCATCCCAGCGGGGCTGGGCAGCAGCAAGAGTGGGACGTCCCCTCCCCAAAATCCCGACGTGGCACAAGAGACCTGCGTGGGCAGCCAGGCCCCGGCCGAATTTCGCTGCAGCTTGCCATGCCCCACCGATACCCAATGTTCTCTCCAGCCACCACCGAAGAACAAACAAAACCCAGGCTGAAGAAGAGAAGAGGTGACATCAACCCCCTTCCCATCCCTCACAGAGGCTCACCACTGGGTACCCCAGGCCCTCCGGGGCTTTCCAGGGACATTGAATTGCCATGTACCCAGTTAATCACATCTCCCACCTCACGCCACCCTGCCATGATCGGCGTAAGGCGATACCTGGGTTCAGGTGTTGCTGACTCTCTTCCTGCGCTGCCTCCTGTCATTAACCTCCCCACAGGGATGAGGAGCACCCCCCCCAGCCCAGAGCAGGCTATCAAGCATCCCCCCCCACCTCCCTGGAGGGCGAGCAGGCATTAACCATACCTGGACAGGAGGATGTTGCAGTTCTGAGCTCTCCGGCCATCTATGACCGAAAGCTCCTTGACTTTATGCCGGGAACTCAAGGTGTCATCGATAGCATCTTCCTTCTACAAAAAAGAAAACAAGGGGAAAAAAAAAAAAAAAAAAGCCTGGAGAAAAGCCATGTAGAAGCAAAGACACTTAGTACTCTCAGCACACAGCAGCATGATTCACAGCAGACCCCCATTAATCAGGAGCATCACCACGGGTTACTGGTAAAACCCACTGCCTGGGACTGAAAAACAGAGCTGGCTTTGAAGCCACTGGTTAGAAACGTAAATATTTTCTCAGACAGGGAAGATTGAAGAATCTGCAAACACAGAGGCGCTGTTGAATAAATAAAGTCGGGCTTTCTTAGCATACGTATTTGTGATACTTCATTAAATCCTCGCATGAAACATTTCATTACGGGCTGCCGCACACACTCAGCGTCACTCTTGTTTTTCACCCGCTCCACGCATCTGCAGTCGCCCTTCACACATCACTCCCCCCGAGCCAGCTAACCAACAAAAGCTACCAGACTCGCAAATGCAACCTGCAGCATTTGCTGCTCTTTCAGTGAAATTCTCCCAAAGTAAGGCCTTTGAAAGCAGGAATGGGTGTGGCACAAGCACGTACATCGCCATTTGAGCAGTTTAAATACGCTACCTTCAAATGGGTAACAACATACCAAACTGCCGTGTCGGACAAATGGGCAGATCCACATCATATAACAGCAATTTTGCAGGGTGGCCCAAAGGGTTCATGTTGCCCCCGGTTTTAATTTACCGTATCACATTTCAGTAAGGCTAAATGATTAAAAGCCAGCTATTCAATCCTTCTGGAAGGAACACAACCTGGAGCTGCAAGGTCCTACATGCTGCAGATCTGCACTCAACGTCTATGAGTGCTGGAGAGCTGGCACACAGCCACGGCACGGGCTGAGAGTGAGAACAGAAGTTCCCATTTTTCACTTTTTTTCTCATTTGAAATTAAAAAAAAAACCCAGCCATGAGAAGCGAGATGCTGCCAGGCCAGGTGGCGTAGGCAGTGGCAGGTGAAGGAAAGGGATCCCCAAGCCATCTACCATCAGCTGCCCCTCTCGTCTGTCTTGCCTGCTCTGACTGCAACGAAACAGAGAGCTTCAACCTGCAGGCATGAGTTTATTTATTTCCATCTTTTGAAAAGCAAAAATGCCCAGTGGGAGGAACTTCTCTGTGTTAAGTCGCATCTGAAAATTCAACCCCTGGACACAGAGGTTGCCTTCAAAGTCCAGCTAGACAGCAGAGAGGGCAGCCTTGTACTTACCAGCCCCCCGGCATCCTCTCTGATTTAACCCCCCCTTTACCACCTGTTAACCCC
The DNA here is from genome assembly GCA_003697955.1 of Calidris pygmaea. Lineage (NCBI taxonomy): Eukaryota > Metazoa > Chordata > Aves > Charadriiformes > Scolopacidae > Calidris > Calidris pygmaea. Next base: position 547,936 of record QJSC01008266.1, read on the forward strand.
CTGCAGCGCCACGTGTGTCCCCCCCCTCCCCAGCCCCATTGCTGCACTCGCTGCTCGCAGGCACCCGGCTCCTGCGGATGCTCTCTTACCTGTCTGGAGTTACCATTCACAAAGAAGTCCTACGGCCATAGCAGAAGCATGGAAAAAGGCAGTAAAAACACATGCAGTTCAGTCATCTCAGCAAAACCAAAAGGATTGGAAGCATAGACAAGGGGAGGGTGCAACTTGGGGGCTTGGCAGCACAGGGAAGCACTCGGGGTCTGCCAGTGCTGAAACTGGGGGAGATGCACATGAAAATGTGGTGAGGATTGAAGGACATGCAGAGACCCCCTGTTTGGGCTGGCAGGAAAGGGAGCTCCAGGAATGGATCGGGTCAAGGTGCTGCTGTGCAAGGAGGTGAGGAGGGGACACGGGATGAGGTGGAAGGATGCTGGCCAAGTCCTGCTGCTGCTCTGCACGAGAGTCGGCGAGTGCTGGCCCAAGGGCAAAGCACCACTCAGCCTGCCATGCCAGGGAAGAAAATTGCTAGTTTTTGTCAATCCGAGAGACTGAAACACCAATGTGGCTGCCAGGAAAAACAGGGCTTTCAAGTGGAAATAATGAGAGGCTCATCCTGGAGCAAATCTGGATGCAGCAAAACTTTACCATTTGCCATGGCAACATGTTTCCCCTTGAATTCTCCTCTGATGGGGACAACCCCCCTTCTCCATGGCTTGGCAGCCTGGCCAAATGCCACCCTGACTCCCCAGCGGCACCACGCTCCTCCAAAAACCTGGTTATCCTGTTGCATTTCACCCACTAGACTGGAAGCATGTGCAGCAAAGTCAGCACCACACACGTGTGTTCCCTCCTCGTGCCCTGGGCTACGTCTTATTCTTTTCATGTGCTTGGCTCAAGAGACCACCCAGCACCTCTGTGATGGGGAGGGGGGTTTCAAAGATGCAAAAATGGTTCATTTTATTCTTTTTTTTTTTAAATAGAAGGCAGGCAGTGAGCAGAGGAGGCAGGTGGGTCTAAATGCAGTTGGTTTACAAGGGCACTTCCCTCCAGCCTCTCTGTGCTGAGGCGGCTGATGGCCCACACACCTGATTGGAGTCACTCGTCCCCAAACACAGCCCCATCCCTGCTGCCTTTTTAAAGGAAACCTTGCCTATGCAAGGTTGCTGGGACTGGACCAGCCCTGGACCCACATGTGGCTCTGGGAAGGAGGATGGGAAAGGGCTCCCCTAGATGCCACCAAACACTCAGGGCTGGGGGACCGGCACCCACTGGGGGCTGAACTGCTGGTTGCACGGGCCGATTGCAAGCCCCGTGGCTAAAAAACAGTGCATCAGGCTTTTCTTGAGCCCACAGAAACACTGCGGACAAGAAGCAGAACAAGACGTGCCAAGAGGCAAAGAAACATCAGCCAAGAAAAGGAGCAACCAACCCTTTCTTCAGCAGAGGGATGGGTGCCCATGGGGTGCGGTATGGGCACCCCAGTGTGGTGCTGCCCCAAGTGGTTCCTTGATGCAGCATTGCACCCATCTGCATGGAAACGTGTGTTGAAGAGCTGCCGTGACCATGCCCAGGAGCAGAGCTCCAGCAATGCAACCATACTGGGGGCTCTGCAAAGCAAGGGAGACCTGCAGACCCTGAATAAGGACACCCAAGCTGCCACCGCTGTGCTTCAGGCAGGTTAGATGAAGAACCGTATGATTTAGCTGGATGTGAGGCTGTTGCAAAGGCAGAATGTAACTCTGTGGTTCAGTTAAGGTTGAGGACTGGTGTTTCATAAAGCAACCTTTACCCAGCAGGCTCTTTCGTGGGACAGCCACAAAGCATACCCACAAGCTGCAATTAGTATCTTCTTGTTTGTTTAACTGGTCCTTAATTAGGAAGTCCTCCTTCTCTCCTGATGCTCGGAACCTGCCCTGCAATGTTCAGACCTGCTCCACACTGCTGGAGAGGAGGAGGATGCAGTGGTCCTCCTGCAGTCTCCTGCTCCAAGAGAGGGAGGGCTCCTCAGGCATTAAGATAGAGAAAAGGCTCATTACAAAAACCCTCCCTCTCTGCCTCAAACCAGTCTCATCCTTGCCCCTTTCCCTCGCACAAACCGTGATCCAGCCTCTCTTGCAGGATGGTGGTGTAAGAAGGAGTAGCTTTAAATCTGCTGTCACCATCCCCACAAACATTCCCCAGCCCTGTTGCCCCTGGCCCCTGTGAAGGTCACTCTTGCTTGCGCGGAGAAGCTGGAGGCTTTTCTTCTTTCACCCTTTTTTGGGAGATGAATTCTTTCCCAGCTCACTGCTAAGCCCCTGGTTCATCAACACATATTTTTTCCACTTGGCCCTGGCTCTTTTACGTCACTCACCACTGCAGGACCTGCCAGGATTGCCCTGGCCGTGGCTCTACCACTTATCAGCATCACTCTCAGCTTCTTCCCCTTGCAGGCTCACAAAACATCTCTGATGGAGGTGCAGCCCCCTGTGTAGCACACATAAGCCCTGGTGGCCCTAGGCTTGCTTTTCTCCATCACTGCATGCATGTCCTCAAGCAGCTACCCCGAGTCCTGCCAGGTTTTCATGCTGCAGCCCGAAACGCAGAGCTCCTGCAGCTTTTTCTCTTATACCTAGCGAGACTGGTAAACACTGGTATCCAAACACAGCTGCAGGCCTGAGCTCTCTGTCAGGGATGGGGACATCTGCAGAGCTTCAGCGGGGAGGATGGGGGGAGAAAAGGGCTCTCCTGACAGCACCGGGGAGGGATACTCCGAGGCTGAGCCCCAGGAATCCCAGAGGGCTCCTATCATCCCTGCATGGAAAGAGCCTTTCCTGAGAGCTGCAGAGCTCACTCTATAGCCTGCGTTTACATCCCAGCCTGTGACGGGGGGAAAGCATTTAAAGAGATGCTTAAAATTAAGTACATCGTTAAGTCTTGGGTCTGTGCACTACTTAAAGATTCCCAGGTACTATGGGAATAAAACCAGCCAAATCCCATCAACAGCAGCCCCACAACAGCCACTTGGAGGAGGCTAAGAGAGCTCTGCACCATGCACGTCTGTGTGCATGTCCCCAGACCCTGCTGGAACACCAGCCACAGCGACGCACCACCCGGCCAGGTGGTTTCGGAGCCCCGGTTTGCTTGGGGCATGGGCAGATGGGCAGCCCCTGATACCCCAGGTCCTCTCAATAGCGTGTCTCAGGACAAGTGAGAGGTACGATCAGCGAGCAAGTGATTTTCAGCCAAGAGCTCAAGATGAATAGCAGGGAGGAGAAACCCCTGCTCCTCCCCTGCTTGCTCAGGACAGAAAATAACTTTTGCTAGAGCTCAAAAATGCTGCGAGTTATGAAGGCATAGTTCATTGTTCTGACCCGCAGGGACAAGCCATATGCATGGAGCTCCCCCAGCCCCCCACCATGTGCAAAGCACCCCGTGCTGTACAGGTGTGATCTCAAGGAGCACATCTAACCCCACGTTCTCCTGCATGCACGGCAGCTGTCTGCAGTCCTGCTACCAGGGATGCTGGGGCACACAGCCAGGCACCCTCTCCCCACACTGGTTCTGCATTGTCCCCCACCCTGGGGACAATCACATGCCCTCAGGTCCAGACGTGTACCATCACCGAACTTACACAAAATGGTGCTACCACAGAGCCTGGTTGAGCCACAAGGAACTTGTGCATCATGCTCCCAAGGGTGGCTTCGGCAGTATCTCATGGATTTCACCTCTTCTTTCCCAATTCCCCTGCCAGACAGTCTCACAGCATCTTCTGCCAGTCCCACCCCAGTCCCTGGCTCCCACATTTAGCTCCCTTTTGGTTCTCATCCCATCTAGCTCTCCTTGCAGCATCTCTCCCTTCCTGCTGGTTCTAAACCTAACCAGCCGCTTCACCCTGCAGAACCTCAGCCAAACCAAAATTATTTTTAAATTCCTGCCTGGCAATAATCCCCAACACACCAGGTGATCCATGGACTCGGGCAGGCAAGCTGGAGGGCAAACCATCCCGCTGACACACCAGGTTTCTATTCTTGCTTCCCTTCCACTTCCATCTCATGTTCAGATGTGCCTCTCAGTAGGCACGAGTCAAGCTCCAGAAATGCTGGGGCAAAGAGCCAGCACCGTGGTCATCTTTTCCCAAAACACACCGGGGCAGCACATACCTCTGGTGGGTTACTCTTGATATTTGCCCTGCTCTAATCTACCCTGATCTTTCCCTCAATTAGCCTCTGGAAGAGATTAAACTCCCACGTTGGCTAAGGAGCTTATGTGTCAGATCCACTCCTTCCCAGCACTGTCCCTCTGCCTGAGCCTGGCAAGAGCAGGACAAGCTGTTCCCTCCTCCCAGCAACGTCGCCAGACGTTCAGCAGGTGAACACAACTTTTTCAGCCTCTCTCCTTGCTTCTTCTCCCGCCTTCTTGAAAAACTCATTGCTTTTGCACATCGTGGTCCTGCCTGGGGTAAAATAAGTGTCTAATTTTCTTTGTGTGCTTTGATGCCTTCCAAACTGGGGCCATATTGCTTCAGCAGGAGATTAAAAAGCAGAGACTTTTGCCTGCAGTGTCATTATTTTGGTTTGGGATTTGTTTTTTTGTTCAAAGCTCACATTTTGCTCTGGGCTCACTACAAAAATAAAAGAGATCCACCCATGGTAGATGTGGACAAAACTTAGTCCTTCTTGGCCACAGAAGGATAGAAATTTTCCACCCAATATGGAGACATGAAGCAGTTGCTGCTAAGAGCGATCCAAAAATATTACCCAACCTTGGTCACGTCTCGGGTCTATTTTCATACATTCCCTGTCTTTTTTAGGGGTGGCAAACATGGTGTTGGTATGAAATAATGATGGGAGACAAGTTCTGAGACCACAAGAGAAACTGCATGATCTCATAATGGTGGTGCTTTGCCCAGATCTTGTGCGCATCCTGGGCCAGCCGTTACCTGCTGTCTTTGGTAGGCGGAGAACGTCCTTTCCAAGTCTTCGAGGTCCAGGATTTTGAACACCTTTGTGTCATCTATGTCAGTCCACACGGTGCCTGCCAGCTTGTTCTGTAAGACAGCGGGATGACTGCAGGTTGGGGGTCCCCTGCCCACCTGCCCTTGTGGCAGCGGGTGGCCATCAAGCACCTCCGGTTTCACTGCCCGAATTACTGCTCAGCTTACCTCTGGCAGTTTGGACCAGTTAAAGGACTTGAGGGCGTTCTTCGGCTGTGGGATGCTCTTCTTCTTGAGGGCCAAGCCCAGAGGTGCTCCAGGGGGAGGCATCACCCCATCCAGGGGTGGGGGGCCGGGGGGTGGTGGTGGGCCGCCTGGAGGGGGAGGTGGTGGGGGAGGCGGTGGGGGACATCCCCCTTGTGGTGGCAGTGGTGGTGGAGGAGGAAGGAGGGATCCTGGAGCTGGAGAAGGTAAAGGGCCACCAGGAGCTCCTGGTGGCAAGGGAGGTCCTCCGGGACTGGCAGCACAGATCACCCTCTAGGAGAGAAAGAGGTGGGGGGACCGGTCATACGGAGCAGGAAGACACCACCCAAAACATACCCCTGTGCCAATTATTAATTTTTTCCAAAATTTAACTAGCATAGGAAGCACCCAAAGGCTCCAGCACTCTTCACTGTGGTCTCACGCAGCTGTAGAGGCAAAATCACCCCATCTCCAAGGATGGACATCATGGGGGACCTCCCACCAAGCACCTTTTTCAGGCCCCTGTGCAGCTCAGCCTCCAGAAATCACCCCATGGTGTTTGCAGGGGGTTGGGATTGGGCCACAATGGCGAGAAGGTTTGGGGTCTCACCCTGCTCATCTCATGGAGCTGCGCTGTGAGATCCGCCACCTGCTGCTTGACCTGCTTATGCTCGCTGGACTCCTTCTCCAGCTTCTCTTTCATCTTGTTCAGCGTCTGCATCATTTCCTCCTTCTCCTGCGCCTTGGCATCGCACTCCCGCTCCTTCTTCTCCAGCTTCTGCTGAAGCTCGGTGTGCTCTGAAACAGCCCCATGAGACCGCTTTTGGGTGACAAACACTCCTCTTTTGGCAAACGGCAGCATGTGGTGGACTAAGCCCCACGCTGCCCTGCGGAGAAGCTGCACAGTTAAGAAAAGGGAGCGTGTGCTGTGCCTTAATGCCCCAGCCAGGGCTTCCCCATGAAAAAATTAATATCTGCTTTGCCTATTTCCCTTGTGAGCCCCATAGAATGAAATTATTCCAGCCACTCAATAAAGCCTGCAGAGTCCCTCCAGCTAAATAAATGTATGTATTATCTGTTTAGGTTACTGTGCACACTAATGTTCAAGTTAACGCCGTATATCTGTCCATCACTTACCTTTACGCATTTTTTCTGCTTGCTCTTTCCACTGTTTCACTTCATTTTCATTAACTAACCTAAAAAGAAAAGACAAGTAGTGGGATGAGACAATCTACTGCAGTAAACAAGCAGCTATCATCAGCAAGAAACGCAACTGAACAAGCCTGGGCTGAGGGATTTAGGGCTCCCAATCTGGTATTTCCAAAACCTCCACTCTGCCAGTCCCCAGCAGGGTTTTTGCAGGCTGGGATGCAGGGCTGTCTCAGCAGCTCCAGGGATGCTGACATGTCCAACTGAGGAGCAGAAACACCACCGGGTGACAGTAAGTGATGAATAAGGAACAGCAGCAGCAGCCGCCGGGGAAAATAGCTCACTGAGGGCATAGAGGCTGAGCTTAATTCACCTGCCCATTGTGCTGAAGGGGTCAAAGCAATGCCAACCTGGCAGGGGTAATCCCCAGCCCTGGCCCTCTCACCCGCCGGAGCAGGAGACAGCGCAGCCACAGTGGCACGTGTTGGTGCTGCTCGGCAGCCAGGCCGAGGAAAAGCAGGTGAGCACTTACATTCGGACGACATTTTTAATATTGAAGTTCTCCAGGGGAGTGGCATCAGGGTCCTGCCCTTTGTCACTCTGGATGACGATCTGCTGCACGATCCTGTCGAGCAGCAGCCAGTACTGGACAGTGTTGCTGCTTCTTTTATCTGGAGGGGATGGAGGGAGAGACTGAATGGAGCAGCACTGCCGCCCCCGGGGAGGAGATGTGGGCTGCCAAGCCCCCAGCAGCCGCAGGTTTCCTCGCCTCCCCTGGGACTTACAAGGCATTTGGAGACAGTGGTGCAGGATAGACATAAAGTGCGGGTATGCCTCGGTATGTGTCAGCCTCTTCCTCGTCAGCTCAAACATCTGAGTCGCACTTTTGGTGTCTATGTGGACCTGTGGATGGGAGCAAAGTGAGATCAGGCCATCGGACTGGTGACGGCACCGCCTGTTTCCCAAGTCTCAGCTCCAAACCCTGCGAACCGTTCCCACCCCACACCCGACCAACAGACAAGCCCCACTTGCCCTGCAAGGGGCAAAGAGCTCTGGTCAGCAGCCAGGGGAGAAGATGGATGAAGCAGTCTGTAGGATGAAGGTTGCAACAGCACAGGGCAATAGGGGACAGATTTCCAACATCCAAATTTTATCCACAAGACTGCACTTCATCCCAGGCGACACAGGCGCTTTTAAAAGGAACTGTGACATCAAGTGCCAGCATCTCATCAGCCACATTCGTACTTACCAGCTCAAATCTTTTGGCAAATTCCAGTTCGTCTTCATTTCTAAGCATTTCAAAAAAATCTAAGTGCCTGATGAAAGAAAGCAGGGGAGAGGGAGGACTGTTAAAAGCAAATACAAATGTGACAAATTAATAAACTGCAGGCAGCCAGTCTGGCAGCAGTTCAGAGACAAGCAGGACTTGAAACATCAACTGGATTTTCAGTCTCGAGCTCCCAGTCATTACAGCCTAAGAAGTCTTTTGGGATGAAAAGAGGAGAAGGAGGGCTGGCAGCATCCTCCAGGCCCCAGAGAGCACATCCTTCCCAGTTCAACCCTACATCAGAGTGCAAAAAAAACCACACAGGAGTCTTCCCTCCCTCTCTGGTGACAGCAAGGAATTTCCTCAAAAGTAGACCCACATGCTTTCTCCAAAGCCGCCCAGAAACCAGAAAGCAAGTGGGCAAGGCAAGGGCAAAACCAACCAGTGGTCTGGGGTGACTACTCACCGGTCAAGGGTTGAATTCTCATGCTCTCTTAGCTTATCAATGACTGGCTGGATCCCGAGCATGAGAAATTCGTATCTCAGGTGGAGTCTGAAATCCAAGCTTTCCTGCAAGGGGACAGTTTGGGGTCAACATAGCAAGGTGCACGTCTTCAGAAATAAAAACACCCCAAATCCACCAAAACACCTCCCTCTCCGAGAGCCCTGGAACTCACCACGCCTGCCCCCTGGCTCAGGACTGCATTGATGAATGACATGATGGCTGTCTTGAGGCTCACTTCATCTCGATACCGTCCTGTGCTCTTGTCCAAGTCATTGATCAGCGTCTGCCAAACATGTAACAACAGTTAAATGCCCAGTGATGGCCACAGTACTCCACAAATGGTCAGGGGACGCATGGAGGAACACATCTTCGTGATGCTCCTGCAGCTGCTGTAGCAACCCACTGGTAATGGATCATCAGCTGCTGCCTGCTGGAATGCAGCCCACCCCAGCACCCGTTTAGCCTAACATCAGCCCATCCAGATGTGCTACAGCCTTGCAGAGCTGCAAACCCAGTGACCCTGCTCAAGCAAGCATTTTTTGGGGGGGGGCGGTTCGGTCTTAAATAACTGGTTCCTCACTCTTTGCTCAGCTGCAGATCTCCTCAGACATGGTTCTGGAGTGATTCCCAGAGTATCTAAGTTGCAAACAGCTATAATAACTCATTTGCAAGCAGTATTTAGATATCCAGGAGGAGGAAGGGACAAGAACGCCAAATTTTGGGAGCCAATGGGTGAGTTGAGATCCACCTACCTGAAAACGAGTCCGTTCGCTGGCGTATTTCTGGTAGTGCAGCATTGCCTCCAGTACCTTTTTGTGGCCCCCGGGAACCAGGCACACAGCGCCCATGATTTCCAGCACTGCCACCTTCGTCTTAATATTCTCTGTGCTCAGACTCTGAGCGATTACGTTAATACTCTCCGAATGGGCCAGGACGTGAGCCCGGCCCAGGGAGTTGTTCATTAGTGCTTTTATACAACCAATGAGCGAGGTATGTATTCGAGACTCTGCCGTCTCATAGTCCATGCTTTTGAGAAAGTTCAGAATACATGACAAGCCATCCAGGTCGATGAACCGGGTTACAAACCTGTCAGAAAGAGGTTAAAACCACATGCTAAAGGACCTTTTTACAATCAAACAGGGCTGACTCGTCTGTTGTTGTAAACCCAGAACCTCCTTATCTATTTTTTCCTGGACTTTGGATAGCAGAAAGCCTGCGAGTTTACAGCACAGGGATGAGGTGGTGAAAATCTTAACAATTTAACTGATGCCTCATAGCGTAGGCAACCACGGATCACCTGCACAAGGCTGTCCAGACCTAGGATATTTGGAAGAGGACCAGCTAACACAGCCATCAGCACAAGCCCCATGGTGGAGGTTAGGAGTTTGCAGTTACGCTGCTGCAAAACCTTCCCAGTCCCCAACCTGAGTCTTAAATCTCACTCATCTGGGACCAGTTTTGCACAGGACTGGAAAAAGCTCCCAAGCCCTGGAGTCACCTCCTCATCAGCCAAAGACACCCCAGGGTCAGTCGAGTCCATGCCCATGATGCCTGTCAGACTTTCTGCCTCCTGCAACCTCTCCTGCCTCCCCATCCACACCCTTCTCCTCCCTTAGGCATATCTCGTCAATTTTAAGGGATTTCTGATTTTTACGATGACTTACAACGCTGCTAAATAGAAAGCAGACAGCAAATGCACGGCAGTGCCCCAGGTGGATTCGCTAGGGCAGGCAGACGTAACACCGCACGCTGCTCGGGCATTTTAGGACCTCCCTGCCCGATGCCATCCAGGCTGTGTGTATTCTGGTTTGGCGAAAGGCACGGGCTCGGAAAGCAAATGAGCCAAGAACATCCCAGCACTGGGATGACTTTAATTCGAAACAAGCAACCCTGATGCGCAGCAACAGAGCGGGTAATTGCAGGCTTGGGGAAACCTGATTTCTCTGCTTAAACGCCGGCTCATCTTCCAGCCAAAGTCAACAGGAAATTTGATGTTCACTTCCCCGGGAGCTAAAGCAGGTCCAACAGGTAACATTTTCTATAGAGTCTGCTGGTCCTTCTGACTTCCAGTGAGACAGACTCGCAAAGCACTTTTAAAGACTTCACAAAGTTTCATGGCGGGGTACCTGCCTTGCTCCCAGGGGAACTGCAGGGAGCCAGCACCCAAAGGGTCCAGGTTTCACAAAAATTCGGTGCTCATCCATGACTGGGAATTTCTTATCATCACCAGAACCATTGCAAAAGAGAAATGGAAGAAGGGAATGCATTTGCAAGAAATAGCAAATTTTTTTCTTCCACAAGCAGACCAGGTCATGCATTTCTTAATGAAACATTTTCCCATCAGATAAGGTCGACCTGAGGCATCTTAAAGGTTTTGCAGATGTGTGCATGCAGACTCCAGGGAAAATGAATTTAGGAAAAACTACATTCAGAAAGTCCCACCCTTTTTTTATCCTCTCCATCAAAACCTCCTAGCAACCTTTATTTATTTTTTTTTTGCATTTCATAAAAGCCTGAAGATTCATGTGGTTTTATTCCTTTAAAAAGTGCAAGAGAAGTTGAAACAAAAATTTGACATTTTTTTTTTTAAATTCAATCTAGAAGGATTTTTTTACATTTTGTTCCAATGAGAACAAAAGCAAATTTAAAAAAATACAAGTCGCCTGATTTGCCTGAATAGACGTGGCTCCTGGTGGCTCCTTGGTCGTTGGGGCTCTCGGCCACTAAAAGAACCAAGGAAAAGGAACAAAATGGCAAGAGAAGAAATGAAAAAAGCAAGTATTGTTTCTGGGTCCTTGCCTCCCTCATCCTCTGCAGCCCCCATTTATATTTCTCTTTAACCCCCTGCATTTTTGGATTTGAGAGCGCTCAAAATCCGAAGCCACGGCCGCAGCGATAAAGCCAGGAAACAGAAAGGAATTGCCTCATTGGTTTTGTCCGCAGTGCAGTCTTCAAACTTTCGATTGTTTTATTTCTCTCCTCCTCGTCTTCTTTTTCCAAGGCGATCAGTGATTTTCTCTGAGAAAGGAGAAATGCAGACGTGAGAGAGGAGCTTTCCCTGCCCAGCTTGCGCCTGAAGAGCGGGAGTGCCTGTCACCCGTCGTGCCAAGCTGTGGGGACAGAGCTGGGACCTCACACCCACTCTGGAAGTCTAAAAGTCCAGCTCCTTAGGGCAATCAGAGGACTTGGGAAAAGGGGCAGTTTGGAAAAACGCCCTGCGGTCTGCAAGGAGACAGCCTGCACTGGGTGAACAAGTAGCTTTAGGGTGAAGATGCTGCCTGCAAGCACCCAGACCCCTCGCCAGCACATGGGCAATTAACCTGCAAGTGTTTGGCGCATCACAAATGAGCAACACCCCAGCCCCCACCAGCTTTGCAGCAGCATTGCTAATGGCCTTCCATCTCCCCAGCCACTTGGGTTTTGTTTCAAAGCAGCAGGAAATGAACATTGGCCAATGCTAAGTGAGGCCGCAGGAACCCAGCGCCCTCTTCCCCAAACCAGTCCTCTCCTCCCAGCAAGCCGTGGTAGACACTGGGCTTCACTGCCCGGAGACAACTGGATCATCACCTTGAGAGGACACGCTTAGCACTGCCCTGCATGATCATTAAGTTCCAGAGTTAATGCCCTGAAGGAAGAAGTGGTGTCGCCCCAAATCGCTGACCTGCAACTCATCCAGACAAGCCCAGGTTGCAGGATGCTCGCAGCTGTCCCCCTGCAGCCCTCAGGCTCCGAACAGCGAGAGGGAAAGGCTGCCATTCAGGCAAGGAGCATCCCAGCTCACGGACTCTGGATGTAAACCCTGGCATGTCCCCTACAGCCCACGACCCTCCAGGAAATACACTCTGTAAAAGGAAGAGGTAAATAAACAGTATCCCCTAAGGAAGTGTCTGGCTGAACCCTGCCCGGCGACGCTGCAGGTGACATCCAGGTGACATGAATCTCGATGTGTTTTCAGAGCTGGAGGGGGCCGTGAGGATGCAGGCAGCTAAGCCCATGCTAACTGGGGGTCCACAGAGGGAAGGTGCTAAACCGGGGCAGGGGAGAAGGAGGGGTCCTTTAGCCTCCCCTGGTACCCATGCACCCCAACAGGTACCTGTGTGCCCTGGCAGAGGTGAGGGGCTCAGGGGACGCCCCGCAGCCTGGAGGGGACGGATGCTGCTGCTGCACTCGGGGTCAGCCAGGTGGGTCCTGCTAACCCTGTCACCCCAGGCCTCCCAGTGCAACCCACTGATGTGCATTTGGGCTGGGGACAGCAGCTGTGTGCAGGGGATGCCCTTGGCATCACCCACACTGGATTTTGCTATCAGGCTGGCCCTGGGGGCCAGGACCATGGCTGCTGTGGCTTTACCTGGGTAGCATGGCTGCCTGCAACCCCAGGCACGCACGGGGTATGGCTTCCTCACCCCAATGCGTGCACCCAACAGCAGAGCTAAAGCAACACCCCGGGTGCCTCCAGCACCATCCAATGGCACCAGGCTTTGGGAAGTGAGCCCGGCCAGCATCAGCCAAAGGAAGGGGAAAGGGTCTCAGAAGATACGAAGGGCTGTGCTGGCCCCCACATTTACCCCAGCTCCTCTTCGGCAGCTTGTCAGGGAGATCAAAGCCACCCTCCAGGCATCTGGCAGGCTTTGATCACAAGCTCTGCTCAGGCTCAGGGTTTCACCTAAGTCCACAGCCAGCCCTGGGCATTCCTGCCTTCCCAGAGGGAAGTGGCCCACTCCCTTCCTGGCTCCTGCTCCCCTGCTTCATCCCCACTCCCCTACCCAGCCCTGCCCTCCCTGTCACCCTGGCCCCGCGACAGCAGGACAAACATAGTGGGGAAAAAATGATGCTTTTCTTTTTAATTTTCCATGCTGCTCCCATCCCTATTGCAGTGACCACAAACCTCATCACCTTCCGCCTCCGAAAGCAGGAGTGAGGATGGAGGGGGCAGGAAATAAAATGTATTTCCTACAGAATACAGTGCTATTTCTGTCTCACCCGGCATGATCTCGACAAGGAAGTATTTAACAAATTTCCATCTAAGCACGTTCCTCGTGGGACAGACAACCCGCAGTGCTGTGTTTTCGCAGCGGCTGCCCGGCACAGAAGGGTGTCTCAGGAGCACGGGGGGTAGCCAGCATCCATAAAAAAGCACAGGAACTATCGGCTTCAAAGCAACCACAGCCCCTTGATGCCCCACTGGCACTGCACAACCAAACGGGCTCTTTGAAAATCACCCTGGTGGCTTTATGGTGAAAGCTGCTGTTTGCTAGCCGTCTCCCAGCCTGGGGTACAACAAAATGCCCTTCCTGCTATAGAAAATGCCCCCGTTTTCCAGCTGTATCTGTTGGTCTAATGGATGAGATCCTTAAATCCTTACATCGAGAGTTTCTCAATTGCTGGGACAAATTGCAAGCTACTGCCAACTGCAAATTGTTGAGAGGTCTTTAGACCCAAAAGGCTGAAAATAACCAGGTCACATCTTTGTGGCGACAGCGCTTGCCACCCTCTCGGGTGCGATGGCACAGAATGTCACCGCAGCACTGTCCCCCCAGTGCAGGGTTCACAAAGCCAAAGTGTTGGGGAAATACTTACAGCAGCCATTGAATTCAGCTGATCGATATAGAACTCTGGCCAGCTGGTGGCTCCTTTATTTTCTTCCTGGTCCTGGCGAGGAGGGGGAATGGGGGGGAGAAGGGAGTGAAACAAAGACAGTAGCTTAGTAGAAATAATGTTAACATCCTCTGCCCCTCATGACAAACACCTCTGAAGTGCCCTTGAGCTCTTGCAGTACTTTATATCAATATAAGCACAACTTTCTGTATTCTGAGCTCACCACTAACAGCTCCACCTGCGGGAAAATTACCTGATTTATTGAACTATTTTATATACAATCTCGTTATACCATCTGCCTGTGAACAAACTGCCCCAATGATACCGCATCAGTCTGGTGGTTACCAGCTTTGGAGAAACCACACTGAAATTTTACATCTAGATTTCTCCTATACCGACTCAACAGTGCCCTTGAAATTTTGGTTGTACAGCCTTGATTAATGTGCTTTTGCGGGGGTGGGGGAAGTGTCTTCTACAAGTAAAGAAGAGTGAATAAATGTAACACAAACTAGGCTCCACTCCCGGAGCTAGACCATGACTTACCAACATCCTAAGAGAGACTCCAGTCACAACAGACAACTCCTCTGGCACCTTCATTAGTTGTTAGGAGGGAAAACACACCTGGCAATGTCCCCTGTTAAAGGATGTCACCCTTAAGCCCATGATCTATGACACTGAGTGATGCAGAGCCTCATTTGGTAACCCTGGTCTACAATGCCCTGCATGTGCTGGGACTCATAAAGGTTTTCAGGTTCTACTGTGTTCTTGTATGACATGACCGAAGGACTTCTGAGCCCAGCTCAGAAAAATTACGCTGCACGTCCCCAGGGACTCCTTGGAGCAAGTAGGCAGATTTTGAGGGAATACTTCAAGATCAACCCTTTTCTCCACTGTATTGACCTAAAAAACTTACATCAAAAGAAGAAAAAGGATTCACAGCAGAAATGTCACACAGGTCTAGGCTGGAGTCAGCCAATATTACGCAAATCCCAGGCATCTTCCTTCAATAACCATCTTCAGTTCACAGCCCGATCCGCTGCATGGCTTTGCCCCCTCCCTAACTTTAAGAGATGTTTGCAAAGGTCATCCTACCCCACCGTCACCTGCGATGGTGGGAGCTGGCTGACCTACTCCTCCGCTCCCATCCGTGCGTGCAGACAACTGCTGACCCTCCGGCTGATTTCAGCAAGCCCAAGGAGCACAGTCCCAAATAATTTACCATGGTTCAAGAGGCATACGTGGGAAATGTTTATGCATCCAAACTTTCCCAGCTGCAGCTTTTCAGGATGAGAAAACACAGTCAGCAACAGGTAATTTGTTTGGGAACCCAGTTCCCTCACAGGTGGCGCAGCCTGTCACCACAGACCCGACCCTTCACTCTGCCTGACTCTGGGATGGGGACAAAAGAAGTCTGGGAGCAAGAAGGACCTCACATACCCTCGGGCATCTCCCGTGACACACTGAGAGCCAAGAGAAGCTGCTTGTCCACCCTCATGGTCACCTCCAGCCCCCTCCAAGCTGCCTTACTTCAGCCTGGCAGTGACCAGATTGCCCCGAGCAGCTCTCCGTGCCGGCTGGCCATGCTCCCAGGCAGGCTGCCCGCTGACAGATGCACATACACGAGCCTCACTTCTTTTTTAATCTTCTATAGATCTGGTCAAGTTTAAAGCAAATAAAACAAATTTAGTAAAAGACTGCATTCAGCCCTCCTGCCCTCTGCTTGAGTACTTTGGGTTGTTCTCCCCTCCTCCTGCCAAGAACCGAGGTTCTGAATAAAACACTTGATTCACCTGCCCTCCACATTTCACTTTTTTTTAACGAAGTGGGAATCAGCAAAGAGCGGGAATTTTTCTGAGATGCTAGAAAAACAACAAAAAAATCTGTCCTACTCACGCTAGTGCCAAACCTAATAAACCTGAAGGAGGTCCCACTGCCTACCTCTGCATGGGTGGAGGACCATTCATAATCATGCTCTGACAATTTGGTTTTGCCAGCAACAAATAAAACTGTCCCCATCCTGTCTGAACAGTGCTTAAACCAAGGGAAATGCTCATCTGCTGGCTGAGTGTGAAACACCCAGCCTGATGGGGAGACACAGGGATGCCTTTAGTCTTTTCACAGACAGGAAAAATGGGATGTGCTGCCTTCTCTCTGCTTTCTCCTCTCCCGAAAACTAACCTCCAGCAATGGCAAGAGGACAGAGGGGCAGAGGCGAGACCTGAGACCTTTCACTGTCTGGTTCTTGGTGAAGTAATCCTCTCCAAACAACCCAGGGACCATCTGGCTACACACATCCTGCTGAATTTATGGCCACGTCTGGGATCATGTGCAGGGACTGTCACCCGCCAGCACTGAGTCTGGCCACTCGAAGCCATGGTCCAGGGGAAGGTTTCCACCGCGGTGAGGGAAAACCCACTGACTTCCCAAGGGGCTGGGAAGAGAACACCCATTTGCAGCCGTCTGGTCGGTCAGAGCTTCCCACTGTTGGATTGTGCAGAGAAACACCTGCCGTGCCAGCAGGAATTCACACACAGCCCACCAAAAGACATCCAGGTTGTTGGAAAGATGCTCAGGAGCACGGCAAACTGTCAGGGGGCTTGAGAAACAGAGGTGTTATTTATATTTATGAGCTGAATGGAAAGGCACAAGTTATACCACCACCTCTCACAGAGCCGAAGGAAGGTTTTCTGCTGCTTCTGAGCCGGGTGGGAGAAGTAAACTGTCATATTTTGCAAAGTATCCCTCAGCCCAGGGAAACACACATCATTTCTGCAACCTGTAGGTTAGAGCTGTCAGCTTAACCCAAGTGGGACCACCAGCCCCCGGGAGCAAGGTGGGAGCAGGATACGGGGGAACTGCCCGTGGCCAACCAGCATGGGGACATGGGGATGTGAGGTCAGGTTGCACCCGATGGCAGGTCCCATCTGCAGAGCGTCGCTTGCATTATTTTTCTGCAACCAAAGGGCAGTTTCTTGGTGCTAGCCCTATTCAGTACTGCCCACTCATCCTGCTGGATGACCCCACGGTCCCTCAGTGGTGACAAGCAGCCAGGGTGAGGCTCAGGCCACTTTCCTGCTTGGTAACAATCCCATCTGACATAGGCAGCCAGGTCTTTCTGGTTTCTCAGCTCACATTGCACGCTTTCCTAGAAGACCCTCCCATCTGCAAAAGCACGCCCTTCCCCGGTACACACAGCCATGTACAGCACACCCTCCGTATGCACCAGAAACAAGAGGGAGCACGTGCATGTGGTGAAGGCACTGAAGAAGTAGGAGGGATGCCAGGGAGCCTGGGCATGTCTGCCAGCCCACCCCTCTGAGCCGTCCCACGCTCTGCCACGGGAAGGCTCTGCACAAACTCTGCAAAGCCTGTGGGCGAAGATTTTGATTTTCCCCAACTTTTCTGCCTTGCTTTAAATGGTGGCATGCAAACGGTGCTCCAGGGACAGTGGAGCTAGGGGGCCCACGTGTGCCTTGAATATAGCCCAAAAAGGAACCAGCTTTTGCCCACTGACCTCCTGGAGAGGTCACTGGAGGTCCTCCCCATCACCCTAGGGTACAATCAGCACTTAAGGAGCATCCCTCTCCCACCAGTGCTCCCAGCAGCGACACCAGCTAGGAAGGGTGGTGAGGTCCCCACCACTGTACAGCACCAAGAGATGATGGGCTGTACCCAGTCTGGAGATTTGGGCAGGGAGCAAGACCCATGCTGAGGAACGGGGTGGGAAGGCAGCAGGAGGGCAGCTCATCCCAGGACCTTTCTGCATGGTGCGAACACCTGTGAGGCAGGAGGGATCCAGACCTGCTGCTCGTTTAAGGCTGAAAGGAAGTGATGGAGCAAAAAAACAAAGGCCTCCAGGGGGCAGAGGGGAGGCTGAACAACAAAATTGGCTAAACTGCTCATTTATAATTAACATGCTGCATTATAAGTATTTCCCTTTGCTCAGCTCCCTCGGGCTCTTGCATTTCCTCCCTGAAACCCCCAATTTAGAGAGCGCTCTCAATTAAGTTCAGCAGAACCTCATTAATTCAGATGAGCAGCCAGCCAGGCTCAATGGAAAGCAGCTTCCCAAGCAAAGGGGAACTGCACAATAAAGCAGGCAAAGATCAGGGCACAGCACCGGCTTCCCTGGGCTTGCTGCAGGACATTGCTCAGTAGTAATTACTGCAGCTAATGGTTCCACAGTGCACTGATAAGTGTCCTTTAGTGCATGTGGTGGCGGTAGAGAAATCTCCCAACAAAGTAATGAGCCCAGAGGGAAGCGATTCACAAGGCTTTGCTCACAAGGCAGGCCAGGAAGAGGGAGGAACCTCTCCGGGCATCACGGGTCGAAAGGGTGAATTTGTAGAGTTTCCCAACACCCAGAGTATGTTCTGGGGATGGGAGTTTTGCAGCCTGCCTTCGACGAGGGACGCCCAGGGTGCAGAGCTGAGTACTGCCAACCTCAGCTCTCCAGGATGCTCCATGGCATCCTGCCTGGCTGGCACCAGGGACACAAATATCTCCCAGTTTCTTCTTCTCTGAGATGTGTTTAGGTCTTTGCTGTGTGACAAAACACCGAGCTGTTTTTTCTTCCTCCCCTTGTTTTTGCCAGCTTTTGCTCTTAGTTCTGCTACTGCAGAAAAAAAAAAAAAAACAACACCAAAAAACCCACCCCAAACCAAAACACTCCCCCCCGCCCCCCGCAAAGTTTTTTAAATGAAGGAAATGGCAATCCAAGCCCTGCAAATGAGCTGCAGGATTGAGCAGGACAAGTGGAAGAGCTGGCTGGAAAGCGAAGCTCTCTGGAGAGAGAGAGTGGAAGGGGCAGTCAGAAGGGAAAGGAGGCTGGCTGGCTGGAAAATAGAGTATTATTGGAGAGCCATCACTCATTTCCCTATTTATCACATTTTTCTCCATTCTCCCTTGCAAAAGCATCACCACTGCCTTCTCCTAATGTGAAGGGATCCTGAGTTTATGTCTGATGTCTGAGGGAATTTTAGATACAAGTTTTGCTTGCAGGGGGCAGCTTACCACTGTAATACTACGTACCCAGCCTTGGCGATGACAACAGCTTTTCAAAACAAGCTTAAAGACTGCAGCATCGCTTGGCATGCCTGCAGGTCACTCCTCCCCTGCTCCAGCTTTGCGGATGCTCAGAGAGATCAGCGGAATCAAAAGAGAGAGGGGCAGAGCCAGACCCCGCATCCACGTGAGCTGGTTTCGCTACCTTCCACCTGGTATTCATGCTGAGATTTTCCCTGAACATTATCCACCTTTGCCTTTATCCACCCGTATTCTGAGGCTTATAAAGATCACCTGGTGAGCACCTTTAATAGCTGGACATTATGTGTATCGGCTGGCAGGCGCCAAACTTCTTGCAATTAAGAGGTTCTGCAGAATAAGTGCAAAGTGTTAATTACTAACACTTTTGGAGCACGGCCTCCTGAGAAAGGCCACCCTGAGCCACTCTCTTCCACTGAAGCAAACCCGCAGACCAAAGAAACGTTAAAGCTGGAAACTCTCCTGCTTCACAGCTCCCCGTGCTTCTGAGCAATATCCTCTCCTGGAGAGCAGGGCCAGCAGGGAGTGAAATATTTTGGGATGAGGTACGAAACGAGTCATCGTCCAGAAATACCACTTCTGAAAGCAGATTTCATCCCGCTGCTAATGCATCTCCACATACGCATTTCCCTGCTTTATTACAGCCGTAGAGAGGGCTGATGACTTCAAAGAAGGTCTCTTCAATAATCTTTAAACCTCTCTCCTGACCCAAGCGCTGCACCGGTGCTGGATTTAATGCAGACTTCAGTTCCCATTCGGGTCACTGCAGACAGGCTTGCCAGCCCCCATCACGAGATGCTTTTTATCTCTCTGCTCCCCCCTGCCCACATCACAGGGTGATGCAGGTGGGATGGAACCCCAGGGAGTTCATCTAGTGCATCCCCCTGCTCTGAGCAGGATCAGGTCTGGGACCAGACCTGGTATCTTCATGGATAGAGAATCAGGGAGGGCAAACCCTCTGCCCTGCCAAGCCCGTACTGGGGACTGGGACAAAAACAGCTGCTTGCAAGGCAGAGAAACCAGGATACAAAGCTACAGGGCAGGAGGAAATATCCCAGGGAAGGAAATATGATGGTTTTCCCTTATTTCCCCTCAATGAGCACTGTCGAGGTCAGGTGCTGCCAAGTCCTCTGCCAGGACAACCCAGCACAACAATGTCTCATTTTGGTCACCTTTTACCAAACCTTACCTACCATGGGAATATATAAAATGTGCAACAACCGGGATGCACTCTGGAGAGCCGAGTATGGTGACACCGACAGTGAAGCAGCAGTGCCAGACATGGCACGCAGCAGCAGGGAACGCGCTGAAGGGACAGATATTCAGATGCTTTCTGTGCTGCACACACCTTTGCCGTCGATGGAGGAGATGGAGGCAGGGGAGCGCCCTGGCTGCACGGGCTATGGCCACAGCACGAGTTGTTTTGGAGCCCAGCAAAGCTAATTTTGAAGGAAAAACCCCCAGGAGAAGGCTAGGCAGCGTTTCTGTCCTGCCTCGTGCTGCTCTTGTGAGGCAGAGCTCGCTGCAACTGGTCTCCGCAACGGTGGCAGGGAGCACTGCAACTGGCAGGGAAATGGGGAAAATGCTAAAAATTAGGAATGCCCCAAACTGGGGCTTTGAGACTCAAAGCCCGACTGAAGTCACCTGACAGTCTGTTTCCAACAGGAGCCAAAATTGGCAGTAGAGAAAAGAGCAAAAACTGCTCAGGGGACAATTCTGGATGCCTGGTAAGTCAGGCAGCCTCCTGTCACTGATGTCCACCTTTGCCAGTCCCCGGGGACGCACCAGGCAAAGCTGCCTGCTACCAGCATCTCAAGCGACGACTTGCTGTTTGACACAGACAGGCCTAAGGGGTTTAGGTGCATCCTTGGACTTCCCAAATCACCGCTGCTCAGCCTGCTGCTGGGACAGGGAGACCCCTGCCCTGTCTCCAGCTCCAGCCAAAACCCAGCCATTACTCTCAGCTGGAGCAGAGCAGCCCCTCTCCTCAATGCTGGGCTACCACACAGGTGGTTTGCCCTCACGAAATCAGAGGTACGTGAGTAAGCTTTACCAGAAGCTGCTGGGACAGGAACCAGTGTTTCTGCTGCGCGCCTTTCCTCACCGCACAGTAGCAGGGCTGCCTAGAGCCTGCTGTGCACACAGACATGTTCTCCACCCCACGATTCCTGACTTCCTCCACCGCTGGAGCCTCCATTGATACGGTCTAGTTCATTTTTAATTAAAAAGCAGGACAAAAGCATTCGTCTCCCTTGCTAACAAGCCACCAGCACATCTTCAGAGCAAGCACTGGCATGTACGCTCTGCAGCTCACCGAGATGGTGTCAAGAGTAGGGAAGGAGCAGCTGAGAGTAGCCGGAGGAATGAGGACCAGAGCAGAACAGACAGAATCCAGCCTCAAATGGGCACCTGCTTTGAGGACCTCTGAGGATGCCACAGGGCACTTCTGTGGCTCCTTCCCTCAACATCCCCCGGGAGCAGAGAGTTTCTCAGCACGGTTTTTAAAAATTGTGAGTGCGAGGAGGTGCTGGAATGGGAAAGAGCTACCATCAGCCCCATCTAAACCCTTCCCCGGGAGATTAGATAGCACATAATCTCCACTCACAATAATAATCACATGGCTTTGCTTGATTTAAGTGTCCGTTGTCCCTCCTTACCCAGACGCACCGGAGCACGGCTCCACTTACCCAACAGGCAGTGACCAGCGAACATCCCCTGCCCATTTTCTTGTTAATTCAGACCAGTGCCTGTAATTTGCTAACATGTCTTCTCCCCTCTGATTTAAATCTTCATCACGGCAGGCCTCTGTCTAACAATAATACAGGGATTTCAGGGGTATTTATGAGAGGCTTAAAACTTAATCCTATGTGAGCAAGGTAAAGCCTGCTCCTGGCCTAAAACACAGCTGGAAAAGCTGGTGCCATTGCTACAGCCGGAGAAAAGAGGCATTAATGGCAGCGAGCACCCTTCAAGTGTGGCCAGGTGATGGCCAGCACTGCTGGGCCAACTCGGGCCGCCAAGTCAGGGGATGCACTGGCCACTTTGGGAATCACAGAATCATAGAATGGTTTGGGTTAGAAGGAACCTTTAAAGGTCATCTAGTTCAATCCCCCTGCAATGAGCAGGGACCTCTTCAACTCGATTAGGTTGCTCAGAGCCCTGTCCAACCTGACCTCAAATGTTTCCAGGGATGGGGCATCCACCACCTCTCTGGGCAACCTGTGCCAGTGTTCACCAACCTCATAGAAAAAAATGTCTTCTTTATATCTAGTCTAAATCTACCCTCTCTTATTTTAAAACCATTACCCCTTGTCCTACTACTAAACTAGGCCCAACTAAAAAGTCTGTCCCATCTTTCTTATAAGCCCCGTTTAAGTATTGAAAGGTGGCACTAAGATGTCCCCAGAGAGGCTGCAATACGGTGTCCTCTTCTCCAGACTGAATAATCACAACTCTCTCAGCCTTTCCTCATAGGAGAAGTGTTCCAGCTCTCTGATCATTTTTGTGGCCTTCCTCTGGACCTGCTCCAACAGGTACATGCACCCAGCTAGGGGCATTTCCCCTGCAGGCTTTGGTGTCCATCTATCTCCTTGTGAGATTGAGGATTTTTGCCCCATTTCTTCCCATGGTGTTATGCCCTGCAGAATCTCTGCTTTGGCCAACGCTGGGAGGGACGAGTCCCAGCACAGATAGCTGGGGGTAACTCCTGTGTGAACATACAGGGGCAAAATGTTCAGTTTCCTGGGAGGAAAAAAAGAGTGATTTTGGCCACCTCTCAGGTGGCCAGCCTGTGGTACCCTGCACCACTCAGGCTGCCCGCCCCAAGAAGCAAAAGCAAACGAACCAAGAGAGAAAGGTGGTGAGGCAGTCTGCTCCATCCTGGACAGACCATGGGAGCCAGCACCAGCATCTGTGAACCTGCCCACATGCACCACCTGGGCATGGATTTACCAGCAGAAATACAAATGACCTCTTTCTAAAGGGTGACACAACCAGGCTCAGATGTCAGTGTGTCTCAGCACTGGGAGGGCGGGCATGCACGTTTTCAGCCTAAGAAACGTGGCCACAAGGGCAGCATCACAGGAGTGGACACGTCATGCCATGCTGGGAGCTCAGCAGAGAGATCAGCGACTCGTATCAGCCCTTGTCTCTTATCAGCAGTATCTCAGCTACATCCATGAGCCTAAAGGGATAACACAGCTTCACCCTAAAAGCAAGCTCTGTACGGCCAGGCCAAACCTCTCGCGGGGGCACGGCTGCCCCAGTGGCGCTTTCCATTTGTGCAGTCACGGATCATGGAATCATGGAATTGTTGGAGTTGGAAGGGACCTCCAGAGATCATCCAGTCCAACTCTCCTGCCAAAGCAGGGTTGCCCAGAGCACATCACCCAGGAGCATCCCGGCAGGGCTTGAAGATCTCCAGAGAAGGGGACTCCACACCCTCCCTGGGCAGCCTCTTCCAGGGCTCTGCCATCCTCAGCCTACAGAAGTTCTTCCTCAGATTGGAGTGGAACTTCCCATGGTCCAGCTTGTGCCCGTTGCCCCTTGTCCTGTCACTGGAAACCACTAAAAACAGTCCAGCTCCATCCTCCTTAAACCCACCCTTTAGGAACTTGTAAACATAGATAAGGTCTCCCCTCAGCCTTCTCTTCTCCAGGCTCAAGAGCCCCAGCTCTCTCAGCCTTCCCTCATCAGGGAGATGCTCCAATCCCTCCATCATCTCTGTTGCCCTATGCTGGACTCTCTCCAGTAGTTCCCTGTCTCTCCTGAACTGGGGAGCCCAGAACTGGACGCAGGATTCCAGTTGTGGCCTCACCAGTGCAGAGCAGAGGGGGAGAATTAGCACCCTCCACCTACATCCTCTGGGAAGAACCAGTGGGCAAAATAGATGCCCAAGGCTGTTTCATGGCAGCAAACTGGAAACCTAGGGGAGGGGGAGGCTTCTGAGCAGGCTGTAACTGGGCACCAAGACATCAGCAGAGAAGAGCAGGGCCCCAACAGATGCTGCTCAGAGCAGCCCCTGGCCACAGCAACGCCAACCTCGGTGGCACGAAGCAACACGTGTCCCTGCTTGTGCTGGCAGGGATGAGCATGGGGTGGAGGGACACTTGTGCAGGGTGTGGGGACACCTCCTCCAGCCTGAATGGGCTCAAGGGGAAAGGCTCTGCTTTTTGGAGACTGAAGTCCTTGCTTCCCCAGGGCCACCCCAGGGAACAGATGCATCTCTGCAATACCTTAAATACCACTGGGCATCCCAAGAGAGCTCTGTCCCCCCACTCATCTCCCTCCGACCCTGCATGGGGGGGAAGGGTCTCAGCCCCCAACCACAGCGCGGACAGGTCTCTTACTTTCTTCTTGCTGCAGTAGATCTGCCACTTCTTCTCCGCCGGCAGCGCGAACATGGCCTCTCTGTGCTTGTCTGTGAGGTCAAGTTCATCCTAGAAAGGGGAAAAAAACCCAAACAGGCAACATGAGTACACAAATGGGTGATGGCATGGACACAGCAGTGGTCCCACAGCATCACCCCATGACTATTCATTTGTCAGGGCAATGATGCTAATTTTCATCCTGCTGTTGCTGACCTCCCCCTGACTCCTGGGCTACAGCTGGCTGCCGGGAGGACAGGACTGAAAACCTCCCAGCCTCCTTCCTCACTGGCATTGCCTTCACTGCTTTTAAAGGCAGCAAGCATTTTAGAAAGGACATCCATGAAGCTGTTACAGCTTCCCGCAAGATAGCCTTGCACAGCGGATTGAGAGCTCTAGATGACAAGACCACATCTAAGAAACTTGCAGCAAAGAACAATTAAAATAAACCTTCTTCTTTACCGCCCCAGATAACTGCTTCACTACTGAACACCCCTAGTGGTCCAGCCCATTTCCACTGCCAACATCATCATACCATGGAAAACTGGGGGCTTTTTTTGCCTTTTGGTTTGTTTTCATATAACTAAAAATAGAAAGCGCTCATTCTAATATCTACAGTTCATAAAGAGGTACATCTTCTCCATCAAAACAAGACTATGTATTGCCCAGCAGAGATAAAGCTGTTTACTGACCACAACCTTTATTGGTTTATCTGATGTTATTTTAAAGGACACATTCATTTTCGACGTGGAGGCCTCCACTGGGATGCCTGAGTATTATCAAAGCCTCATCGCCTTCTGGTGCCAGATGTAGGTCAAAGCTTTTATTAGAGAACTAAATAAAACATTCAGGCAGGGCTGGGAGGCCCAACATTGATCTTACAACCATAGATGTCTCTTAAAATCACCACCGCTGATGACAACCCTCATGCTGGAGGGGTGGGAGCACTGGAGATGCTATAGAAGGTCACAGGGGAGCCCTGCCGTGGCCTCCAGCCAACTCATCTCACCCAGCCACCCTCTTTAAAAATCACACACTTAATTCCAGCAACTAAAAAAAAGTTAAAAAAAAAAAAAAGATTAAAGATTCCATTCCAAAAGTCCCCATTAAAGATTCCCCATCTGAATGATAATGCTTGTCAACTAAAGGTGATAGCCCCTAGTACCCAATCCAAGGTAAAAGCCCCATGTGGCAAAAGCTGAACAATATGCCTATGGGTAAAGATGGGTCCCTGCACCAGCATGCCATGAAGAAATTCAACTGATCTCATTAAAGCTCATATTGCATCCAGTAGCCAAGGAAAGCAGCCTTCAGCTATCTTGTAACCTAAACACAAGGGCCCTCCAGTGCAACACGCAGTAACGGAGGGTTGCCAGTGGTCCTGAACATCTTGGAGAGGCTTATACATCCACTTCAGGTATTAATTTCACTTAATTAATAATAAAATAATCACCCGATGAAATTACTGCTAAAAAGGAAAGGTATCATGAAGCTTTTTCCATTTTGTATTCATGGAGGAGCTTTGCCTCTTCCTTGACCTGTTCCCCCCCGTATCGACTGACTCTTCAAACCACTGTGCTGCAACAGAGCTGACGTTGGTGGAGCTCTGGAAGCAGACCTGCAAGACACCCCTACAACAGAAATAAACATGGTGCCACAACAGAAACTTGGAAAAAAGTGAGGAATGAGAAAGCCTGAGCCCAGTCTGAGACACCTCTCCTCCACCTGCACCTGGGAGGAGAACTTGGCCTGGGGACTCCTCCAATGAGACCTGCTTTCAAACCTCCCCATGGCCTTACAATTTGGGAGGTCAGGGATTCATATCCAGCAACCGATCTCCTCCCCAGCCTTGGTCAAGTCTCGTCACCTTTCCATGCCTCAAACCAGAAATTGCCCTCGATGTCCTTCGCCCATGTCTCCTCAGGCTATGAGCTGGGCAGGCACCCAAGCTCTGCTTCAGCCCCAAATCTGTGTGTCTAGAGGTGGCCAACAGGCCAACACCTGACACAGGGTCCTGGCTGCAATTCAGCTCATTGAAAAAGTACATCTGGGAGTGTGGGAGAGGACAAGGGTCTCCTGGTGAATATTTACCTCCATGTTGAGGGTTTGAGTGAGCACAGGAAAGTGCTTCCACTGTGACCTTGCTTCCCTGCCACGTGAATCCAGGAGTCAGGCAGAAAAGCACCAGCCACACACATCTGTACTTAAGTCCTCACAAAAATATTTATTGAAACTTTCAAAATACCCATACCCTAAAAATACAACTTGTGCAAATGCTAAAAATCTAAACTAAGCTGAAGCCAAGGGCCAAGAAGGAATAAAGCAGAAGAACATATTAGGTGCTGGTACTTGACAATGTGCAAACATCCAAAAAAGGTACCAAAAATGCTTCTGAGTCCCACACAACGTATTCCACTGTGCCCTGGCTCTAACAGGCTCAGTCATCGCAGCCCTGCATCACTCAGCAACACCTACTTAATGCTATCTTGCAGGATGCTTGGGAGAGGTGTTTAAATAAACACTACGTGGCACCCAGTGAACATGAAAATCCTTATAACCAAAGAGTGAACAATGACTGTTATTTTGACTTGTAACAGTGACTTCACCATTAAGAGTCAGGTCTTTGCTGGTTTTATGTGTATGGGGATTCCTGCACCCACCTCCAGCCCTTTGCTTGTGCTCACTGATGGCTATCTCCACATGCCTTGGCCCCAGGGAGGCTGCTCAGAAACTGCCCTTCAAAATCCGACAGATCGAGAGAGGACAGGAACACCAGCCGTCCTCTGGGGGCTCACAGACCACCCTACAAGCACAGCTCTGACAAAGCCTTGAGCAATGGCATGGAAGAGTCGTAGCGTGGCAGAGAAGCCGTGTAGAACCTCAGACCCACATGCACCTTCCAGTTAATAATCATGAGCTTGGTAAGTAGGTGATTCTAACTAGCAATTAATTTTATGGGCTATTTGCAAACCATGCACTCCTGCTACAGCATGTGACGTTGGTGGCTGTTGAAGAGAGCGAAGATTACCAGTGGTTTGGTGTCCATCACCCCCACAGCCCTCATCCCTCCCTTCAGTCTCCCCTTTCACAACTCTGACCCTTCCACCTGGCTGCCTCCCATGGCAGGATCTGCCAACTAGGCTATTTTAAATACTTTTTTGGAATCAGGTCAAAGGCACGTAAAATAACAGCTTCATTTTGCTACCAAAAGGAAGTCTCTGCCCAGAGTGTTTTTACTGGAAAGAGATACACTGCTGTTAAATATTTATCTTGAACAGTTAAACTATTCACCTTTAGATCAGGAAGCGTGTTTCCACATTAAATCTTCATTTGAATATAATTTTTTTTAAAAAACTCATAGGGGAAATTTGATTCTCAGAGGCACGAGCTCCAGTGAAGTCGATCCCACACCATTATTCTTCTCAGCTCAGCACACTGTGAGCATGATCCCACGGACCAAATAAGTGATCTATACCTTTCCCTTGGAGGACACACAGCAGTGCTCAGGGGAGATGTTCCCATGTTCTGTACCTTCCCAAGCAATTGGGTGGTATGAGGAGCTCAGGCCACTGGAGCAACCTGGATCTGGTCCAACCACCTGATCAAGCCGGGCCACCTAGATCTATTCCCCAGGACTATGTCCAGATGGCTTTTGAATATCTCCAGGGAGGGAGACTCCACCACCTCTCTGGTTTGCAGCCACTGTAGTCTCCAACCACCTCCTGAAGGCAAAGCCAGATCAAGCAGAAAAGTGAGGCACTGCTGCTAGAAGAAATGTTTGACCCTCCTAGCAGAAAGGGCATAAAGTCCAGCCCCAGACTCACCATGTCGTCCTCAGTGCAAGCTTATGTCCCTGCCACTTCACCCATGCCATGGTGGATGCTTTAACGAGCATCTTCTGTGAGCTGTGAGCCACAGGCTTTAATGGGGCAACAGCAGGAAGCCAGCAGGATGTTGCAAATCACTTGTCTTCAGAAACGACCTCCAAGTGGAGGTTGGCTCTCATAGGTGGGCAAGCCCAAGCACTACCCACCCATGGTCGCAATACCCCATCAGGACCATCACTCGTTCTTCCCCTACATCCCACAGGTCCTGTGGGCCACCAAACATTCTGCAAGAAGTAGCTGGGGAGTAGAGATTCAGTAAGGGATGGTGCAGGGGTCTGCACCTCCAAAATATTTTCAGAGGTTGTAGGAAAAAAGATGAAAAACGTTGAACTCGAATGCATCTTTCTGGCTGACAAATTGTGTCATCGTAATACATGGAGCAGACGAAAAAAAGTAAGGAGACCATCCACTGCCATTAATGAAATGAATTAAAATTTGCTGGCTTGTTCTGGGTTTATATATACATACATATGTGTGCATATATATCTCTCTCTACACACACACACAGAGAAAGACATCAGCAGATCAATAAATGACCAACTTAATAAAGCGCAAGTAAATTTACTGCTGATGGATGGATGCACAGAGCTCAGAAACTTCTGTGAGACTACAGTACATAAAAGCAAGATGTCCTGCATTCTCGAATAAAGCATGAGATCCAAGATTGCTCAAAAAAAAAAAAAGAAAAAAAAGAAAGAAAGAAACAAGTGGGAACTTTTTGGCAACATTTAGCATAAACTGGTACATCATGGGAATTAAAAAAAATAAAAGAAGGCCTGTTGAAGGCTGCCTCAGCTTCCTTTCTCAGGGGTCATATCATTTTTTCACTATCTTCCAGGCATTCTTCTCCAAGTTCATCAGTTTGACTTATCCCAGAACACTGCACTGTCAAGGGAAATGGCAATCAGCATTTTTCTCTCCGTACCTCATCTAATCTTCTTCCGCTGGGCAACAGCGCTGCCCGCACGTCCCATGGGCACCCAGCCCAAGCTGCGATCTGTGCCGGCGCACAGTAAGCCTCCACCTCAGAACAGATCTTTCTTAACTTGTTATTTTCTTTTTAAGCTGTTTTCCTAAAGAAATAGAATTATTAATCAGTGGCTGCTACA
The DNA here is from genome assembly GCA_003697955.1 of Calidris pygmaea. Classification (NCBI taxonomy): domain Eukaryota; kingdom Metazoa; phylum Chordata; class Aves; order Charadriiformes; family Scolopacidae; genus Calidris; species Calidris pygmaea. Next base: position 577,015 of record QJSC01008266.1, read on the forward strand.
GCGCAAACAACAAGTGCCTTGAAAGGCAAACTGCGCTGTGGGAGGAGCTCCTCTATCTGCGACGTTCATTTAGGCGATTACAATTCTCAACATACGCAGATTTATCCTTGTTTATTTTTTTTTTAGATAGGAAGGTAGTGAATGAAGTCTTTTATTTTTAGTAATAAAAAAACCTCCTCCCTAGCACACATCTTTTCAGACATAGTACCCTGAGAACTTAAAAACAACCCCTCAGAGAAACCAACTCCAGCCAATATTATCACTATATATTTTTATATATAAACCCATGACCTGCAACTGGAATTACAGAACATGAACAAAACTCAACTATTCATATTTCTTAATGATTAAGCATAACAGATAGGAGACCATCTAAGGAACCTGAAGGTACAGAAGTCCATGGGACCTGATGAAATCCATCCACACGTCCTGAGGGAGCTGGCAGATGAAGTTGCTAAGCCTCTTTCCATTACATTTGAAAAGTCGTGGAAGTCTGGTGAAATTACGCTGACTGGAAAAGGGGAAAAGTAACCCGCACTTTCAAAAAGGGAAAAAAGGAAGACCCAGGGAACTAGAGCCCAGCCACTTATCTCTGTGCCTGACAAGATCATGGAGCAGATCCTCCTGGAATCTCTGGTAAGGCGCATGGAAAAAAAGGAGGTGATTGGTGACAGCCAACATGGCTTCACCAAGGGCAAGTCATGCCTGACAAATTTGGTGGCCTTCTATGACATTGCTACAGCCACAGATGTCATCCACCCGGACTTATGCAAAGTGTTTGACACTGTCCTGCATGACACCCTGGTCTCTAAATTGGAAAGTCATGGATTCAATGGATGGACCAGTTAATGGATGAGGAACTGGCTGGATGGCCACACTCAAAGGGTTGTGGTCAACGGCTCAATGTCCAAGCGGAGACCAGTGCCGAGTGGTGTTCCTTAGGGGTCAGTACTGGGACCAGTGCCGTTTAACATCTTTGCTGGAGACATGGACAGTGGGATTCAGTGCACCCTCAGCAAGGTTGCCAACGACACCAAGCTGTGTGGCACGGTCGACACGCTGGAGGGAAGGGATGCCATCCAGAGGGACCTGGACAGGCTTGAGAGGTGGACCCATGAAAACCCTTATGAAGTTCAGCCAGGCCAAGTGCAAGGTCCTGCACATGGATCACCGCAATCCCAAGCACAAATACAGGTTGCGCAGAGAACACATTGAGAGCAGCCCTGAGGAGAATGACTTTGGGGTGTTGGTGGACGAGAAGCTCAACGTGAGCTGGCAGTGCACGCTTGCAGCCCAGAAAGCCAACTGCACCCTGGGCTGCATCAAAAGAAGCGTGGCCAGCAGGCCAAGGGAGGTGATTCTACCCCTCTAGACCACGCTGGTGAGACCCCACCTGGAGTATTGCGTCCAGCTCTGGAGTCCTCAACACAGGAAGGACATGGACCTGTTGGAACAGGTCCAGCAGAGAGCCATGAAGATGCTCAGAGGGATGGAGCAACTCTCCTATGAAGACAGGCTGAGAGAGTTGGGGTTGTTCAGCCTGGAGAAGAGAAGGCTCCAGGGAGACCTTAGAGCAGCCTTCCAGTATCTGAAGGGGGCTACAGGAGAGCTGGGGAGGGACTCTTTATCAGGGAGTGGAGGGATAGGACGAGGGGGAACAGCTTTAAACTGAAAGAGGGAAGATTTAGATTAGGTATTAGGAAGAAATTCTTTGCTGTGAGGGTGGTGAGACACTGGAACAGGTTGCCCAGAGAAGCTGTGGCTGCCCCATCCCTGGAGGGGTTCAAGGCCAGGCTGGATGGTGCTTTGAGCAACCTGGTCTAGTGGGAGGTGTCCCTGCCCAGGGCAGGGGGCTTGGAACTTGATGATCTTTAAGGTTCCTTCCAACCCGAACAATTCTATTACTTTTATGAATTTTGTCTTTATCATTTAATGAATTTTTGAATGAAGGAAATGGCTTACAGCAAAGGAATGAGTAGCAGCAACAAGGAATAATGCGTAAGTACTTCAAAGTGCTTATGCCTAATCAACCTCCTCCCACATTGAATTTTTAGTCCCAGAATTGAAGAGGAAAGACACCAATCCACCCTGCTCTGCAGCTTTCACTTATTGACCTGAATGCATTGGACAGATGTAAATAGAATTTGTATTCCTTTCTTCTGCAGGAAAGGTTATCACCATCAGTAGCTGATTTATCTCCTCAATAAATCCTCACTGCAGCTGCTTCATGTTCCCATCAGTTCAAATACCTGAGGAAGACAGCATGTACTGCTTTAATATTGTTTCATTTAATTATTTTAATAGGCTACAGGTTTTAAAAGTGTCCATATTCCAATACTAATGTATTTTAAGAGAGAAGTATCTACTTAGGTTTCTCAATCTTTTCTTGTTGTAATGTATATTTACAACCACATAAATACCTTTTTTTAATTTATTGAGCTCAGCCTTCTGTGACATTTTCACCAACATTATCAGGAAAATCCTTCTTCCATTCTAATTAAACACAGGATTCTTTTATAGCCTGAGTTATTGATCAATGCAATTTTACCCTGAAGCTCACTCTCAGATCTAGAAGCCTTGCAGGTGGATCACCAGTGCGCTGCTGCTACACAATTGTACATAAATTCCAAGGAAAAAAAGAATAAAAATATGTATTGGCCCATTATTTACTACTGTGCTTACTAAAGTTGATTAAATTCAAGTTAACCACAGCTGGGCTTAACTGTCCTTTGGTGGGTGTCATAATAAAGCACAGCTGGCAAATAAATAAGAAGAGGACTCAGATGTGCATTTAGCACCTATTTATGAACCTAAAGAAGCAGCTCCCTTTTCAATCTTTTCTTAGATTTCACTGCTGACATCCCTGAAAGCTACTGAAGTTGGAATGTAAGCCAATGACCAGGTCAAGTGTGGCTTCAGATGTCCCCTGCCCGATACGGATGCTCACTTAAGAAAGCTGTACATGGTTGGTCTGGGGCTAAACCCCTCCAAGGCTTTCCCCGATAACATCCCGGGAACTGCCTCAAAAAGGGGCTGGAAGGGAATTCGTGGCTGCAAAGCCACATACTGACTTGATCCTGAAAGCTTCCCAAGATTTACCGCTCTGAGCACATAACCTGAAGGATGAAGCTGAGGAAAGCAGGAGCCAGCTACAGCCCGATGCTGATAGGCAATGTAGGATGGAAACAGGCTCCTTACATATCCATGTCTGGGGTGGGACAAGTAGTCCTCATTTCCCTACAACTCTGGCTGTGATCACACCTGGCATCGTAAAGTGATTTTTAAGAACTTTAGCAGGTGCAAAGCAGAGAGTCAGCCTGAGAGGAGCCAATTTCTGACCAAGGTTTGACATTCAGCAAGATGCCTACCACAGGCAGGCACCAGCTAGGCTTACAGGTGTTAGGTGGTGTTGGGGAAGCGAAGCTGATCCTCAGAAATAACAGTATGGATTTGAACACCGGAGTCGATGGGAATTAAGACCGCTGGGCACTCAGGCAGAATCCTGCCCATGGGGCTGCAGAAAGCCTTGACTGCTGAAAGTCAACCTCAGTGATGCTTGCACACCAAGGAACACCCAGACTCTGCTAGTGACAGATCCCACAGCAGTACGAACAGCTTTCATTCCCGTCTGCAAAACAATACAAGGCAGGCGCAGGCTATTCCCAGCAGGAATGCTTCCTGCTGAAGTCACAGATAAAGCACAACCCATGTGCTCCTCAATCCTGCCTGTAACTCCAGCAACTCCACACAGCCACCAAGCAATCAGGAAGAAGAGAACCACTGCTGGAGCAGACGCCCCATCCATTGAGGATGGTACCCTCCACGCTGACCTGTGCCAGAAACACTTGGGAGCTGGCACAAGCCAAAAACCTAAATGCCCCAACTAAGGCCACTGATGCGTTACCAAATGAGCTGCCCAGACATCTTTCAGGGATGTGGCCTAGGTGAGCATACGATCTGTTGGATCAAGCACTGGCTGTCTGGACGGTCCCAAAGAGTGGTGCTCAATGGAGTTAAATCCAGCTGGTGGCCGGTCACAAGTGGTGTTCCCCAGGGCTCAGTGTTGGGACTATTTCTGTTTAACATCTTCATTGACGATCTTGATAATGACATAGAGTGTATCATCAGGAAGTTCACAGATGACACCAAGTTAAGCAGGAGTGTTGATCTGCATGAGGATAGGGAGGCTCTACAGAGAGACTTAGATAGGTTGGATTGATGGGCCAACATTAACGATACGAGCTTCAGCAAGACCAAGTGCCAGGTCCTGCACCAACCCCAATGCATCGCTATAGGCTTGGGGAAGTGTGGCTGGAGCTGCCTGGCGGAAAAGGACCTGGGGGTTCTAATTGACAAGCGGCTGAATATGAGCCGGCAGTGTGCCCAGGTGGCCAAAAAAGCCAGTGGCATCCTGGCTTGGATTAGAAAGAGTGTGACCAGCAGAAGTAGGGAGGTGATTGTCCCCCTCTACTCAGCACTGGGGAGACCACACCTGGAGTATCGTGTCCAGTTTTGGGCACCTCAATACAAGAGAGATATCGAGGTGCTGGAGCGGGTGCAGAGGAGGGCAACGAAGCTGGTGAAGGGTCTGGAGAACAAATCATATGAGGAGCGGTAGAAGGAGCTGGGACTGTTTAGTTTGAGGAAGAGGAAACCGAGGGGAGACCTCATCACTCTCTACAGCTGCTTGAGAGGACATTGTAGAGAGGTTGGTGCTGGTATCTTCTCACAGGTCATTAGTGATGATTAGGGAATGGCTTCAAGCTGCAACAGGGTAGGTTTAGACTTAGACATTAAGAAGAAATTCTTCACAGAAAGAGTGGTCAGACACTGGAATAGGCCGCCCAGGGAGGTGGATGAGTCACCATCCTTGGATGAGTTTAAGAGTCGTTTAGATGTGGTGTTGGGGGATATGGTGTAGGGGAGAACTTTGTAGAGTAGAGTAGATGGTCCCAAGGGTCTTTTCCAATCTAGATGATTCTATGATTCTATGTGGCCTCCCTCTTTTATGAAGTGCAAAGTGGAAAGCACTTATCAGGTAGACCATGTAATTTTTCCACGTCAGCTGTATTTCTCCTGGAAACAAGGGGGTTTCTTATGTGCTCTCTGCCTCCAGCTGGGGTTCACACTGTGCTATAACTTGGCTCCTTTGATAAAATTAAGGATCAGAAACAGCATGGTTTTGGGGCAAGCCCCCACGCTAGTTTGTAGCTGCAACAGATATTGCAATTACATGAATGCTTCAGCTGAAATACAGCATTCCCCAGTGGGATTACTTCATTCATGTCCGTAGAACACATATAGGCAGAAAATCCTTATTTTCTTGCTGAGTAGGTGTACGCCTTCTATATCACATGCTTACCTATTGAAACATATGTTTAAGAGATTATCTGTGAGGGTGTAACGCCACAAGGTGACAAAAACAAGCACTGTGAGCAGCAGGCTGTGATAGGAGCATGGCAGGTCCAGGCTGTTCGCATCTAACGAGCAGAACCTGGGCAGCCTGGTGAAAGCGTCTGCACAGTTCCCTGCAGAATGCATTCGGAAGCAGATGTTACCAAATCACTTGGTTTTCTTCCTCAAAAGCGATTCATAAAACTCCAGGGAGGTTGGTCTTGGGAGACAGTGGTAGGACGGCGTCAGGACCCTCATGCTCCTCTCTGGCCCCTCTACAGAAAGGGGTGTTTTGTCCAGGACACAAGGGGTATTGCAATTGTATTTTTTCCTGTATACTAATGGCATAGGTTTTTTTTGCAGATAGAGGGGAAAATGGCTTCAGCTACTGCTCAGTGGTTCCCAAAATCCTGAAGTCCTTAATGCTACAAAGACCAGGCAGCAAAAAAACTACAGCTGATCTTACAAGCATGAAATAGCAAAGCTTGGCTTCACAGCAGATCCCTCATTCGTTACCTAAAAGCCGCATTGTTTTGCAAGGCCCAAAACCTCATACTTTCTCCTTACTGGATTAGAAACCAGGGAAAAAGGACATTACTTAAGTTCCTAAGTAAAACTGGCTATTGCTAGCAATGAGTTCCCAGCCCCGTGCTGCTGTTAACACCTAAGAGCACTCGCACTGAGGGCACCACCGCCTTCTCTCACTGGGGTTGCCCTCCCCGTTTGAGCAGCACACAAGATAGCAATCACCCCAGCACCCCGAAAGGGTGGGAAGGCACAGCTCTGTGGGACTCACACATGGAGCAACTTATCCAAGCACTCCCCTTTGTGAGCCACGGACCGATTGCCCGCCACGAAGCATTTCAAAGGCGACACAGCACTAATCTCTGTGATGCGGGATGCCATCTCCTAACAGATAGCATCCAAAGAGAGGCTCTGACCAAATGCATTAGTTGTTCCAAATACAGCAAAAACAAACGCCACAATAAATCTTGTAAGCTGCCAGACTTGGTAGCCCAGTCTCCTGAGTTTCCACTACTTCAGAAAGCAGCAGGGAGGGATGGAGCAGCCTTCCATGTCGTGGGAGGGGAAGGCATAAAGCCCAGCACTTCAGAGACCACGTGTGAGCACCTCCCCTCCAGCAGATCCCGGTGAAGGCATTCACTAACACCATGCAACGTCAGCAGGCAAGGTTCTGCATCCATCCTGAGCCCGAGATGGGTCCGCGTTGTTATAACCTGCTAATGGTTATTTGAAAGTAACGTGTTTTTTTTCAAAGGCCGACTGTGAAATTGCTCTCTGACAAATTGTTCTGGCAAATGAATGGTAACCAAATGCTTAAAGCAAAATTAATTTAGGAGACAATGCGTTTTTGTCTAGTAAAAAATTGTAGGCTTCTCCATCTATGATTGCTATGAGTTAAAGATGCTTACCACCCCCATGAAATTGAGAGGGCCACAGAAAATCCTGAGGACATTGCAGAGCCACCAGCCACTCATCTCATGCTGTCACCTCCCCAGGTGTCTAAGAGCCTGGGCAGAGGGACTCAGGGAAAGTTACCTGCTTTGGTTTCGTAGGCTAAAACCAGGCTGCTGCACGTCACGGGTGGGATGCAGGGCTAGACAAAGTCTGCTTTAATTCCTTCCGCATCACTAATGACAACTTGGAGATGAAAAGTCTGAGAGGCCCCATCTACCCCATCTGAGACACTGGAGTTTCCTCAAAGCCCGGGTATTTGGGAGGACCAGCCTGGAGGGGTGGCTGGGGCAGAATCTCCTCTGAGCCCATCCCTCTGCCAGCAGGGACGCAGGCTGGGAGCAAGCTTTGGGACGAGGGAGAGGCAGCGCCTCATGCTCCAGAGGCAAACAAAGCCATGCTGGACCTGGCAGCTCCTCCGAGCTTCCAGGTGGTCTGAGGAGCCACTGGAGCATCACGCTCGTGCTGCGGGGACAGAGCCACTGTTTGTGACCCACCCCACCAGGAGAAAAGCCAGCGAGGGGTCTGGGGTTGTGCCGGCGCTCCCGCTGCTCCCTCCAGCCCAAGCTGTTCAAACGCCCCCCGTGCCTCCCCCTCCTGCCCCACACACATCCCGTGGGGCCAGTGCACACCAGCACACACACAGCAGCTTGTTAGAGACCCCAGAGTGACAAGGAGTGTTAAGCGGATATAAAGGACATCAGTCATTCACCCATTTGGTGGAAAGTCTAGTGGCTGGCAGAAAATGGAGAGGATTGTTCTGGCAAGATCTACCATATGGCACCATTATGTGGAGCTTTGCAAGTGCTTTCTCTGAGCTCACAAGCAAGATTTCAGCCTTTGAAGAAACGTCGTATTGTTAGCCTGGATAAGCAGGAGCCTCTTGAAAGAAGCTGCGGCAGATGGCACAGCTTTGTTCTCTTGGTTCGCAGGCGGCTCCTGCAGCCCCAGATATTCCAGCCCTACGGCACAGCGATCCTCCTGAGGCGTCCTATGGCAGGACTGAGGGCTCCCGAAACTTCTTAAATATGATGGATGGTGCCTGGTGGTTACTACTCCGCTGCACGAGCCCCGGAAAGCAAACGCCACTCACCCAGGCCATGGGGATGCACTGATGGTGATTAAAGGAGAACTGTGCAAAACTGCAAAAGCCTTGAGAGGCTGCAAATTAGTTAAATCTTCCTGAAATATCCCGCTTTTGTCTGCGCTTCCCTGCCAGCACCTGCTCCTCCCTGGGTGGCTGAGTCCGGCCAGAGCCCCGGCAGGACAGCAGACAAAGGACAGCCTTTCAGACGGGGCCGGTGCCTGCCTGAGAGACATCCCAACAATAGCCCTACGAAAGCCCATTCAGCCCAGGCAGGGGGAAAGGAAGGGAAAAGGTCCCTCTGGGAGGAAGCAGTGATCAGTCATTGACTACAGCAACATCTGCATCTGCCCTGGGCCAGGGAAAAGCCCCTGCCTGCTGTGCACTGCTGGCTGGGACAGGGCACAAGGGCACATCGTCCCTGCAGCCCAGGATGAACACAGGGCATTTCTCACGGGCTGATCGCTCCTGTTTGTGCCCAGGCAAAAAAAAAAAAAAAAAAAAAACCAAAAAACAAAAAACATTCCCTGTTTCCCTCTTGTTCCTCCTGAGAAACACGTGCACAGCCATAAAGTAAAACCCTAACTATTTCACTATTCTATTTAAGTGTCCTATTTAAAATGTGAAGTGTCCATACAACACATAACAGACAGGAAACACACACCGGGAGAGCAGATGGAGCCTTTAGCTGACCTTGGAGCCAGCTGTTCCAGGTCCCTCTGCAGCTCAGGAGCTTCTCCTCGGCCGCTGGCATGGGACAGTCACTGATTTCTCATGCTCTGGATGTTCCCTGACTCAAACCCACATACTTAAAAACACCCGAAGCCCAGAGAATAGTTTGTGGGATGGCTCCAAAAAGAAAGAGGCTTTTCCCTTTGATCAGGCAGCAGGCTGGGACCCGCAGAGGAGGGACCCTGCTTGTTGGTCTCTGTGGGAGGACTGTCCATCCTGGTGACCAAACTCACTGCTGCAACATCCTCAAAGATGCCCATCTCAGGCCTTGAAATCTTCCACCCCTGCCATTCCAAGTCCCTGAAGGGAACAAATGGGGCAGAGAAGTCACTATTCAGCTGCAAGAGAAGAGTTGGCCGAGGACCAATCCAAGCTGGCAAAGCCTCCAGATCCCCTCCAACCCTTTTGACTTCCGTCAACCCAATAGACTGAGACGGCTGAGGACTTTGGAGGGAGCCCTGGTCCCACGGAGCAGGCACAAGCCATCCCGCCCTGCATGGTTGAGCGTGACAGGCCGGGTGGCATTGGGCTTCCGCAGGCGTAAAAATCAGCCCAGCGCCCCCGAGTGCTTTCTCTGTCTCTCTTCCAAATGTTACACAATGGGTTTATACAGAATCAGTGGGACACTTTCCAAACCATTTAACTAATGCTGAAACTTAATACCCAACACCAACAGGCCACCGAGAGCAAGAAGGAGCTGCTACAACACGGAGGAGGGGTGGGATCTGCAACTTCACTGCCCTGAATGGGAATCTGCCCTCTTGTGCCGGCGCAGCAGAGCTCGGCTTCCCCCTCCCTCCCACCTGCCTTGGATTGAGATCTCCTGATGGGTTTTTTGGGGAGCCAGGGCGTTGCAGCTGCTTGTATGGGAGCACGGTGGGCACGCGCTGTCCCCCCCTCTATATGACTTCAGTCCCCAGGTAGCCCACATGGGTCCCGCTGCCAGCATGCCACAGAGCAGCAGCTGCCTCAGAGCCTTGTTCTCACCCTTGATTGGGGGGAAAAAAAAAAAAAAAATAAAAATCTTGGCAGGACAGAACAAGAGAGCAGAAGGGCCCCACCAAGGTATGCCCTGGGTCTGGCTGGTCCCTGGGAGTGCCACTGGGCTCCTGCCACACCGCACACAGTGTCCCTGCCGCACAGCCTCTGCCCGAAGCATCCGGCTGAACCTGGGGGAGATGCTCTGAAAATCCTGGGCTGAGACGAGGTGCCGCAGGCTCGGTGGGGGTCTGGCGTCTGAGCCTCCATAGATGCTTCCTTCAGCCTGGCTGGTGACACCGAGCCACAGCACAGCAAGCCCTTCTGCTGCCTTCGGCTGCGGCACAGGGAGAGCTCTCCCCAGGAAAGGATTTCCCCAGGAAAATCTGATTTGGCAAAATTATCAGTAGAAAAAAAGGTGGAACAGAGGCAGTCACTCTGCCTGAACAAACCAAACCCAACTGGTGGTGTTTTGCAGGACTGCTGCAAGAAGAGTCCTGCTGCAGGGACATCTTGTCCCTGCCGTGCCACGTTGAGCATCCCAGTCTGCCTTCTCATCCCGCCCGTGGAGGAGGATGTCTGGGCAAAACCAGCTCTCGTCATACAATCTGGAGTTCTCCTCTACCAAGTGGCCTGGCTCACCAAAACCACGCTGCCCGGCATCTAATGGGACATGCTATACCATGAGGTGTGACCAACCAGCATCACGACTCCTAGCTCCTTCAACCCATCCAAGCCCCATAGAGAAACCGCGTTTCACTGATGACTCCACCCCAAGTGAAGCACTCTGGGCCCACCCACCAAACCACACCAAAATGTTTTCACTTTTTTTTTTTTATCCACATTTTTCTGATTTTTAGTACTGAGGAATAAAGAAACAATATCCTGACTCTCCAAATCTCAATTCTGCTCACACCCAAGGATTTCTGCAAAGCAAAGTGCCTTGTACAGTCACTTTGTACCTACAGGGTAACCTGCTTTTACCAGCTTGGACACCTCTGTGTCACCCCTGAGGTGCACAAAGCCAGACCAGCCCCCAACTGCTGCTCTAAGAAATCCAGACTTTCTAAGGGGAAAGAGAAATCACCCCAAACTGGCAGGATTTCAGGGAGGAGCAGAGCTCAAGCTTCAGTGCAAAACCGCTCCCAACAGCAGCCCCTGATGCTCCCTTCACACGAAAGCTTGTCTCAAAACTCAAAACCAAGCCTGGGGAAATGAGAAAGAGGGGAAAAGGAAAGGCAAATAAAAAGCATCCTACTTACCACCAGCTCGGTGAACATGACGTCCAGCTCCTCCACCGGTGGCATGGGCAGCGTGGGCTCCATGGTCTGCAGGGCGAAGCTGCTGTCATTGCGCAGCCGGTACGTGATCTCGGGGTGGTCGCTGCTGCGAAAGCAGCAGAAGATGAAGGAGAGCCCCCGACCACTCCTCTTCCTCGGGGCCATGGCCAAAATCCTTTGTGTCCCTCCCTTCTGGGCACTAGATCCTGAGGGGAAGAGAAGAGAGGAGGCTGGAGCAGCCGCCCCGCAGCGCTGCACCCCTGTCCCGCCAAGGGGAGGAGGAATCAAAGCCACCCGCGCACTTGGCACACAGGGGAAGAGCGGAGACGGTTTATCTGCCAAATATTTCTGCTCAGATTTGATGTTTATGGTCCTGGCAACCTTGACAACCAGACGAATTAAAAAGACACGTTTGCTTTGCCTTGTGCCATAGCTGGCACCAGCAGGCGGACACACTGACATCCCCATGGGGAGCAGGGTGTCTCCAGGAGACCCCCACCACTGCTGCCAGCCTCAGCAAATCCCTGCTGACCTCCCCGTGCCGTGACAGCCAGACCAGCCCCCATCTCAGTCAGGCCAGGGGTATGGCAAATTTGGGAGGCTGCTGCCAGGAACAGCTGGATGTGCTCGGGGCCACAAGGTACATGGTCCCCAGCATGGATGAATTGGTACTCACAGACCTCAAGTGGCTCAGGATGCCCTGAGCCCCAGACAGCAGCCAAGCTGAGAAAATATCCTAGATTATCCCCCCAGCTCTTAAACGTGTCCCTAAACATGCGGTTTTTCATGGAAAGTTTTACTGGGCTTTAATTACATAAACCTTACTTGAAATTCCAGCAAATATTTACAAGATGCGATTTCAGCTGATAAAACTCACACAGTGCCAGCAGCTTTGACTTTCCTATGCAGTGGCTTATGCAGGGCACTGCTTGCACCAGCAGTCGCTTGGGTTTTGCTGTTTTCTTAAAATCATGCTAGAAGCAAAGCTGAGGGCAGGAGACGTGTCTTGCTCAACGAGTTAACAGCGAGGACCAGGTAAATACTGTCCCAAAACTGGAACTGTCAATTTAACAATACAATAGAAGGGCCACCTGCAAGGAATGAGGAAGGGAGGGAAACACCCTAACGACAAAAAATCAACCAGCAAAGTAGAGACTTTTTAAAAAGCCTAAACATTTGTCTTATAAAGCCACACACCCACATATTTTATCTCTGTGAAACAAGAGGCTGAGATGTTAAGAGACAGGACAAACAGCCAAGGTTAACGCAGAAGGTTGAACTACAGATGACTCAGATTTACTAACAAAGCTATGAAGAGACTTGGGGAAAAAAAAGGTCAGCATTTGGAGAGAAGTGCCTGATTTCCCTGGAGTCAGCCATTTGGATTTATACACCCAAATAAACACTTGCCATGCCCTGTAGAGAGCCAGCACCGGAGGCAGGCTGGGGGCAGACCCAGGGTTGGACTCTGCACCAACCGCTTGTGTGTCTAATGCTGCCCTCCCAAAATAGGGACCGGGCAGAAAATTCAGGCTCTAGCCACATTACTTTAACAGAGGACCTGACTTTTGAAATTGTCTTCATGTGTAATCATCTGATGGGAAACAGCTATTAGGTCTTCACAGGCTGTGCAACACCCGGTCTGGAGGGTCCCCTCCTTCCTGAAGAGCCCCAAATCTTATTTCGCATTTAGCTTCTTGGATTTAGAAAAATGCAGCTGCTGGAGGAATTTCAGCTGCCATGAAAGCTCTCTCATCACAGCTCCCCAAGCAGCTCACACCATGGCAAATCCATTAGCAGCCTGCTGGCATCTCTTCCACGTTAGGAGGGGTTTGGGATCTGCTGGGGAATTTCTTTTCCTGCTGGATGGAGGGAAACAAAAAAACCCAAAGACTTAGAGACCTCTGTCACCTCCGGCAGGGAGAAAAATGTTGCAGGTGTGAGTTTTGAAGAGCCAGGAGGAGTGGGGTGCAGAGGAAGATGCTGGTGGCTGTCCAGAGCTTTATGCCTGGTGTGGGAGCCCTGACCTGTACATCCTCAGCTGTGCAACGTCTGGTTGCTTGATCATTCCCAGTCCATGGATATGGACACGCCATGTCCAGAGCAGGACCCACTTCTGCTCCTGCAGCTAATCCAGAGCAAACGGACCTGTTCTCTTCTTCCACAGGGCATTTTCCACCCCCTTTTCAATACCATGTCAATCTCGTCCTTGAGACCTGCTGCTATGTACAACATCTGACTTGGGCTTGCAAAGATGTACAGAAAGCTTTTATCAGAACAACACACGCCCTCCAGAGATACACGCTCCTGACGATGTCTTATGAGGAATTTGAATGACAGACCAAAAGGCAAGATTTAATTTTGAGTTTTAAAGCAGACAGTCATGTAGTAACCAAGACAAGGTATTTTTGAGCAGCTTCCAGCTCTGGAGCTATTGAGGTTCCTCCTTTTCATCTACAAACAATTAAAAAAACCAAACCACCCTATAGCGTAGGCTGAGTGGGCTGAAGGTTATTAGCAACCAAGGCTAAAAAAAGTTAGCGAGAAAACGTGTTAGCTACCGGGCAAATAGCATTAAACCTTCAGAAGGCTGATGAATATTCATTGACATGATGGATCAAAATCAAAACGTGGCTCCCTGGCAGATGACTGGGAGGTGCAGACAGTAGAGGTTGCATCATCAGAACGAAGTCCAGCTACCCAGCCTTCTCCTCCCCTGCAAATCCTACAGAAAGGGGTTATTCAAAGAGAAAAAACAACAGCCCCTGGCAATCTCTAAGCTTATATTAAGGACAGCAGAAAGGACCAGCTCCACACAGCATCACCTTATCTGTTCTGCTCCCACCTCTCATTTATACCTGAGAGCTAATTAGATCAATAAATTTAAGTCAGATTGTGATCTAATGGTGCCTTCTGGTTTTACTGTTGAGAGGGCCAGAATATATTAAGTTTAATTGCCCCTGTACGTACAGAGCCAGGGAAGGGTCATTGAGGGAACCCCAAATCCCAAGGAAGGACTGATGGGGCTGAATCATTCCCAAACAACTTCAGGATGGGTTCAGCCTGAAGGGCCAGGAAGAGGAGGAGGAGAAGGAGTTTAGCCCACACGTGCCACCAGGACGGACGGGGCTCCCCACGGAGGACAGAGGCCGTGGGCTGCAGCTCAGCAATAAACACAGAGAGAAGGTTTGTTGTTTTTCCCAGCCCTTAAAAAACACAAAAATAAAAAAAAATCACCAAGTCTACATTGCCCTGAGCAGGGCTTAAATGAAATCAGTCATCAGGAGAAAATTGGACCCCAGTGTCACTTTCGCCTTTGCTTTAAGGAAAGGAGAGCAGCAATTACTGCTTGCATATTCAACAGCCTCCTTGGCAAGCTAAATCAGCCCATGTGGAGCGAGGTGCTGCCAAAGCCTGTCTGTGACCGGTGCCCCAACAAGCTGGTTTGAAGCCAGCACCAGTATTGCAGCATTGCGGTCTGCAGCCTAAAAATACCCAGCAAGGGTACAAACACATGTCAAGGAGTGTGCATGCTCCCCTTCACACCCGCCTCCCAGCCCGCCCAGGAGCTAGGAGCTAAATCCTCACATGCGAATATTAGCTTGTTGTTTTCCTGGCTCCTCTCCCATCCCCTCCCGAAACAAGGATGCAAAACCCCGAGCGAGCTCTTTCTCAACAAGGAGCTTTATTGGAGCGCATTGCACAAGGGGAGAGTATTTTCGTGCAAGGGCAGCGACGCTCACTGACCGGCTCTGCTGGGCCCTGGCTGATTTCAGCATCTTGGGCCACACCAGGCTTTGCCTCCCCACACCCCGCAGAGCTTGGGTGCAAGCTGGGATGCTCCCGACTGAGACATTTTCTTGCTCTCTTCCATCACTGCAAAGTGACCTCCTTGGCCAGTGGTGGCCAAGAGGCGCTTGGCTTCGGCAGGCACTTTTAGAAGACACCATCACCCCCAGCGAGTGCTGGAGCTGGGCGTCTGGATCCCTTTTTACAGTAGACAGAAGGCAGAAGTTTGGCATCCCACACATTCCACCCTATGCTTGTCCCCCCCTCCACCGCCGAGCAACAGTGCTGCCTCCCCCAGCGCTCCTTCCCCAGGCACAGAACACCCAGCACACATCCCAACTGCTAATTGCTTTGCATCATTTTTTTTAAACAAACAATTCTAGACTATTTTCTTCCCACTGTAAGTCAAGTCCAGACCTCCACAGCAATAAAAGCTAGATGCTCCCATGGCATTTTTCAGACCAGCTGTACATCTGAGGCATCCGCTGGGAAACAGCAAAGCCTTCCTTGGACGCGTTTTGATTTTTCACCTTACAGACCCAAGACAGCCAGCACCCTCCTTGGCCTCATCTGCTAACCCCACCGCTCCTCAGCTTCAGGACTGCGAGCCCCCCCCAACGTGTGTGGTGCACTGCGGTGGGCACCAGGCAGCAGCACTGGGGCTCACCCCTCTCGGGAGGGAGGAGCGCTGCTCTGCTCCACGTTTGCACCAAAGCTGGTGCAAAGACACCCTTTTTAATGAGGGGGACCCAAGCACTATTTGATTTTAAAAATAAAAGCTTTGAAATTGAGCCCTTGCATGGATGAAAAGCTCAGAAGCAGGATTGCCTTCCCCTAAGCAGGAGCCACCTTCCCTCCAACACAGAAGCCCAGAGGGCCTGAGCCCATCACCTCCAGCACAGACCCTGCGCTGAGCACGGTGCCCACACACCCAGCACTGCCACTTTTACTAAAAGCAACCAGGAGGATTTTTTGGCCACAAGCTCCCGAGCCAATTTCCAAAAACCCCTTTCTCCAGCATAAAGCTGCTTTCATGCACAGGCTGGGAACGTGTGTGTTTGGTGGAAATCCATGCGTACAGGCAGGAGGGGGAAAAAAAGCCAAAACACTTGGCTAAAAGGCTTTAAACTGTTTGATGAATGCCTTTTCCCCCCTCCCGTGAAACAGCAGCCACGAAAGGGGACAGGGACAGGACCCTTCCCACAACCCCTCAGGAAAATCAGCTGGCAGGAGAAGCCTGACTCATCCTTAAATCACAAGAGCCATAATTCTCAGCGTAAGCAAATCTCAAAGACTTGGGTTTCATGGATTTATAAATACATCTGTCAAATCCTGAATTACCCCAGATCCTCCTCCCCCTTCCCAGAAATCCTATTATACTCCATGAACCCGATGAAGAGGGTTTCGCATCTCTGAATCTTGCTGGGGCTGCGCAGGGTCCAGCAGGAGCTCTCTCCGCTCGCTTCTGGAAAGCCCCATCTGCCAGCACCGACAAAATCCCAACCTTTGCCTAAAATGTGTTGCCTTCTCTTTGTATTTTTTCCTTTTATTGTGGCATTAATCACAAGCTGAAGGATACATCTGGGCCTGCTGTCTTGCAAGAAAGCATTTTGCTGTGCTCAAGGACAGACAAAATTCAGAGGCTCAATGGTGAAATTCAGGGTGTAGCAAGAAAAATCAAACCATTTCATTCACAGAGTCAGTAAACATATGCTTACCAGTGAGGAAAATGTAGTTTCACAAATTTGTAACACACCAGAAAAAGTTCTCCTTTTTCTAGCTAAATAAAATTTACACCTATGGCAAGCAATGAAAGTGCTGGGAGAGATTTTTTTTGCACGCATCTGCATGGAGCTCTCCTATCCAGAGCTGTTGATGATGCTACCCAGAAACAAGAGCAACCACCTTCATCACAGCGCTAGAGTATCACAGCTCAGCTTCGAAGTCGCCTCTCCAGAGCACAAGCAAGGTCCCCACTAAGGGAAGCACACATGCTGTTGACTCTGCAATCCAGTTTTTGGGGAGAAGAGCGTGGCGCACAGCGGGGTGAGATGAGATCTGTCTTAAAGCTCTCCAACTGAAATCAATCCTTGGAGCAGTGCTGCTTGGTTTGGCAAGCCAGCAAAAATCCACAGCACGGGATGGTTGCCAGTGTATTGCAGGACCACGTCTCTCAGAGCGTGGAGATAAGCTTGGGTTCAAGGAGAAGATGCTGAGGGCTTGCAGCATCCACGCTCTGTAGCAGGAGCTGCCCCCCCCAGGGATCCCCACACAGCCCTTTACACCCCTGTAGTTGCAGAGACCAGCATAGCTCAGTGCACAGATGAATCCAAACAGGGAAGGCGCTGCTGGAGCAAAACTTTGTTTAGTTTTTGAAGATTAAAAACCAAACCTTGGTGGAAGTTTCCCAGTTAGCTAGACGGCAAGCGGCGCAGTAACAGCGAAGCAGGTCATGTAAACTTAATCAGTGATGGGCTGAGCACCGGCGCCAGAGCCTCTAAACAGACTCCTTCTTACGGGAGCTCCAGCAGATCAGCTCAGGCAAATGCCATTTATTTAAGGAACAAGGACAACAAGCATGGAATCACAGAGGAGACCCAGTTTGGGAACCTATACAAATATATATATATTTCTTAATACTCCCTAGGGTGCTAAGTGACCCAATTCTACACACACACACACGCTTTTTTCCCAGCAGCCAGATGGATTTATGGTCCTTTTGCAGAAGCAAACCAAAAAGCAGGGTGGGTTGGTGGTGGGAGGATGAAGGAGTCTTCAAGTCACACATTGCTCCCTTAAATGCCCTCAATGATTTGCATCCTGAAACCCAGGCACGACACTTGTCGGAGGTGGGTTCAGCCTTCCCAGGTGGGTTAAGACTTCCCAGGAAGGCGGGGGGAGGCGAAGGTGGCACGGGGGCTCACTAGGAAGGATGCGGGAGCATCCCCCTGCCCGGCTTCAAAAGGCAGCACAGAAAAACCTGGCAGACACAGGGCCATGCACGGGGCCGTCCCTGCCGGGGCTCCCCGCGTCCTGCTATAGCTTCAGGGTGGCAGCTGCCAGCTGTGGTGGGGCTCAAACAGGCAGAGACAGCCCTTTCAGAGCCGAGGTCATGCACGGGGAGGGATCAGCACCGACCCAGGACTCTCCTGAAAGCCCACAGCCTTGCATAGAAGCCCCTCACAAAAGCTGTTCTTTGCCATTTGAACCCGGTCTGTGACGGAGCCTTTGCAGGCGCTTGGCCCTGCAGTGCTGCAGATACCCACGCTGGGCCATGCCAAGCCTTGGACAGGCAGCCCTCGAGGCAAAAAACAGTCAAGAGAAGGATGCAAGACCCTCTGGGCAGCTCAGGGGGCTGCTACAGCCCCATAGAGTATCCCGGGGCCAAATCCTCCTCCATCCCAGCTCCACCTTCATCACCCAGCACAAGCACAAGCCAACACCCACCCCTATTCCATTCCCAGCGCTGGTTTTGGCCCCAGCTGGGAGAAAACACTCAGGCAAAGCACAAAACACCGCCAGGAGGCTGATAATACCGAGCTGTGAATCCCACCCCAGAGTATCACAAGTTACATATAATTAGCCAGGAAGAACAGCTTCGGTGATCAGAAACCTCCCGCCAGGACAGGTGCTGGAACCGCCTCCCAGCCCAGGCACTGGAAGGAGACCTCCCCTCTCAATACTTCCCTTTACATCCAAAAGGACATGGAGTTAAGTTGCTTCATTTCCGAAATCACTCCCAGCTCTGACTACTCCCTTTGATGATGCAAAGCTTTTGTCAGTAAAAACTCAACAGCCTGGCAAGCAGGGTGTGAGGAGCTGTATTTCCCATTGGAGGAGGATAATTGTTTGCCAATTACCCTTTTCCTGAAGAA